>OY744533.1:101311802-101394302 GCA_963556195.1 Sepiola atlantica | reverse complement strand
GACACCTACCGTCCTTATAAATAAAGACAGAGAAGAAAGAAAAATATGAACGATGACCGATGAAGATGACAATGAAATATAAAGAGTATAAGAGAAGTGATGGAACGGCAAATTCGAGGCACAAGCATTCACATATTCACACGTAGCCATAATATGTGAGGTCATGCAAGGCTACATAGCTAGCATTTCTCTAACTTAAATCGTGTGCTAACTGACAGTGCAATAAAAAATATGGACGGCATATAAATAAATCAAATATGACAACATCTCTCTGTGTTGGTATGATGATCCTTCTGTTATTAATGTGGAAACAATATCGTACTAGACGATGATGACTGTTTTTTGTTGGAAATTTCGTTACACAAAACAAGTTTATGAAAGTAGAAATTACGAAATGGTATCGGATCTGGAATTCGAGGCTTGTTTATTTTGACAGGTTATTGATGATGAAACTCGGTGGGTAAGTCGAATAAGATAAACATATGGGTGTGTTTTAGTTGGACAGAATTAAAAAAAAAATTAAATTAAAATATACCGAGGGGATCTTTTGGGGATCTTTTAGGGATCTTTGAATATTGTAAGGCTAAGCATCCTCATATCCGGATTTCTTGACCAACTTCTATACAGAGAGACCTAAGAAACTTACTTTTTTTTATTTCATTTTACTTCAGTATAAGTTCTCAGAAATAAAAGGGGCCCGTATATGAGATTCATAGATATTCGAATATTACATGAAAGTTCTCCTTTACTTCTAAACGTTTAGTTAGTAAATAAGTTAAGAACATTAATTTTCGTCTCGCAATTGACCAGTTAATTATATTATAGTATTTTTTCTCGCTGTATTTTGGTCTTACCAGATTCCAGGACAAGAATTCATGTATCTCTATTCTGTTACTTGAGGTTACATTACTTGAAGAAGATGCCTCATTCCTCGTATGAGCCAGTCTTTATCTGTGCTGATGGGATCATATCTGGGCTTCGAATACTATGTTATTTTGAATATTTAGTCAGGGGTTACTTCTACGGTGAAGTATCCCCAAGCCAGGTTGTCCTGACAAAGCCTGGTAGAGAGAGACGGAATACACTCGTGGATTATGTCTAGTAAGTAATTCGAACTCTCCAGTTTGTAATTCAAACTCTCCAGTTTGTAATTCAAACTCTCCAGTGCGCGATTCAAACTCTGCAGTAGGTAATTCATAATCTCGTCTTTTCATTTTTTATTTTCCTATCTTTCTGTATTTGATGAAGATGGGGCATCCTACCGGATGTCAGACATTTACCGGCTATTTCAGACAATCCAACCGAGAGATCTTTTAATGATTCTAACCATCCCTTTAAGTGCAGTTGTTTGTATTTCTCTTGCACTCAGTTCACCGGGTATACTCGCCATATAGCCTTTAAAATTATTTTTCATTAGTCCTGTTGCTCCTATAATTACTGGTATGATGGAGATTTTCCTAAGATTCCAGTTTCTTTTCATGTCGTACATAAGACCTTGGTATTTCGTAATCTTTTCTCTTTCTGCTCTGTTCAATCCTGCATCATAAGGGACACTGACTTCAACTAGGGTTGCTACTTTCTCTCTTCTGTCCCGTATTATTTTGTCAGGTTTAACAGTTCCGTTATCTACATATGTACCTGTAGGGATTGCATAGTCATGGTGGATGGTGTATAAATTATTTCCAACTGTTCTTTCTGGTATATGCTCCCATGACTTGCTACTACACTGGATATTCAACTTTTACAAATAGTCCACTGAAGATATTTACACATTCCGTTGTTTCGCATTGTATAGTAGCCATCCCCCAGGAAAACCTTACAACTGGATATCAGGTGGCTCACACTCTCTACTTCTGTGTGGCAGAACCTGCACTTGTTATTGTTGCTGAGACCACTTATCTTTTTGAAGGTATGATCTTCGAGAACGGTGTCTAGTGTGCATTCAGAATCTCTCCATAGACTTTTAAAGTTTGTGCGTATGTTTGTGTGATTGTGTGTACACCCATGGCTTTCTCATTTAAACAAAAGAAAATGCTCTAAATAAAATTTTGAGTTATATTAAGTAATACATTTTTTTAAATATCGGTGCGCGCGCTTAGACGTTAACAATATTATGTGCTTGAAAAAATATTATTCTCGAACTCATTAATTATGAAGTATGTTTTCTAGGCAGCATATCATATATTTGTGTTAAATATATACAATTAAGGAGTGCCACAAAAACTGTAGCAGACACCCCAAAGAAATAAAACACATAAAATTACAAATGTGTGCTATAATTATTGCTTATTCCTGTCTTCTGACGAGTATTCTACAAGTATATATAAACTTCAAATCAAGAAAGTGAAAATGTCAACGTTGCTTTCGCGCCGATCTTTTGATCAAACTTTCCTCGACTTCACATGCAACACCCTGTGTCTTGCTGCTCTCGGTGTCGGCACTAAAACCTGCGATTATGCAGGTTAGCGAATATCTACAACCAACGAGAAAAACTTCTTGGAGACCTTACAATCCTGAGGCACAATCTTCGTGAGCTTTATTAAGAAGTTCGAGTGATTATCAAACAAGCATCTACATTAGTTTCACTGTGACCCTTCTGTGAAAAACTATTTCTGTTCATGTGCCTTCATATCAAACTTTATACTCCATCCATCATTAAATACATCGCAATAATTGATATCAATCTCTTCTATATATAGCAATAGAACTATTAGTTGATGTACTCGACTAAGTCAGGAATAGGATGCTACTATTTATCTTAATAAGAAATCCTGTTTATCCACGTTATGATCGCTCTGTCAGGCTTAAGTTTGAAGTAACCTTTTCTTCGCTAAACACGTAGAATTACTGGGCCCATCTTAAAAATGTCCGTTCTTCTATTTATCTTCCTCCCACAAGGTAAGATGTGACACAAGGTCGGGAAAGTGGGATTTGAAAAGCCAGCGCCCGACAAGGTGAGCACTCTGGCCTACAAAAAATTCCTGGGCAGCCCCGTCGACATTATGGGCGCCTCAGGCAGTAAGCAATTAACTTACTTCTCCTCAAAGAGGGGAGGCAAAGCCTGGGAGGGTGAACCTCCTAGAACTGTAGTTACCATCAGAACAGATACTACACTTTCATCTTAGCCTAAAGGCCAAGAAGCACAGTGGGTATTTTCTGTCATTACAAAGTAGTACTCACCCCTAACACTCACTACGTAGATTTTTATTATTATTATCTAATGCCTACATTTCCCTGGCGAATAGCCGCGTGGAAAGCCCCCGTATCTTTACCAGTACGTTTTCTGGCATCAAAAATTAGTTAATGCAATGTTTCGTCTGGCCTGTCCGCTAGAAACGACAGTATATCAGAACTATAAACAATACGAACGAAAATCGAACGACCGCTTTCAAAATATGACTGATACTGGTGACCTTTTGGCCAAGGCCCGTCGATAAACACAGACAGAAAACATCCGTTTCGATCAGAGTTTTTGTATCGAACGAACCCACAACGAATGGCGGACGAGGAATCGGACAGTTTTTTTTGTGACCAGACAAATGGATTAGTTGCGTTCAGCCTGTTCGCCAACGATGCACGCCCTGGGAAAAGGGCCAAGAAATATGCGGCGCTTATGTTCGCCTTCAGGGTCTTCGTCATCAATCATTCTGTATTGTGTTATGGCCAGAATAAAACGTCTTATCCTCATTCGTTTCACAACCTTCGTTATTCGCTTTTTCGAACTCTTCTGCAATCGGTTCATTTTTTTCGATTTCGCCATATTTGATATGTTTTCATTCGACTGTCGTAGATTACGACTATGAAGTGGAACACCTTCCCAATTGTTTACGTTTTTTTAGATTTTCGGAATGTTGCCGATTATTTACAACACCAAATACTAAAAAAACAATAAAACCTATCCCTAACTCTTACCCTAACTCTAATCCTTTAAAAGCCAATAAAGTATGACTTATCCCCTATGCAATCACAAAACAATAAAACCGAACCTTTAAAGCTAATAGTGTAAATTGTCCCCTATGGGATCACTACTTCTTCAATTAGTAAAGTATGAATTATCTCCCCCTGGAAGCACTACTACATGACTAATATAGACAATCATTAATAACAACTTTTTCTTATTTAGGGAAAAATAAATCGACGTAATTTTTATTTGTAAATTTCACAATGTGAGATTCTTTTACGCTCACCAAATGTAGGGGTAAAATAGAGTTTTTTCTGGGGTGAGTGCAACTTGTTTAAGGTTTGATATTTTTTCATTAAAGGGTCGTGAATTACGTGACAGACCAACAAAAGGTATATTTAGAACATAATTTTGACAGACTGAAAAAATATTATTTCAAATTTAAGTGTGACAGATCGTCTTATACAAAAACTATTAGATGAAGCGATTCAATCCGTGACAGATCGACGAAAAGGTATTTACAACTAAAGTGTTACACATCTACCGATCTTCTTCGAATGATGTATAGATGCATTTAAATAAAATTATGTGCGCTTTGCGATCAAAATACTGTTTGAAACCGAAGTGTGAAAGACCGACAAACATGCTACTTTATACATAAGAATAACAGAGTGGCGAAATGTCTATTTCAAGTTGAAGACTGACAAGCGACGGACAGAAATAAATATTTAGTAATGGCAACCTCTAAGATAATATATTTTATGTGAATGTAGTATTGATGTACTCCTCTCCAGGAATTAGGCACAAGGCCAGTTTTTATCTTACTCCCACAAGTAAGATGTGACCCAAGGTCGGGTCGGAAAGTTGGATTTGAAAAGCCAGCGCCCGAGAAGGTGATTAAAAATTGCCTGGCCAGCCCCGTCGGCATTCCCCGGTAGGGGCGCCCCAGGTAGTAAGCAATAAACTTACTCCTCCCCAAAGAGGGGAGGCGAAGCCTGGGAGGGTGGACCTCCTAGAACTGCACAGGACATACTCATAGACCGGCGTAACTCAAGCCCCGAAGGCACAGACAATACCAGTCTATGGGGTACAGTATCCATCGGAACAGATACTACACTTTGATCTTAGCCAAAACTAAGCAGACATGTACCTACGTTTATGGTTTCTTCCCGTATTGGTACTAATTTTTATTTTAACATAGTATGTTTAAAATATTTTTGTTTGTTTCAGTATTTACTTCAACAGTGCTTAATATATAGTATATATATATATATATATATATATATATATATATATATATATATATATATGTGTGTGTGTGTGTGTGTGTGTGTGTGTAGCATGAAAAAATAATTATTTCAAATGGACAACACAGAAACAAACGTTAAATACACGGATTTAAATTCTACTGTAATCAGTTTTAGTCAAACAACTGACAGCGGAAATTAAGGTTATATTAAACTTCACGAGTTTTGTTTCGAAATAGCTTCCTAAATCACTGCTAGCAATGCCTAATCAATACGTATATATATATATATATATATATATATATATATATATATATATATATATAGAGAGAGAGAGAGAGAGAGAGAGAGGAATACAGACAGAGACAGACACAGAAACAGAGACAGTAACAGACAGACAGACAGACAGACAGACAGAGATAGAGAGAAAGAGAGAGAGAGACAGAGAGAGAGAGAGACAGAGAGACAGACATGCAGACAGACAGACAGACAGAGATAGATAGAGAGAGACAGACATGCAAAGTTAGAGAGAGAGACAGACAGACAGACATCCAGACACACAGACAGACTGAGAGAGAGAGAGAGAGAGAGAGACAGAGACAGAGACAGAGACAGAGACAGAGACAGAGACAGACAGACAGACAGACAGACAGACAGAAAGAATAACAGAGATCGAGAGACAGAGAGATAGAGAAATAAAGACAGAGTTAGAGAGAGAGAGAGAGACAGAGAGTGAGAGAGAGAGTGAGAGAGAGAGATGTAAGGTTGGTGGGAAATAACTGCACCATATTATCAAGAATTTTTTTAAATAAGAGCTTAAAAGCGTCCGGCAGATGAGGCCAACTAATAGTCCCTTTTTTTAATGTGAAACCGACGGTACCGATGTTGTCTTATTCTTCTGTAATTATATATATAAATTTATATTTATAAATACATAGTTATATATATATATATATATATATATATATATATATATATATATATATATAGAGAGAGAGAGAGAGAGAGAGAGAGAGAGAGAGAGGGAGAGAGAGAGAGAGGGAGAGAGAGATATATTAATATTTTGATATTTAATGAAAATTATAGAAATAATATTCCAACGGCTTGAAAAATGAAACTAAAGCCTAATCAATTAATATATACATAAACGTTTCGTCTTCATTTCAAGACTTTATCAAGATCATTGATTTTTTTAAATCAAATACAAGTACAACATTTTTAAATATGTGGTGCTATTGTGACGTGAAACGCGTGTTTTATTTGTGAAACGAAACAGTCGTTTTAATTCTAAAAATTGTGGTGAGATAATGACGTAAAAATAGTTTCCTGTTCTTTTTTCGACCGAAACAACTGTCGTTAGAATTAAAAGTTTACGCTGCGTTTATGAGATAAAATGAGTGTTTTTGTTTGTTCTTTTAAATATCGATGTTATGTACACAGTTTTGTTAGGAATTATGCCTGGACCTAAATTCAAGCGTTATTGTGTTAGTACTAATTTGCTGATTAATTATGTTAGAATTAATAATGTTTGTACAAATTTGCTGATTAATTATTTTAGAATTAATAATGAGTGTTGTTCAAGTAGTGTTCGCCGAGATTTATTTTAAATTAATTTAATGAGTCTAGCTTGTTTATAGTTAAAAGAATGGTAGGGCTTTAATGCATGAGAGAATAGTGCATCTAGGGTATTGCTTTTGTATATCACTTTTATGTTCACCAAGTGTTTACCTTAGTGTTTTTTTGTGTTTCACCAACGTATATCTGACAGCAATGATTGCATGGGAAAGTATATATATATATATATATATATATATATATATATATATATATATATATATATATATATATATATATATATACCTGCATTTGATGGGTTTCTTTTTGGAAAATGTATTATTGTTTTGTTTCATGTATGTTTTAGTGTTTGTGATGTAGGTAGTAATGTAGGAAATCCAAGTATATTTATAGTGTTGCAAATTATTGTATGATTGGATAGTCAATAGAAGATACCGTTTCTAACCCCAGTATCCGTTGTATATGGTGTTCGCTTATTGTTTCGGGAACATGTCTTTAGAGTTGTTTTTGCATTCAATATTTTATATGTGGGGTATTTCAATAGTTTGGGTGAATGTGTGATGCAGAAACCTTCTCAGAAACAATCACCAAACATCATATATACCGAACACTTCTCTTATAAACAGACACCTTTCTGTACCTACCCCTTACCCTAACTTTAACCCACGCCAATAATACAATAATAAACTAGGAATTCCAACAGTACAAATTACATCACAAACCATTGAAAAGACATTCAAAACACGAATACATTGTCCCACAAACCCCACATCTAATACACGTATATATTCTGTCCTATGAAATAATTGCCATCAGCTATACTTTGGTGAAACTCAACGGAAACTAAAAGACAACGATTCCCTAAATACACTGTTCTCCCACGAATCACAGATACACACACCAATCTGACCGAAACACTAAATTGACCATTCGGAAAATTGTAAAAATAAAAAAACTTATCAAGCGAAAACACTCCGTTTTTTAATAAGGTCTTCCTAATATATATATATATATATATATATATATATATATATTTAAAAAAATAATATATTCGTAATTATACACACGAAGAAGAAAAAATTATATAAATATAAATGTACTTTAAATCCTATGAATACTAAATAAATAGGCGTATGGCAGAGGTAGACCTTGTATAAGCCGACTTACCGCTGGTTAAATTAAGCAAGACAAACAAGGACCCATCAATATCTGTAGTGTAATCTAAAACATATATATATATATATATGTATATATATACATATATATATATATATATATATATGTGTGTGTGTGTGTGTGTGTGTGTGTGTGTGTGTGTGTGTGTGTGTATTCTAGCTTTCCCTACCAAGTTAAGCCAATGACTTAAGTTAATTTTTTTTTTAATAATACTTAAGGAAATCATAATATTTAAGAATCAGAAAAATAAAAAAATTAAAAAAATTCCTGAGTAATTAATTAAAATGGTTTACTAGTTTTCTAAAAACTGATAAATAATCTTTCTTGATATCATTTATCTTATTTTTATAAATAATTATTTAAGGGTAAGTAGGATTTTAATTTAACGAAGTTTTTTGGCAAAGTGTCTGAGTGATTTTCTAAGATAGAGAAATTAATTATAGTTGATGTAAAAGAGACGGTAGATTTTGCAATGTATTTTTATAACTAGATTGTTTGAATTGTCGCGATTATTTTGTAGTTATATTGTTAAGCAATTTTTAAACATCTATTTTTTGAGTATAAGCGATTAATTGGTTTTTGATTTTGAAAAGCTATGTTAACGTCTTCTTTCATGTTAATCAGATGATTCTGCTGTTGGCATTAGTTTCCCCGATGTTTTTCTAGTTAGAAATCTTTCTGGAAAGACATCGGGTACTTACGGGGAAGACCACGAGACGGTTGCCAATATCCCTAAGTGACAGTGGTACTGTGGAACCGACTGGATTCGAACTTGGAACACCCAGATCTTCAGTCTGTGTCGATATCCACTTAACCACTGTCACCTCCCAGCTATTTTAATAAGATTATATTAATTCATCTTGAGCTGTTACTTTATTGACTTTTTGTGCGTATGTTATATATGTCATCAATTTGATCATGTTATTCTTATATTTATTTACCTTTTTCTTACTTCATCTTAATTATGCGATATTCATTACTATTGTTTATTTCTATTGTTTATTTATGTGCTTTCGAATTACTGGTATATAACTATCACTATTTTATGGTGTTTACTATCTGCTTACATTCACAGATATGTTAGTATAAGTTAAGTATAGAGATAATTACAGCGGAACCTCATATCAGTATGTTTTGCTGTGTTGATAACACGTCGTTGTAGTATTATTCGTCATTGGCGCCACAGTGTGTAGAATTTGTCTGTCTGCCTGTATCTTCATTTTACACTCTGTCACTCTCACTTGAATTAACATACAACCATTTTCGTTCTGTTGTTCGTAGTTTAAATTGTAGAATCATAACAAACTCTATTTGGGTTTCCATATTCTTTTGTGTTGTATTTTCTCTTCGAACGTTTTTCAAGAAGATCCTAAATATTAAGTGGCAATCGTTTACCCCAGACATCACTGTTTTACAGCCAGCTACATATGCTGGCGTTTCAAGCTTTTGCTATCATAAGTGTCAGAGATGTTAATTTCGGACGGTCGCAAGATTCGAACCCAGTTACAGAATTACACGAGACTCCGCAAGCAAGCGCTTTAACAAAACGGCAACAAGAAATTACAACGTGAAGAAATGGAATTTAGTTGTATGGTTGTCCTAAACAAAGCGGGCACAGATAGTTTACTTATCAAGAGTGTTTAACGAAAGTTGTCGGAACATTGCATAATATATATATATATATATATATATATATATATATATATATATATATATATAATATTTATAAATAAATATTAAATTATTTATACCTACAGACACTAGCGTTTCAAGCTTATTGCTCTCATCAGTGCAGGGAAGTAACAATTTCAGACGGTCGGGAGGCGCGAACCCGGTACACAGAGTCAGCCATATCCACTCGGCCCACGGAAACTGTCACGTAATTTAGGGAAATTAAGATCTATATGTACCTAGAAGCGGGCACAGATAGAAGACTAGTCGAAAGTGTTCGACGAACGTATTCGGAACTTTGCATTAGAGCTTTTTGACAGTCTATTTTTAACTTCCCCGAGAGTGCTCAACTTTAATTTCTTAAAAGGGCTTAGTATAATATTTATAAATAAATATTAAATTATTTATACCTACAGATATGTATATTTCGGCAGCAAGTCGTTTATTAAGCATGTGGCATTGAAGACCACGGAGTTCTGCCTCTTTATGATCTTTCTGGTCAGTTTCTTGACTCGGCGAGCGATTCGTCGGGTTTCTGGTATCAATTGATACATCATTGCGCCTAATGTTGTGTGTTGGGCCATTTCTCTAGCGCTTTCGGTCTCGCGACCGTCTTCAGGAGGTTGTGTGTCGTTGGTGTTGAAGACGGTCGCGAGACCGAAAGCGCTAGAGAAATGGCTCAAGACACAACATTAGGCGCCATGATCCATCAATTGATACCAGAAACCCGACGAATCGCTCGCCGAGTCGGGAAACTGACCAGAAAGATCATAAAGAGGGAGAACTCCATGGTCTTCAATGACACATGTCTAATATACAGGGTGACCCGAAAAAACGGGCCCCAAATCTAATTAGGCCCCGTTTCTTAGTGTTTCGTCCGAATGAAATGAATTTTGGGGCATAACTAGTTTATTATATTAACAACATCATATCAAAACACTAGGGTCTTTTGGCCTTTTTTCTCCGTTCTACAGCATGTGTTCTAGATGGACTCCTTTTAGCTCCGTGCCTTTCTTGAGGCGCAGAACGAAGTTGTCCATGACGTTCTTACATACTGAATTGGGAATGGCTCTCATCTCCTCCCTAATGGGTTCCTTGAGTTGTGTGATGGTTCTGGGTTTCCCTGCGTACACTCTGTCCTTAAGATAGCCCCAAATGAAATAATCTGGGCTATTGGGTGGCCACTCAAAATTAGTATTGAGACTGATCACTCTGCCTCCGAAGTTCTCTTTCAGCCAATCACGGGACAGGTTTGAGGTGTGAGAACTTGCTCTGTCTTGCTGGAACCAGAACTTGCTCATGAGCGACGGGTAGAAGATCTGGAGCTCACTCTTGAAGGTTTTGAGGACCTCCACGTACCGCTCCTTTGTGACTCACTGCTGCGCCAGATTCTTCGATGAAGATTGGTCCGATGATGCCTCTGACCGACATTGCAGCCCACACCGTGCAATTAGGAGCGTGGAGGGGCTTGGTGGCTACATCATTGGGTCTGGACGACCTCCAGAAGACATTTGTCTTGGAGTTCGCCTTTCCGTCAAGATGGAAGTGGGCTTCATCTGAGGTCCAAAGGAGGTCAAAGAAACTTGGTGTCTCCTCGATCTTATCGAGCATCTTGACTGCGATAGCGCTCCTCTGCTTCTTGTTTGAGGCTGTAAGGGTCTGCAGCGTCTGTATTCTGTATGGGTAAGCCCTGATATCGTTCACAAGAACTCTCCTGCAAGTCTCACGGAAGATATCGAGGGACTGACTTCGCTTACGCACAGAGCGTTTTGGACTCTCCTGGAGAGACTCTCTCACACTTTCGACCAGCTCAGCTGTCCGCTTCTTGGGACGTCCCGAGTGGCTTGAACGGTTCTCACTGGCAGCGTTGAAGTTCTCCACGGTCCCACACTTCTCGAAGTGGTCCACCCAGTTCTGAATTCTGCTTTTGGGTGTAGCCTTTTCACATCTGAACTGATGCATGAAACTGTCCTGGGTTTTCTTAAACGAGCATGTCTTGTAGTAACATTTAACACAGTGTATTCTTTGTCCCAGCTCCCACTGAGGTCTTAGTGTACTCACGGTCGTTGATTCTTTCATGTCCTGTAAAATAATGGCAATCAGTGAATGAATAAAGGAGATATCACATAAAGTGTACACGGGGCTCGTTATTCAACACATTTGACAACCGGGCAATGCTGAAGAGGTTAGCTACAATATTAGAAAAACAACGTATGTATGTATTTATCCCGACCAATGCAGGCATCGAGGCATTCTGAATGGTAATAAATCATTGTATCATGTGCAGTGTTCATAAGAAAACACATGTGAATCCAGAATTATTAATCTAAAAGCCGTTACCTGACACTACTTATCTGACTTCAAAAACTATGGAAATCGTTCCAGACAAGGTATGAAGCCACTTGATGTACGGAGCTAAACGAATTACCACTTTAATGTGAAAAACTAGCCAACAATAAGTGTGAAAGTGATCGATTCCGACCCAGAAAGCAGCAATTTTCTCGCCTATGCCAGAAACATCGCTGATGAAATGTGAGGTTTAAATGACAAACTAAGGGAAGCGAGAGGCTGCCGAAAGTGAACCCAACGTTGTTTTTTCTACTCTCCTACTATAGCAAGTTAAAGAGAACACGCATTCAGCTACACCAATGTCATTTTCTTGTATTGTAACTATTTTTGATTTGTTTGAGATCAGTTTTGGGTAGAAGGACAACAACATATCGTACCCAATAATTTTTGAAGCACTCGAATCATTTTTATTTAGCCATTTTTGAAACTCTTATGTTATGTTATGCGTTACATCTTGTAATATTGTATCAATTGTATACCATTTAACTCGCAGTTTAGTGCTAGATGATTCCTTCTCTTACCTACAGCATTTTTAGTGCAGAAGAGATTGTACTAGACTCCATGTCTAGTATCCCTGGTAGGTGTTCGACAGAGCTCCTATCCCTGCACCCCTCCCAGCAGAAACACATTATCAGAGAGAACTCGCCTGGCTACAACCACAACAATGAATTTTCCTCTCTCCAACTCTAAACCCAGAACCAAACGGAATTTCAAAAAAAAGTTGACTTCCTATAACATCACATATGGGAAACAGATTACAACTAGACTGCTTCCCAACCGACTGCTACATGGTTGTCTTCAAGCCTAATATAAATAAAACACTAGTTGAGCCTTCCTTTTCTGATGATCGTCTTAAGGAATCTTCTGCTCATTCAACCAACTGATTCCAATTCTTGTGGTGGCGTTCATTGTATCCTCGATTGGCTCTCGCGCCTTGATAAGTTGTGACCCATTAGTAAAGCCAACCTTTTGGTAGTCGACTAATTAAAACTTATAAAATAAAATGGTTATGTATATTTCATATTTATCGTAAAATCAAAATATACTTTTTTCCTTTTTACGCCATTTTAGTTCGGTCAACACCATGCCGTCCTGCTAGAAATCTCATCTGTCACCATGAATGATGACCTAAGTGCGTTTGTATAAGCATTTATTGTACTTTCTGTTTTTTTAATACTCTTCATAATTCATAGACACTGTAACATCGCAATGTTCCTTTTGCCCTCGCCTTGCACACATTTTTTTTTCTCTTTTACTTCTTCCCGGTCTTTCGCCCCGGTAGTCGTCAGGACAAGCATTATTTCTGAGAACATCTCAGTGTCGCTTCAAGTGACTTACTGCTTTCAATAAGTCCCATAAATTATCATGACTTCTCACCGGTTCAAAACAGATAATGGATAAACTTTATCACGTCCGGAAATGACAACTCAATGGAGTCAAGAATTCACACACCCGCACACACGCACACACGCACACAAGCACACACACACACACACACACACACACACATATATATATATATATATATATATATATATATATATATATATTTATATATATATATTTATTCCATGGATATACACATATGATATGATGAGGTGATATAATATATTGTGGAAAATAAAAAAGGAAAGCCAAAATCTATATAATTTATGTATTCATCAACGTTTCGTCTCTAGTTTGAGACTTCCACAGAACAGAGATAAATGCAGAAACAATAATCACACAATTATCAATATTGATCAGCCCGAGTGATAGAATCAGAAATTGAGAAATGCAATTTGGCTGCTTGTAGCAGCAGTTCAATGAAGGTTTAAGGAGGGGGGAAAGGGATGAGTTGGTTGATTATGAGTTTATCTTTGGCCTTGAAAGAAATAGATTGTCTGGGTCATTGTGTTATAACGAGCATAATGGCCAGTGGTAGTTAGGGAAGTCTCGACTCATTGCCACGTTTCGAATATAAATGGAAGGGGGAAGGAAAATAAATTTAAATAAAGTAATTGCGTGAAAAATCGGCTTTCCTTTTTCATTTTGCATTACGTCGGATTATTTTATCCCTATGTTTGTTCATGATATATTGTGTATAGATTTTCAGTATTTATTTCAACAGTTCTAAATACCCTGGTAAAACTTAATACTAGTAGTAGTAGTAGTAGTAGTAGTAGTAGTAGTAGATTAAAATATATCTATAGCAATTAAGCTACACAGAAACCTCCACGTACTATCCCCGCAGGGAACATCAGGCTCTAGTGGAGGTTAATTGCCATAAATATGTTTGCATAATATATATATATATATATATATATATATATATATATATATATATATATACATGTGTTGTTGAAAACGACAGAACTCTTGTTTAGTGATTCCTTTTTTTATTTTTTCCATTCGTCGAATAATCTTTTTGACGTTGAAATGGAATTAATTAATGTAGGATCCATGTGTTTGACTAACGTTTTCGATTCTCTCCGGAATCATCTTCAGGTCTGTCATGGCAAAAATGAATAAAAAGCGAGTGAAATAATGGAATTTCTTAAAAAATACACCGGCAAACCGTTCAAGTAAAAGACGGACGTCTACGTTTTGAAATGTGACGATTGAAACAGTTCTTCGTTTATTTATTAATTTTATTTATTATTCTTATTATTATTTTTCATAATTTTTAATATTGTATTGGTCTCTTGTGTCTACGTCGAAATGTTATAGTGATAGTATATATGAGTTTCTGTGTAGTTGTCTATATGGGTGTATCTGTATATTAGTTCATGCATGTTCTCATAATCTAAACATGTGATGGTCAACGGATATTGAACTCTGACGTCCTTTTTTCAAACCGTACGTTAAACACATTTCAACGCATAGTTAAATACTAACTCTATGGCGTTCATTTTAAGATAGATTCGCATAAAAATGCAGTTATTTATTTTTTAAAGATTTAAACTAAGAATTACATTTATTCGATCAAATAATTTGACTTAAAAATAGATACCTTATCTTATATAGATATTTTGGAAGTGTTTACAAGGAAATGTTCATTTGATAACAGTAAATAAGAAATAACACCAAGAAAAGTACATTGTAATATTTCGGTACTTCTTTGTTAGAATTGCTGTTAATTTGGTCGAATTGTTCATCTTTTACTTTTTAATTTATAATAGTATTTTTTAACAGACGATTATCTATAGAATAATAGGCAAAGGCAATTACATGTTCGTACGTAACTAACACCTTTTAACCATTTTTTTTACAAGATGGGTTCAACTGATCGTCAGATAGCTGAACGTACAATCCGAAAAGTTTGTTTTTAAAAATTTCATTTAATTTCACTTTTGTCGAACTCGAAATAAAATACACTTTATTCGTCTTTATACTCGGATAAAAGTGTAGCGTTTGTTTTGTCACATGAAGGTTTCAATGATATCATGTGTTTTTTATTCGCGCCTGATGTCCAGAGGATCGAAATATGTCACAAACCCCTAGAAATGCATAACTAAAACTATTCCGAATCTAAAATAAACAACATACTAAGATTCTTTTTTCTGTTGTCTGCAATAAAAGCCATGTGGTGCATTCCGAAGACAAACTCTCCTTTTGAATTTAATTTTTATTACAAGCGTTGTTATTTAAACTGAGGCTACGTCGAAAGAGAGAACAATCACTACTTTATCGTAGTTAGTTATTAATGTTTTCTTAACTATTCATAGTGAGAGGGGAAAGAATTCTCGCGCTTGTCTTTCCTGAAGGGAAATATTCCTCATCTTTACATTGTGAATCGCACGTCCTCTCAGTTCGCTTTCCGAATAAGGCTGACTAAAAACTCGTTTCTCACGAGAACGAGTGACGTCACAGATCCATTTGTTTCCCATGCAAGGCCCGCGAAGTCACAGAGCCTCTCGCAGGTGTAGACTGACCCTTGATCTGGGGTCTCGCCACACGCAACCTTGTCACGTCTGCCAGCTCTGACTGTGAGAACAAGCCCTGTTCTGCACTCAGCTGCCCCGCGTTAATTCGCGCAAGTATAATCAACGATTCCCAACAGATACGTCCATTCCCATAGAGCCATTATCTAACAAAATGAAAAATACAACTGTGGGATTTGCACGGCCCCACTAGTATAATATTAATTTCATTATTTTCTTACTAGTATAATATTAATTTCATTATTTTCTTACTAGTATAATATTAATTTCATTATTTTCTTACTAGTATAATATTAATTTCATTATTTTCTCACTAGTATAATATTAATTTCATTATTTTCTTACTAGTATAATATTAATTTCATTATTTTCTTACTAGTATAATATTAATTTCATTATTTTCTTACTAGTATAATATAAATTTCATTATTTTCTTACAAGTATAATAATTATTTCATTATTTTCTTACTAGTATAATATTAATTTCATTATTTTCTCTCTAGTATAATATTAATTTCATTATTTTCTTACTAGTATAATATTAATTTCATTATTTTCTTACTAGTATAATATTAATTTCATTATTTTCTTACTAGTATAATATTAAATTCATTATTTTCTTACTAGTATAATATGAATTTCATTATTTTCTTACTAGTATAATAATATGGTCTCACTTGCTTTTTTATATATCTGCAATTTAGTGGAAATTAGATGTGTCACCCTATATTTGACAGATATGTAAGACACATACCTGCTAAAAATTATATAAAAATTATATGGCAGTAGCGGAAACCCACGAGAAATATCAAAAATAGGAGGTAAGTGAAACATTCATATGGAGGTCATTTATCCTCCTGTTAAAATTGAAGCTCATTTTCTGTAAAAGAATGCGTTATAAATGGTAAAAGTGATCACTATTTGGTATGCAGAAGGATGTTATTTAAAAAATCAGTGAATAAACACCAAATATTTCATCAAGATGTTTTTTTAAAAGGTTATTTTCCTAAATTGTTAATTCAATTAAACTCATTTATCCAATGATCTTAAATAATTATTACACTTTTTAATATGGAAATAGCTCCATAAAAACGTGAAGCCACTTGATGTGAGGAGCTAACACGAAGGGAATGTGATGATCACAAAGACAGGAGATGTACATTGGCATTAGTCTTTAAAAGTGGAAAGAGTGCCTACAGATTGTTCTAGACAAATATTATAAGTTTATGATTTCTTTAATTTCATAAGTATTTTTAATATTTAATAGCAGTGACGTGCAACTGATTGCTGTTTCTGTTTAGTACTGCTAACGGAACATGTGTGAATGGAATCTAACGATACATTAAAAAGATGACATGCATCATGATGATTCACATCGGATTCAAAAATTCGGAATTCTGAGATGCAACTCAGTTCTACTCGAATATACATTGAAGGCCAGGAGATGTGAGCTGGGGAATTGCGACAGAGGTGTTTAAGTAGGTGCCGGGAGGAAGGTTCATAGCAGACGTTCGGGCTGTTCTGACAATGAAATTCGCTGAAAAGCTCCAGGCAATGTGAGTTGGAGTGGAACTATGAAGAAAACGCTGACGAACATCTTCGCTACTTCACGTACAACAGTTGCAAGAGAGCCGCCTCGCGAAGTCTAAAAAACTCCTCAACAATGAAAACTCCCAAACAATGAAAACTCCCCAACAATGAAAACTCCTCAACAATGAAAACTCACCAACAATGAAAACTCCTCAACAATGAAAACTCCCCAACAATGAAAACTCCCCAACAATGAAAACTCCTCAACAATGAAAACTCCCCAACAATGAAAACTCCCCAACAATGAAAACTCCTCAACAATGAAAACTCCCCAACAATGAAAACTCCCCAACAATGAAAACTCCTCAACAATGAAAACTCCCCAACAATGAAAACTCTCCAACAATGAAAACTCCTCAACAATGAAAACTCCCCAACAATGAAAACTCCCCAACAATGAAAACTCCCCAACAATGAAAACTCCCCAATACATACAAATATGTTCTTCTGCATGATGCGAAACACTGCAGGTGCTTAGACTGCGGTCTCGTCCGTCATGAAAATAAAATTCGTTCAAATTGTGATTGTCTTTAGGTGTTTGTTTTAACGAAGGCAAGTAAAACAAAATTCGGAAGCCTATATTGAGTTGTGTTCCACTGTTGTAACGCGCTCACTAAGTTGATTGCTGTTTTATTTAATGTTCATTAAAGTTAGTGAACATTTAAGATTAATGAAAAGGATACCTGCACGTTTTATAGAATTAGCGAGCCAGGGTAAAATATAAAATTCTTATAAAACAGAAAACTTGACACTTTAAGATGTCTAGCAATATTTAAGAGCCGGGATACAAAGAAACATCCCATTGGATGATTATACATATCCATATAAATATGGCTGGACACTTGACTTTTTATATTTTCAGTACCATATTTTTTACCTCTATATCGCTCTTGACAATTCCGATGTTTATTTCAAAACGCTTTTAACTGGATCCATTATCTTGATGTTATAAAGTTTCGTTTGACTATTATTATTTCTAGAGAAAGAGTGTAAATATAGAAGCTTAGATTTTATTTAAGTATGCTGAGAATTTTCCCCGGAAACACGTGTAAGTTTTTTTCTTCTCCGAAACTGACATAAAAGCATAGTATGATATAACTATTATCTGTATTTTTTTATTAAGTGCTCTATTGTAATTGAAATAATAACTCTTTAAAGCTTTGAATATTCAATATAGAACCTTACTTTTCTTAGAGAATTGATTCTTGTGAGAATCAATCTGTACTATATTAGGTTGTTTTTTGTGTACCATGTTCGTGTACGCATTATTAGAAAATGAGAATATAATTACTAAATCACATGCGCTTCCACTTGTTGTTTTTGGTAGTGCTTGAACGAGGCGCAGTCTGTAAGGTTTACAACCTAAATAATCTTAGAACGCGTCGGATACTGGATCAACGGACCGCAATCACTCGGCGAATTCGATTTATAGACTTGTGTGGCCTCCTCTCAAACGTATTATGGATTATGTGAGATATTTCTTCCACAACCTTTTCTCACTCTGGAAATTTCATTCATACAGACATTCATTCTCTTGAAAGTGTGTAAACTACCGGCAAATGTTTATAGCAGAGAGCGGATTAATGTAGAATTGCCTTGGAGGATAACGCTGCACATCGCTAACCAAATTTGTTTCCATTCGCGAACTCGATAACGCAGAACGCCCGTTTCTAAGAACTCGCCATTCCGATAAGTAAGCAAACAACTGAACGTTGCCCCGGGAACGGCAGAACACTGCGCCACTGTCTATATTCCCTTTCAAACGTTTACTTGTTCATTCAATGGGAACTGAAGCAATGCGTCATGAAATCGATTCATTCTCATTGAATAATTATGTATATTACATTTCTACCGTTTGAGAATTAACTAGCGTCATTGTTAATAATTGCAAGAACAAGTTGTGTATGCTCTAAAGGTTTTCGATCTATGTTTAATAAAATGTCAGCTAAACTATTAAGTTATCTTAGCGTGTGTAACGGTAACCGAACTGCGACCACAGTATATATCATATTTCAATAAAGTTATCATTTATGTTACAATCAGGCTGTTATATTTCCCCGGGCAACGCCGGGACACGGGTCCTGCTAGTATTTCAATAACGTTATCATTTATGTTACAATCAGGCTGTTATATTTCCCAGGGCAACGCCGGGACACGGGTCCTGCTAGTATTTCAATAAAGTTATCATTTATGTTACATATAGTGGCCAAGGCTTTTGAATAAATGACGTAAACTAATTGGTTAATTTAAATATGTTTAATGTGAAATTAAGTTCCTTTTCCACCGTAAAAAGGTTTTAGCACAAGATCGGAAGGTGATGTCCTGCACTCTGGCCACCATGAAAAATTCCTGTGTAGTGCCCGTCGGAGTTACCCGTTGGCAGTATCGTAGGTGAGTGGCGAAACAGAGAGGGTAGAGCCGAAGAGGTTGTATCTATTAGAATGGTACAGAACCATACTTCAACCCGACAGAGCATGTCAGGTGGTGTCGCAGCGACTCACAACGTCGGACTGATTGCCAAGGACGTATCCTCGACTGGTATGAAATGCCAAAACTACTTTAATGTATGAGAAATAGGGTGGGGAAATCAAACAGATTAATTTAAACTTGAACTTATGTGTACAAGCAAATTGTTCTGTGGCTGATCAGTGCAAGACTTAAATTTACATAAAATTGTATGATGCGTAAGAAAAAGCAAAATGTACACAAATTGACTGCAATGTTTGAACAATATGAAAATAATATTCAAGATGTCAACAGGAGAGACATGCCAACAACGGCGGCTACCCTAGAAATAACAGTTTTAGTTAATGCGAAAATCTTAGGAGACAAATGTATTACGATGTAGAACATTATTGAAAAACTGGGAATTGCTTGTGCCTGATGGCCTTACCTTTTCGAAGGTCAGTTTTGGGGTTCCCAAAATATTGACACCAGAGCAGAAACAGTGTAAAGTTGAGTTGTCCACGGTGTGTCTGTCTTGCTTTGCAAAATATAGGGAGAACTTTCTAAATATGATCAGATGTGATCAAACCTGTTTGCAACTCTGAGTTTAAAATACAGTCTATGGAGTAGAAAAACACACTCCCCACTATAAAAAAAAGTTCCAGACGCATCAGTTTGGAAACGATTCCTCCTGGGATATTATTTACAACTTACATTAATATGATTTCAAAGATAGTTAAATTACATACTTGTCCGGTTATTCTCAGATTAGCATCAAATTCGGAACATTCTGATAGGTGGTTAAATCTATTAATGCCTATACTAATGAGTCACCACGTGTCAAGGCCCAAAAGTGACTCGAGGATAAAGGTTAATAAGATTATCAATTAGACTGATGAACACTACTATGAGACGATTGGAAACGATAGGTGGAACGGGCAACATTTGATTACATAAGAGGATTGATCGACAAATATTTGTTTACATTAGACTTGAGCAGGGCTATGTTTTACTCAGCAAGGAAGCAGTACCGTAATATTGTGTTTCAAAGATAGGATATTCTTGGAAACAAACTCTGTTTATGGAAGTTATGTTTGGTTTTTAGGTACACAGGGGAAGAGAGAGAAAATATTTGCACTTGTGGTAACAAGACGAGTTCTTACTGTGAGCGTTTCACAGGGGGGCAGATATTGTAGCTTAGTCGAGCAACTACCATTACAATAACGATAGGGTATCTTCATTGAGAAATGAACTGTAGGGAATATAAAAGATCAGAGATGGGTTGTACGTGTATGTGGGAGAACGATACCGAGAGAAAGATGAAATGTGGAGAGAGTATTGATTTACTCCTCTCCCGGAGTTAAGCACAAATCCAGTTTTTATCTTACTCCCACAAGTAAGATGTGACCCAATGTCGGGTCAGGAAAGCCAGCGCCCGAGAGGTGAGCACTCTGGCCATTAAACATGGCCTGGGCATCCCCGTCGGCATTCCCCGGTAGGTGCGCTTCAGGTAGTAAGCAATAAACTTACTCCTCCCCAAAGAGGGGAGGCAAAGCCTGGGAGGGTGGACCTCCTAGAACTGCACAGGACAGACGCATAGACCTGCTTAAATCAAGCCCCGAAGGCCAACACAATACCAGTCTATGGGGTGCAGTATCCATCGGAACAGATACTACACTTTGATCTTAGCCAAAAGGCCAAGAAATGTGGAGAGTGTAGCTGGAATAAAGAACGAGAGAGAGAAGGTGAAACAAAATCTTTCCTATTGTGTGAAGAGAGAGATTGAGAGAGGGGGAGGTTGGACCAGCACTGACAAACAGACAGACATGCAAAATGAAAGAGGGAGAGGATGAGGGAACCCGCCGCCGAAACATACAGACAGATGAAGGCAGAAAACAGGCGGACAAAAAAGAAAGAGATTCGGTATTCGGTAGAAAGAGAGAAGCGGAAGTTGTCGTATTTAGAGAACGATAGAGAGAGTGTGGCAACTAAACAGAAGGAGTAATAGACCAACAGACAGAAAGAACAAGAGAGAGAGAAAGGGAGAGAGAGAGACACTTCTACATGAAAAAAGATTGATAGTGAGAGTAAGATATAAGCAGAGAGAGAGAGAGAAAGAGAGAGAGAGAAAGAGAGAGAGAGAGGGAAAGAGAGAGAGAGAAAGAGAGAAATATATATATAGAAAGAGAAATAGAGAGATAGAGAGAGAGAGAAAGAGCGAGAGAGAGAGAATGAGAGAAAGAGAGAGAGAAGGAAGGAGAGAGAGAGAGAGAAAAAACGAGAGACAGAAAGAGAGAGAAAGAGAGAGAGAAAGAGAGAAATAGAGAGAGAGAGAAAGAGAGAGAGAGAGAAAGAGAGAGAGAGAGAAAGAGAGAGAGAGAAAGAGAGAGAGAGAAAGAGAGAAATAGAGAGAGATAGAAAGAGAGAGAGAGAGAGAAAGAGAGAGAGAGAAAGAGAGAGAGAGAGAAAGAGAGAAAGAGAGAGAGAGAAAGAGAAAGAGAGAGAGAGAGTGTGAGAGAAAGAGAGAGAGAGAGAAAGAGAGAGAGAGAGAAAGAGAGAGAGAGAGAGAAAGAGAAAGAGAGAGAGAGAGAACTAAAGGAAACCAGATAGAACAACAATTTGTCTGTAGCATATAAAAGCAGATAGAGTTTGAATGAAACAACGAATCCGTCGCGATTTTCTGTTGCAAATCCCTGGCAGATCCTACCACTTCCTACACCGCTTCCTTCATCGTCCCCATTTTATTTCTTTCGGACAATAGCCAACAAAGCAGTTAATCGCCGTAATTACGCATCATATGGTGCGCGGAAGCATTAGTGATCAGACCTAAAAATGGTACGGACAGTGGACATCGGCCATCATAATCATTGCAATTAGACGATCGACGAGAATATAAAAAGAATACACAATATATATATATATATATATATATATATATATATATATATATATATATATTTATATATAGCTAATAATATGATCTGAGGTAAAGATCGGATTCTAACTCCGCCTGATGAGATCTCAGTTTATAATAACTGTTGCTCGATAACATCGACATGCCAGTGTCGCAGATTTTGTGCATGCCTGTGTAAATAAAAATAATCATATATACAAGATCTATTTAATATTGAGCACTTTTTTATAAACCCGGTTGAAATTCTTTGAATCACTACCCTGTGGATGTGTTACCTGGATTATTACCGTCATTATATATATATATATATATATATATATATATATATATATATATATATATATATATATATATATATAGCTAAAGAGAGAGCCAGCGAGCTATGTATAAATAGGGAAAGAGAGTGAAACAGAGACACACATACAGAGAGAATGAAAAGGAGAGAGAGAGAAGGAAGAACATATAGAGAGGGAAACAAATAGGTAGTCCATTTGCATTTGTTAGTATGACAATATATATATATATATATATGTATATTATATATACATGTATATATATATATATATATATATATATATATATATATATATATATAAAATTAATAATAAAACACCCTTAGCTGTAAAAGTCTATTGCAGTTTCACGTCATGTCACTGATCACTAGAAACGTGTCACATCTATCAAAACCGGATTGTATTAGTAAGAACATATATATATATATATATATATATATATATATATATATATATATATATATATATATATATATTGTGTGTGTGTATTTAGGCAGCATATTTTCATTCAGGCGGAAATTATTAAATAACATGTAGGTTTTTTTGTTTGATAAGACTTTTGTTTATTTTTTCAATTGTCCATTTAATGTTTCAGTCGAATTGCTGTAAGTTACATGTGTCTCCCGCTCCATCTACTTTCCATTTTCGCGAGTACTTTCGATTTGATTCTTCAAAACATCTTCAGGCGGTGTTAGGTCTGGTTTCTTAAAAATATGTCTTTACCGTTAAGTTTATATATATATATATATATATATATATATATATATATATATATATATATATATATATATATATATATATATATACAAACCCAGGAGTGATCCAGCATTTGATAATGGTGATATATATATATATATATATATATATCGTGAGATAGAGAGAAAGAATGAGAGACGGAGGGGCAGAGAGGATAAGGTTTCGGCTGTGAGTTTCTGAAGCCTATTGATTGTGTGTAAGGAATAGATTATGTGCGTGTGGGTGTTTTCATCGCATGTGATCATTTTTTTTACCCTTAGAAGAGATCGGGTGTGGCTAACAAGTTCTGAGTTGAGACAGAGAGAAATCCAAGTCCGAGTAAATTCTCTCTTTCTCTCTCTCTCTCTCTTTCTCTCTCTCTTTCTCTCTCTCTCTTTCTCTCTCTCTCTCTCTCTCTCTCCATCGTGATAGAGATGGAGAGCTCTTAAGAGTGAGAACACTCAATAGAACCACTCATATGCTGATAGAAAGGTATATAGAGAGGAGGAAAGGCAAAAGATGTGTGACACAAATAATGTAAAAAAATAGTGGGAAAGAGAATGACAGATAGAGAGCGATTGAGAGGGTAATCACAACAGATCTTGACGGACCTGAAATCGACTGAATGACTTGTACGAAAATATAGGCACAGAGAGATACAGCGAGAAATATATAGATGTATAAAGAAAGAACGAAAGATGAGTATACAAAGTAAATGTGAGATAGAGAGCAGGAAGGGGTGAGGCATCATTCGATCGCGATTAAGTTTCCAAAACCTGCCGATTGGTGCGAAGACAATAGTTGATTGGACAACGCAGTATAATTCCAAAGCGAGCGTAAAGTAGGCCAGTCTGGCAGCTTTTCCTACAAAATGGCGCGTATTGATTGCTATGTGAATCTGACTAAAGCCAAATGAATTGACGACAGTATTTAAGTCATTTTTACAATATTAATCATTGGACTGATCACTCTACGGCCTCGTCGTCCGCTCTCAACTCTCACTTTCGCTTTCTGTTACTTTCTCTCTTAATCCATGTACCCCTTTCTTATACACACATGCATATATATATATATATATATATATATATATATATATATATATATATATATATATATATATATATATATATATATATAGATATACTTTAGAAAAACCAATCTGGAGGAAAAACTAAATCAAATATATATAAACTCTTTAAATTAAAAAATAATTATTAAATAGGGAGGTGGTGTCTGATCAACACTGCTGGGATGTCATGATCAAGAAATACCGTTTTGTTTTTAAAATCCCAAAACAGTTTTCATGGTAAAAAACTGACGATCCCTTATATAGAAAAAAACATATATAAAAATATATTTATAAGTTAACTAAAATAGTGATTGCAGTAGATTGATTGACTTACTAGACTAAAATCTTTCAACGAAAATGTTTTTTTTCAGTTTTGAAGGTTAAAAGAACTTCCGAGACTATATATATATATATATACATATATATATATATATATATATATATATATATATATATATATATATATATATATATGTATTGCTATAGATGAAGTGAAAGAATAAAATGAGGTACGAATCAAATCTTATTACAATTCAATGTTCAGGCAAAGTTCTTTTAAGTCCTTAACTCATGAGTTTTCAAAGAAAATCTTCTCCTCAGAGGACCATTTACCGCAATGATATTACTGCAGGTAATAGAAATTAAACTTTTAAAAATATATACAAAATATATATAGAAAAATACATAAATGTATATACAACATCAAATATATCGGCCCAAAACATACTATTTAGTGAAACTAAGTCAACAAGTCTAAAATAGCTACAGGCAAGACATCCAAGGGGTTGATTAAAGAATAATCCAAGTGGTGAATGGTGGTCGAAAAGCGAAAATAGTGTTTTTATATATTTTCAAAGTTTAATTTTTAAGAAAGGGTGTAAGCACATTAATTGACTAAGTCGACTTTAGCCCACGCTCATTAGGGTAAATACGTGGTTGTAAAGTTCATGTACGACGACGATTAAATCGTCAAACATCGTAGTGAAATAGCAAATAGTGTTTGGAGAGAAAAAAGGGGAGCTACAAGTGGGTCACATTGAGCCCCAGGAGCAACTATTCTTACTTATATAGGGAGGGTTTTAATAACTTTATATTATTTGTTTCCATGACTTTAATATGAAACAACGAATGTGATCTACTTATAACAGAGAAAATGTCACTAGTGTACACCAACGCACATTGGGCGCTATTTATACGGTGTCGAGCAATAGGTGACCCGGATGTGTTGACTAAATTATTTTAATTTTTTATGTTGTCCCAAGCGTATTTCAGAGAGATGATTAATTTTATTCTGGATTCAAATCTTTCTATCGCTCTGCTCTACCCACGTATTCAGAATATAACAAATATAGTGGTCTTGGAGAACATCTTTGTGCACGAATTTAAATAATGGTCGAGCAGAAAAGAAAATTGTAGGATTGGACACCTGATAACAGTGACGTACCGCTGCAAAGACTTGGATAGCAAATGTGATAGTAACATTACTTAACGAAGGGAATCGGAGGTATGTCAGACATTCTGGAAGGCAAAATAGTTTAAGTTATATGTATATATATATATATATATATATATATATATAATTTATTTTATTTATTTATTTATTTTTATGTATTTATTTATCAAGTGTTTATTTATATTGTATCATATATATATATATATATATATATATATATATATATTGTGTGTATTTAGGCAGCAAGTTTTCATTTAGGCAAACGTTGTTGAATAGCACGGAGTTTTTCTGCTTTGTGATCTTTTTTTAAATTTTTTCCATCTTCCGAATGGTCAACTTCGTACCTCGATCAAACTGGTGTATGAAGTTTCCGTAGTTTTGTTGTTCCATCTTCCTTGCGAGTACTTTCGATTTGATATCCTCAAATCATCTTCAGGCGTGTTAGTGTGAACACTATATATATATATATATATATATATATATATATATATATATATATATATATATATATATATATATGTGTGTGTGTGTGTGGGTGGGTGTAATGTTTGTTTTTAGCATAGTATGAATGGGCAGAGTGTCCAATTACATAAGAGCAAATATTTCTTTATTTCAAAGAACACTAAACATCAAGTCGATCGTTCCACGATACATTCTGTTGATAGGAAACACTGGAAAGTCATCCAGAATCTTTAAAGATACACAACAGGTATGGTTTTGTCGTTTTTTTATGATCTAACACATTTTTGTTTGAAGCAACGATGGGAGAGGAAACAATTGTTGAGGGTTTCATCAAAATTCAGGAACGCCTACCTATAATATTTATTTCATACGTAAAATGACAAATAACTTAATAAGTCCCGGGCCTGCCGCATTTAGTGCGCGACAAATAAAGCATCCATATATTAAAGGTACTCACTTTTAAATGGCATGTTAAACAGTAGCCAATAGTTTAAAAAACACAATTATCTAACTAAAGCTACTCGTGATTCTTTTCAAAACAATAGAAACACATATATTTGGTGTGTACATAACACAATGTTCCGATTAAAAAATACTCTTCAAACCAAGCAATAAGTCAATAAGTGTAATTCTGAATCTTCACCGTTGGAAATAATTAATGAGTTGTATGCTTACAGTAAACGGTGTTACTGTCAATTTTACTTTACTTTGTGATCTTGGCGGGGTATTTGAACTCACGATATCGATAGGGTAATCATTATCGATGAAAACCATCTTACATTAACTGAATCTCGGAATCAATTAGGGATTCAGAGCAAATAATTAAGGCATGATTGACCTAACATTTGATCAGATTTATTTTTATGCTTGACCGTTATTAAAATCTGTGCATAAGAATATTCTCCCGCCCCACCATATATGTACTATTATTTATAAATGTAAATGTCGGTGCGATGCTGAATACATTGGTAAGACGGTGCAAAGGTTTGAATCAAGAATCATCCCCCTGAAATACGCCACGGACGACTAAACAATTTGAATAGTTTAGCCAATACATCTGGGTAGATTTTGCAGCAAACTTAGCAGTATATTCTATGTATTTACTCTGATTCACGCTGTCTGTGAATGTTAGGCTGAAGAGTCGAGTTTTTCTGTTTTACTAATCTTAAATGTATTTGGCATTTTTACTAATTTCAAACAATGCTACCTAGCGTACTACTATTTACCTTGTGTCTTCTGGAAAGTTTTTCTTTTTTTTCCTTTCCTTATATACACTCTCCTATTGCCTGTTTATTGAGTTCCCACTGTAGAAATTTTTGAAATCTTAAATTGGCTTGAAGCTTTGCGTTTTTCTTATTTGCGAGAGGGAAACCTATCTCCAACTTTCTGTTCCCTTTTTAGTATACAATGAACTGATCCTTGTGTCTTATGTTCACCAAAACCGTTGGACAGAATTGCCTGAAAATTAGCATGTAGACTACACCCCTCTCAGTGAAGGTCATAGACTGTATTATAAATATATCACTTCAACGCCGCCCCTTGAAAACTGTTTTACTTTTGATTCAAATGAAATTTGAACCATAAGTAAATGGCTGAAAATGATGTCTATTCCCAAAATTTCAGCAAATTTTGATATTAAGAGCCCCCCCCCCCCGAAAACTGTTTTCCCTTTGATTCACATGCAATTTAAACCTAAGTAAATGATCATAATTTATGTATATTCCCAAAACTTCAGCAATTTTTTATAATATTAAGATGGTCATCGGAGGGGCCACAACTCCTCCACTGAAAACTGTTTTCCCTTTGATCAAAATGAAATATATATATATATATATATATATATATATATATATATATATATATATATATATATATATATATATATATATATATCATGGAGAACAACTTTTCTGTCTGTGTATGTCTGTCCCTAAAAAAGCAGACATACTACGAAGTGTACTTTCAATATAATTGCTTTCACATGTACAATTTGCATGTGAATTTAATGGAAGTACTTTTGCATCTCTGTCTGCCCCCTAAAGAATGACAATTATCACACATGTTACACAATGAAATTAATCTATTTATTAGCGTTAGTTTAAGAGTATTAACATATTTGAATACCTCATTGAGTAAGATATCTAGCTGATAGCATCAAAGTTGCTGTTAAAGTAAACTGCCCCTACCATCACGTTGCATATGATGCTATACCATACTCTAACCTGGGCTACACCGAGTAGCTCTGCTAGTATATATATATATATATATATATATATATATATATATATACTATTCTCTATTAATTATATTAATATTTACTTTGTTTTGTATATTACATTTGCTGTTTCACATTTATTCATGGACACTAATTTGTCGTACAATAAATAAATGAATTGTTTCTATTATTAGTATTTCGATTAATAGTAGAAGTAATAGTGTTACATAGGCCCTCAAAGGGGGATTGTTACCTAGTCACTACTCCTACCTGGATCGCGGCAGTTCTCACAAACAACTTAAACAATTGCTGGCGGTCCCAAAAACGTTTTTGTTACATAGTCCTTGGAAAGGGGCGCGGCACCAAAAGGGGGGAATTGTTATATAACGTTATGAATTAATCATCTCGTAACCGAAACAATACGAAAGCTTACGAGAAGATTATGAAGCGGTTTCAATCTTTTTTAACACTGTCTGTAAGGCACATTCAAGCGACATTCTTAACAGGCACTTTTAATACACATTTTCTTACATTCTTTTCTCGTTAATATATCTGCTCTTTAACCTTTCAAATTAAATATTTTAAGCATAGTTCTCTTTCAAATTCTTTTAACATTTTAACACAGTGTTCGTGAGATTTTTTTAGTTCCTTTCGCTTTACAGATTAGGAACTTAAAATGTTATGCACAAAGAAAGTTACCTTACAGATGTCTGCATTCGCTGGTCGTGGGTTTGCTGGCACACTCATCTCCGTCGCTGGCTCGTGATCGCAGTGGTGTACCTGTTTTGTGGGCAAATTCTGTTTTCATGCACGGAGACAAAAACATTCGAAGAGACTCTTAAGAGAGATTCTGTTCTTTTATTTCACACTTCGTTTGGAGAGGTTTCCATTCGTCGGTTCGTTCATTCAAACTCTGTCTTTCATACTGCTCTTGGAACGTGACGGGATGCAATCGGCTATATTCGTCTACATATTAGCCCATATCTGGCGATGTCACCTAGACTACGCATTGCAGAGCTCAGTTTATGGACGTCTGTCCATGATGCGCTTCCATGGAGAACTGTCTCGAACGCTAATTTCTCACCAGGGATCTGTGACGTCAGAGCCCTTTGACCTTTTGAACGAGTGTCATAACAGAACTCAAATCGCTTTTGTGTCTGACTTTTTTATCCGAGCGTTTCCTCTCGGCCAGTATGTTATGATTCCCAGAAATTACTCACTATGAGACATGTCTGTTTGTCCAAAATCACATATGCACTTAATTTGTACTTATTTTGCACTGAATCCTATTTCTTTCACCCAGTTCATAATGCATACTAGCTAATTTTACACGTTTACAGAATATAGGGCCCGTCATAATATAACAATAGTTGTAGTAGAAGTACCAGTTTTATTATTATTATTATTATTATTATTATTATTATTATTATTATTATTATTATTAATAATACTAATAATACATTATTACTACTACTACATATCACACGGTAGTCTTAAGGGTAATACACGATTATTATTTTTTTTTATTACTATTATTATTATTATTATTATTATCATCATCATTATTACTACTACTACATATAACACGGTAGTCTTAAAGGTAATATATTATTATTTATTATCATTATTATTATTATTATTATTATTATTATTATTATTATTATTATTATTATTATTACTACTACTAATAATAATAATAAATATCACACGATAGTCTTAAGTGTAATATATTATTATTATTATTATTATTGTTACTACTACTTTTATTTATGTTATGATAATGCTTTATATTTTTTCTGTTGATACTTCCATATTTCTATAAAATAACAATAATATTATTCTTATTGAAAATATGGAAAAGTTTATTTTGAAGGAGAGATTTGTGTATTACTTCACTATTCTAAAGTTTATTAAAGGAAATACTTTTTTATTATGTGTGCTCACTGTGCATTATCACACAAATTATCATCAGAGATTACTCACGGATAATAACCGGTGGTGTTCCCTAGAATCTGGATGACAAAAAGTATCCCTAGATTTTCAGTACACTTCATTTCTTTCGATAACTACTGCAACTGACTTTGCGTTATCACAACAGACGCTTACCATTGATTTCTCGCTTGCAAAGACCATTGGTCTCCTTGGAATTTTGGTGGCAATCAGCCTTTCTAAGACTCTAGTACTCTCCCAACTCTTTCAGTGGAGGTCTGGTTAGTGCTCTCCCTACTCGCTCTTTCCACCATCCTTGACCCTTCCTGACTATTTTGTGTGGTATCAGGCAATTATTATTGTTAATAATATTATTATTATTGTTATTATCATTATTATTATTATTAGTAGTAGTAGTAGTATTTTTTTTGTTATTTTTTGTTGTTGGTGTTTGTTAATTTATTATTATATCCGCTTCCTGTTATGATTAAGGGTTGTAGACATTCCCTAGCTTATTGAAATAGAAATGTATTTGAAAATTGTTTCGGTATGATTAGAATATTTATTAATATATAGTTAAATGTGATTTTTCTTCAATAATGCTTATGATTAAAAGTCATATAAAACTTATTCTTTTCAAGTGATTCTAGTCAAACGATAGGCGTTCGGTTTTACGAAGTGTCAACAGTCTTTTATTCCGATATTGTGCATATATTTTAAATACTACTGATTTGTAGGCTAATATCACACTCTAATCAATGAGTGTCTACATCTGTCGCCAGGGCTCCAAAGAGATATTTGTCAGATACAGCACCTGGTGTTGCGAGTTTTGAAATAAGCCGATTCTAGTTCAAATCACGTAAAAATTATCACTGAACTGCATGTATGAGCAATATATTATCCATGGGTTAGGGTTAGGGTAAGGGTTAGGGTTAGTGTTAGGGTTAGGATTAGTGTCAGGATGTAATTTTTAAGTATTCCTTCCAATTTAAAACTTAATTCATTGCGTTTACAATAGACTAATCTAACTATAGCATACTCTATCGAGAGAGCTTCGTCACGTGATTAAGAACAGAACTTCCATCGAGGGAGCGGTGGTTGTGCTGTGTCAACATATATATTGAATAGCAGGTTATGGGTAAGGTTTAGGGTCTAGGTTACACTGAAGTAGTGGCTAAAATAATTTTCTGGGCTGTATTTTTTGTCAGAGAGGTTTTTTTGCCGAATTCCCAAATAGTCACCCATCTGGTACTGTCACGCTTTTTTGACATGGCAATTTTGTCATCCTTATAAAATGACCTCTAGTCTGTAGTTTATTGCAGATATTAAATGGATGCTACCAAGACAATGCGCCTTTCCATTAACAATTATAAGAAACCTCTTTAACTTATCAACTTTTCGCGATCGAACGATCTAGTTTTTTTAATGGATATAGAATGGGATAACGTACGTACAAAAAATTAGGTGGCTACCATGACTAATAGCACCCTAACCGAGAGTCTAAAATTCAAACTCTTCTGTTAAACATTAACGGATGACAGTAATTGGAAGACAAATACATGGAAGATACTGCCACGCCTGCTGCAAAGAAAAGTGGTATTCCTCTACCGTGCTAGATAAATATATCACACTATATCTCTACGGAACAACCATCCGCCCATGCATAGAGTATTTAAATTGAGTGGAAAACTAATCTATTTAATTTTTGGAAGATGCAAATTCCATATTTATTTTATTTTATTTGAATAATGGAAGCAAGACTACAATAAGGACCCCAGTTCATTAACACAACATGAGGAACATATTCCGGAAGTCACCGGCGTCTTCCGGTTCGTCTTCCGATTGACCTCACAATACACTTTTTTCTTAAAATAAACAACACGAAATATCGAATGTTCTGCGTTTAAAATTTGTTTGTTTTTTAGTAAATAAAAGTAAAACAAAAAAAACGATAACATTTTTTGTTTATTGCAAAACGAAAGATTACAAGTCAGCCGATTTTTAAAAAAGCGTATATATTTCATTTATTTTATTTACAAGTTGTTTTGTAAATAGTGACCACGTGTATTGCGAGGTCAACCGGAAGACGCCGGTGACTTCCGGAATATGGTCCGCGTGTTTTGTTAATGAACTGGGGTCCTTATTGTACTCTTGATCCGAATAATGAAAGCAAATTCAATTGTTTTACTTGAATTCTGTTAAGTTATATTTTTCATTTCCACTCACCGATTTATTGGTAAGACGGAATAAGGACACTATCAGGGGAGACACATTTCTTGCGTTGTTAAGTTACTAATACGATTTAATTCATAAGTGAATGACAAACACAATTACCCAAAGAAATATCATACTACGGCAATATTACTTATTTCTATAATAATACATTTGTACCTTTTTCTCTACGTACGTTATCACTTTCCATATCCATTAAAAGACGAGAACGTTCGAGCGCCAAAAAGATGATAAGTGATTGAAAAATATCCGATGAGGCTGCGTCTTTAACATGTAGAGTTTACCTCTTTTAAAATATGACACAATATCAAATAACACGTCATCAATAAACTCGTTTCGCCACGTTGACTTAAGCAGGTTTACATACTTACTTTGGACTTCAATTTGTTTATGGGAATCACTACAGACAAGGACAAAGCATGAAGCCACTTGATGTAAAGAGCTAACAAATAAAATGATTATCGCAAAGACAAGAGATGTCTATTGGCCGTAATCACGAAAAGACCAAGACTAATGGTAGGAGAGAAACAGTCAGCAGGAGGAGAGTTCCACAATCGTGCAAAGAAGCTACTAGAATAGGAAGCTGTATTACAATGAGGTATCAAAACAGCGAATTGATGGAGACCACTAGACCAACGAATCAAACGAGCTGGAACAAAAGAAAGTGAGGAATAGATCAGACAGTTCTGAAGAACAAATGCAATAATAATATGTATAGAAAAGACTGAGACTAGCAACATCACCTCAGTGAAAGAGAGGGTGTAGAGAAGAAGAAAGAGTAAGGCCAATCAAATTTGGTATATTTAATTTACGACTATTTCGCTGATATATGACCTTTTTATTGAAGAAAAACAATTCTTTCTTAATATCTGAACCCTTACATGCATGTATTTTGTCAAAAGAAATAGTCAATTTTTCAGGCAGATGAACAATGCCATCTTTGACTGAAGAGAAGATGGCTAGGATTGTTTATGTTACATTATCTTTCGTTTTTTTAATAGCTCGAACCCGAGGGTATCATGTTTTATATGTTCTGATATTCTGTATCACAATTAATAACATATATATATATATATATATATATATATATATATATATATATATATATAAGGTTCTCCTATGGGATGGCTATTATACAATGCGACACAACGGAGTGTGTAAATATCTTCACTGGACTATATGTAAAAAGTTGAATATCCAGTGTAGCAGCAAGTCCTAGGAGCATATACCAGAAAGAACAGTTATAAATAAGTTAAACACCATCCACTATGACTATGCAATCCCTACAGCTACATCTCCAGAAAACGGAGCTGTTAAACCTGGCATAGTGATATGGGGCAAAAGGGAGAAAGTAGCAACCCTAGTTGAAGTTAGTGTCCTTAATGAGGTTGGCTTAAACAGAGCTGAAAGGGAAAATATTACAAAATACCAAGGTCTTATGTACGACATGAAAAGAAACTGGAATCTTTGGAAGATCTCCATGATCCCTGTGATTATAGGAGCAACAGGGCTAATGAAAAATAATTTAAAAAACTATCTTGTGAATATACCCGGTGAACCGAGCGCAAGAGATATAAAAACAATTGCACTTAAAAAGACGGTTAGAATATTAAAAAGATATCTCGGCTGGAGTGTCTGAAATAGCCGGTGAATGTCTGGCATCCACAGCAAAAACAAAAAGATAAGAAAAGATATATATATATATATATATATATATATATATATATATATATATATATATATAGTTAAATTAAGTAAAACATAACTAGTACGGGGAAAATTATTAGGAAAGCTATGGATAACAGTCTCTATGATAATATACGTATTGTCACATTTGTGAATCTATAAATGAAATTGTTGTAAAGAGAAAATGAATTGGAAATGATTGTCAGTTTTGTTCTCGTGATGTAAGATAGAGACGCACAGACAACGTTTCTTCTGATGCGTATTCCGAATAAATAACATAATTTTTAGTCAAGGAAAATTAATTGTGAAAGGTGTTCCACTTATCTAAACTGACAATTGAACGAATGTCCGAGTTTATAAATGCCTTGTGACAGACGCAAACAGTTCGGAAGTTTGACAGAACTCGTACCGTGCGAAATATAATCGTCCCTCGGGCATATCCACAAGCGGAATGCACCTGAGTTTGAGTGCAAGAAAGAGAGATAGAGAGACACACACATATACACAAGTATAGAGAGAGAGATAGAAAGAGAGAGAGAGAGACACACACACACACACAAGTATAGAGAGAGAAAGAGAGAAAGCTAGAAAGAGCATGATAGTAAGAGCGACAAGTAGAGAAAGAGAGAGAGGGAGACACTGATAGCGAAAGAGACAAGCAGAGAGAGAGAGAGAGAGAGAGAGAGAAGAATAGAGAAAAGACGAGGCAAGTAGAAATATAGAGAGAGAGAGAAAGAGAGAGAGAAAGAGAGAGAGAGAGAGGGAGAGAGAGAGAGATGGAGAAAGAGAAAGAGACTGAGGGGGGGGGGGGCGGAAGGCTTCCACGTCCAATACAACCTCACGTCTTAATCGGCATAGCACTCGTCAAACTCTTTTGAATGTTGCCCTGCAGCCAAAAGATTATCATCGAAATGCCAGAAGGTGCACCCGAAAGGTGAACCGTTATCAAATCGTTGCTCTTTGTGTGGAACGCGTTAGCTTGAGCTGGCCGCTCGAGCGGATGGGCCAGTACTTGAGAACGCTCAAGTGGCCACCGTTTTGTGTTTCCCGCGCGAGGGAACGTGGCCACCGACAATCGGCGTTTCACACCAATCGATTTAAAGCGTTTACAGGGCAGCGCCGAAAAGATATACATCTACGTTGAAACAAACCGCGAGTGTACGTGAGCATCTGTCTATTTGTATGTTCGCCAAAAATACTTCCGTCAAATCTTAAAAGTCCGATGGCTAAGACATTGTGTGGGACTATTATGTCAGCGATGACAACTACTTTGGGAATAGCTATGTTGGCCCGTTTGGTATAACGGTTATAATTTTCACCCCTCAATTCAGTCATATCAAAGACTTAAAATTGTACTTGATGCCTTCTTGCTAAACATTCACAATTATAATGTAAGGATAAATGGTAAATGGAATAATCCAAAGAAAGGATTGCCATTTTCCTAAATGTATGTATAGTAATCAACGAAAAGGAAGCCGTAAGATCTCTCTCGACTACGGTCGAACTACTTACCTACCTATGTCAGTAGTTACAAGCATGTCGTCCACTAGGCATACACATATATATGGTAATTTAGTGGCACAATGGATATCGATGCTGACTATGCAAGCTAATAAGTCGAGTTACAATTCAAGTTATTATTTTATTATTCCCTTCCATTCCATAAGGTTAGTATAAACAATTCTCCCCGAAGTTGGCAAGAATAGCAATTTGTGTTCAATTAATTGTTTCTAACATGTATTAATTTTGATATTATATAACTAAAAATGTAGAATACGTCGTATACTAGGCACGTTTCGATAGATAAGAGCTTCATACAGAAGGGGTCGAATACAGAAGAGAACTTTCCACTTTTTTTTACTTATATAATCATCTTTGATATCAATTAACTTGGTAGAACGATGTTCAAGTATCGCCATTCCATCACAGAAGCATATGGCATTCTGGGCCTTTAAAATCTCCTTCTAGTTTCCAAAATGGTCAGCGCACATGTTTAGGAATCAATAAGTCCGGTAATAAGTGAGATATGGTAACAATACAAAGTTACAGCCCCTGTCCCATCTCCTCTATGTGCATCCCTGTGTTTGTTTTACAAATACTTAAACTGAATGTGCTCCGATGAACTTGCTGCACTTGTACCCCTCAACCCGACAATCAGCAAAATCGCACCCTTTCACTTTAAATGTCCACAGATGTCGGTAGGCTTATTACTCTAATAGCTGTTCTTTCCTCGAAGCGATTGCTTTTCGAATTTCCTTGCATGCTCACTGTTTCCTCAACTGTATCATCATGCAGAAATTTAAATGTAATGTGAACAAGCATCTTACTACCTATCTCTCATCTTAGGATGGCTCTATAAACCTTTACCCTAATTCATAGTAGCCTCTTATATCTCAATGTGTTGTATAGAGAGAATAAAAGTACAGAAAAGACACGGTGGGCTACTTTAGTCACTGCATCCAAAGAAAGCACCAGCTATCAGTTTCCTTCAACATTCACACTAGATTGTGTCTTAACATTTTCTTTATGGCAAAGCATAGTACTGCCTACATAGTGTGTTTCTTATTTCCATATAGTCTATCATCATAATCTCTTCAGATGCGATCAGCCGCCGTGTACCTAATACACTGAGCCAACAAAGTTCGCCACTGACAATAGACGACATTCTGTCGCTTACATGCTGTCACTGTTTATACATATTTGTATTACTCTTTACAGAAATAGTCTTCCTTTACGCATACACGCATACCCCATATATATATATATATATATATATATATATATATATATATATATATATAATATTTGTTATTGTTTATTATCTATGCACGTTTACCTTTCGTCCTTTTTTAATCGGGACTCATCAGCATAGAGATATGACTATTCACTACCGGTCATGCGATTCGAAACTCCGGATCACAAGTATTTTTCAACTCAAATCCGACGTCTTTAACCACTCGGCCAATTTTAAATAGCGGATAAACGGTGATAATTTTAACACTTTATCGGCGGACTTAACGTCCAGAGCGTTCTTCTTCTTTTAAGGGAAGAAACGATGCATTTTAATACTACACTTACAGTGCTCTACTTTTTCGAGAAGCGACAAAGTATGAATTTTATTTATAGCAAACATTTTGGGAAGAGATATCAAAACAGAGAATAAAAATAATAATATAATATAATTATAGTCTCTTCATTAGACTTATTTAGTCCCACACACAAACACACACAACCCCACACACACAAACATATATATATATATATATATATATATATATATATATATATATATATATATACAGTAACACGGAATCACATAATCACAAGTGCGATTCCGTGTTATATTAATTCATTCTCTCTCTGTTTATTACATTGAGCTTTCATACTCGGATTTCCTTCTGGAATTTATTTCACTCTAACACACTATATATATATATATATATATATATATATATATATATATATATATATATATATGTATATATATATATATATAAATATATATGTATATATATATATAAATATATAAGGAGAGGTAGTTTGCTTGAAGCATTGTGTGTAATACGTATATAGAAAAGTATTAGAAGGCTATCACAATGTAAGAAATGGAAATATGTCGGCGTTGAAAAGTAAGACAAAAACAATGATTTTAATTCATATATTTTTTCAATATGTATTTAATAATTTTGTTTCCTATATAGCAACCTTTACTTGATTAGGCAAGACTTATACACTGTGATGTAATGTGTGTGACCGTGTTCCATAATATATTTCGAGGAAGACCTCTTTGTCAAATGGTGGGTGTTTATACACACACACACACATATATATATATATATATATATATATATATATATATATATATATATATATATATATATGTATATATATATATTCTTGTAAGAGATGACCCAGGATTTGTTTCAGTATGCAATCAAGTCGTCCGATGCTTCAATCAATAAGGATCGCTGAGTTGTTTGCCGCAAGTTGTATGAGATAACATTCATCCATATCGAACGAACACACAGAGCTAACCCTAAGCCTACTTAAAATATATTTTTGCTCGGGCATGGAATGTTATTCATCTTCCCTCTTTCCTTAAAGGTAATCTAAAGGATAAGGTGTATTAGTCTATAATCCCCGAGGATTCCGCGGATTGTGAATACGAAACCAGTAGAAACGGAAACCTTGGAGCTGCAGATATAAAGTCCTTATTTACTTGCCGCGCCACGAGGCCAGAGTTAGAGTCAAAAGTCAGTTTTTAATGGAGGGGAAACTCTAGCGCCCTGAAAATGGGCACTCTGGATTCCGACGAAATTATAAATAGCCTTTTGTCTTGAAATGTTTATTGTTCATCGATCGAGGACAGAACATATACAACACTTTAATCGTGGCCCGAAGGCCGTGATTTGTGTTTTTGTATCGAAGATAAAAGTCACGTGGTTTTAATTTTGTTGGTTCATCGATTTTACGACATGAAAACACTAATACGTTCTCTTATTCATTTCAAAAAATATATTTAGTGCAAATGGTTAATTGTAGAGGATCATTGAACACAAGTTGCATGGTTGTATTTGTTTATTGATTAATAGCTTTCTTAACAGTATTCGTTCGTAAATTAGTCTGACGAGATCCATTGGGCGAATAAAAACCAGAACATGAATCAGATCTATTTGCAAAACAATGATTATAAAATTGATTATTTAATTTGTACTTTTAGTCCGCATAAAATGGGTACCCGTGGTTTATATATCGTATAATATGCTAACTTTTTGTGCAGTTATATGAAAAATAATTTGTTGGCAAACCAAAGAGTAAATTGGTGTCAGATGCCGTACAGATTTAATCTGTTTTTTTTCGATTTCTGCATTTTCATTCTGTCGGCTCGAATGCATTCCCATTATTTTAGAAAGAAGGCACGAAAACACATAGCTGTATTGTTTATGTCTCCTGGATTTTTACTCATCCTTAGAATCAGATGTTACTTCCTAAACACACCTTATTATTTCTAAACTTATTTTTAAACGGTATTTATAGTCATGTGGCATTAGTATGTTACATACGGAAGCATGTACAACATTTTATTATTTTTAGATAAAAATGGGGTGAGGTATTACTAAGATTCTGATTTGGATGATCCTTTGACTACTTTCTCAGTTGAACTTTTTTTTAATTGCAAAGACAATTCTCTTAAATATTTCACTTGATAGGTCACTCGATAGTTCCAGTAAATGCACCCTTGATTCGTTCTGTTACCATTATTCTTAAATTCTATCCAATTCCATCTGAATAATTTATAATTGTGTTCTTATTTTTATTTAAAAAATTGTTTAAAAAATATATTACTCTATTTGCCAGAAAAAAATGCAATTAGCCAATAGATCTAGTCTTTTAAACTATCTGCCTTGACACTAACTTTCCAGATTGAGGATAAATATTAAAAACAACTCTCCTAATTGTTATAAATGCCACTAACTATTCTGTAAGTGTCAATTACATCGCTTATCATTATTCTCCTTAGTAAAGTAGTAAATCCTAATGCTTTCATATTTTCCCGTAGTTGTAAATTCTTGATTTCGTCTTAATAGTATTCACATTCTTCTTTGTATGCATATACATTTCAATATTACATTCCAATTTACATTGTAGCTCCCTGAGACGAAATTCACCTACATTGACGTTTTTTGTTTTCTTTTTTTTTGTAAAACTTAATTATGTTCTACAAAACCAAAAACAAAAACAACAGCCCCTCTCCCTTTCTCCCTCCCCTTTTTTATTTTATTTTTCCTACCCTACTCCCGGTCCTGGATATGACCTTAAACTACATCTGATGGTGAGATCCGGCTTACGGACTTTGGGGAATGTGGAGCATCCTCTTAATTACCATTGCTCCCAGGTCCACCCTGACCCGGAGTGGTAGTACCTGTTAGGGTCCCAACTATGGGTTAAATAGAAACAGATATTAAAAGGGGAAAGAAACAAAAAAGAGAAGAAAACAAATATACTTTAACAACCAAACCAAACACCATCAATAAATATTTGAACGTGTGAGGAACTTGAAGCATAAAGACTTTCACCAGGATGACTGCATTCGGCATTGAGTGGCCTGAAAGGGGTTGATGTGCCGTAAAGCGGGACAACCAAACTAGGCACCATGAATAAATATTTGAAGATATAAACAACTTGAAGCATAAAAACTTTCACCAAAATGACTGCATTCGGCATTAAATAACCTGAAAAGTGTTGATATGCCGTAAAACAAAACAACCAAACAACCAAACCAATTTACATGTCTATAGGCAGATCATTTTCAAAAGGGGATAGTTCTGTTTGAAATAGATGTATTTAGAGGATGATGCAAGGTAGTGGCGATACATAGAGCCCATCGGCAGCATTTGTAGTCATGATCAACCTTAAAGATACATGTTTAAATAAAGTTTATAGGGAAAACATACAAAGACGATGAATCCAAATAAACATGTGTATAGTCGATGTGTATAATTCCACGCATAAATTCACTAGATGTTCAAACAGAAATATCCAACATGGCGGTGATATGTTTGAATACGGACAACATCATATCTAGACATCCAATATGTTTTATTTATTATTTATCTGATAGTTAATTGACCAGATACATTTCGACAAAGTTGCGTAAGTGTTAGTTTACAAGGACAATGTCGATGGTGTGAACATTAAAGTGTCCGTAGGACCTTTGTTCGTTTAGGTGTCTTCGTGACGTATTGTGTGCGTGTTATGAGCTATGTTGCGTTTTTATTCATGCGAATATGTTTGCGGGTGATATGACTAAACAAAGGAATTATTTATTCTATGGGTTGGAGATGAAGGAAAAAATACTTCAAAGTTTAAAAAGGACTCATATAGAATTCAACCTTTTTGCCTGAAACGAAGGTCCGCCAAACGGTGACGTCGTCTTAGACCGCTGGACTAAGTACGTCTAGAGAAAGCCGAAGTTGTATTAAGTTGTAGCTAATCTCCCAAGCACTGTTGCAAATATTTGTAACGTTTTTATTAGAAATATAACCATTTTATTTATCTTCCTCCCACGGCGGTAAGATGTGACACAAGGTCGAGAAAAGTGGGATTTGAAAAGCCAACAACCACGAGAATGGAGAGCACTCTGGCTGGGCAGCCCCGTCGGCATTCCCCGGTAGGAGCGTCTCAGGCGATTAGCAATAAACTAACCCCTTCTCAAAGGATGAGAAGGCAAAGCCTGGGAGAGTGGACTTCCTAGAACTGCTCAGGACTAAACCACAGACCGGCAGAATTAAGGCCCGAAGACCAAGACGATACCGGTCTATAGGGTGTAGCATTCATAGGAACAGATACTACACTTTGATCTCAACCAAAAGGCCATAGTAATATAACCATATATCTTTGAAGCATAACTAATTCAGTCCCGCGGAGTAAACAAATCCTTTGTTTCGTGGTATTACCCGGAAAACAGTAACATACAACAAAAAAACATAACATACGTCCAGAAATAATTTCCAATAGTAAAACACAATATTTTGAGTGCGTGTGATTAACACAGGCATTTGCAGTGTTCGTGCGATTAATACTGAATACTGTTAACAAGCCAGTACAGGTAGAGTTAGAGTTAGGGTTAGGGTATGGTTCATGGTTTAGGTTTAGGCTTAGGTTTAGGGTTAGGGTTAGGATTAGGGTTAGTTTAGGGTTAGTTTAAGGTTAGGGTTAAGGTCGGGTTAGGGTTAGGGTTGGGGTTAGGGTTAGGGTTAGGGTTAATGTTAAGGTTAGGGTTAGGGTTAGGGTTAGGGTCAGGTTAGGGTTAGGGTTGGGGTTAGGGTTAGGGTTAGGTTCAGTGTTAGGGTTAGGGTTACGGTCGGGTTAGGTTTAGGGTTAGGGTTAGGGTTAGGGTTAGGTTCAGAGTTAGGCCTAGGGCTAGGGTTAGAGTCGAGTTAGGTTTAGGGTTAGGGTTAGGGTTAGGGTTAGGGTTAGGGTTTAGGTTTGGGTTGGGTTAGGTTAGGGTTAGGGTTAAATTAGGGTTAGGTTAGGGTTAGGTTAGGGTAGTAGCCGAATCTTACCTTTATGAACGAGAAAGAATGACTATATTCGTTTTACTTTTTTTTCCTCAAGTAAAAAGAAGAATCGTTTAGAGAACTTGGGAAGCAATAAGTCTAAAGCCAAAGTATCTTACACGCGAATTATTTCGAATAGAGTGTCATTTGAATAAGTGTTGCTTTTTTATTGACTGTACCGGTTCTAAAACAGACTGGTAAAATTATATAATAAGAGCGGAAAACCTAATATTAAAAATAGAAAATCTGATTGGATGAATAACAGAAATAAATTCTAAACTTGTTGGCTTCTGAAAGCAGTTTGTAAATCGTCTTTGAACAGAAATATTCAGAATAGTTTTCTATAGAGAAACGACCGTTCTCTCTCTCTATGAATACACAAAGAATAAGCTTAGAAAATGTTCCAACCATAAATAAAATTACCTGACATAAATAGTTGATGGAACTATGCGAATGAAAGCGACAAAACAACAACTACAAAGTACAAATCTTCTGTGTAATGGCGACAGTGTAACAAATAAGTTTTACTTGATTATAATCAATATTTTAATTAAAGAAAGAAGCGATAATTCCTTCAAGGTAAAGGTTATTTTCTTTCCAATTAAGAAGTAAAATGCCTTGAGTAATTCCTATTAGAGTTTATTCATTTGACGAACAAAACACATCTCAAGATTTCCCCGCAAGGCCCTTTCACTCGTTGAAAGCCTCGTTGTGAAAAAGGCGCAAATATGTTGCTCGCTTCCGACAAAGATGCGATTCTATGTATTTATTTATGAATGTATGTTTTAGTTTATGAATGTATGTTTTAGTTTATGAATGTATGTTTGTTTCATGAAATGGTGACGGTATTTCTTTACTTTCTTTCATTTAAGAAGGCGTCAATCGTGAGCTATGAATATGTGATAATGTTATGTCGTTACAAAAGTACCATAGGTATTCTGTCGAGGGAAAACACGACAATTACAGACTTACAATAATATATGTATATATTACCATATATATATATATATATATATATATATATATATATATATATATATATATATATATATACTTAGGCAGCAAATCATTATCCAATCAAGCTTTGTTGTAGTCACGGAACTTTCTCGTTTGTAAATCTTCTTTGTGAGGTTCTCAAACCGTCCAGCTATCCTTCTGGTTTCAGGTGGAAATCTGTAGAGTAGTTCCCCGTTTGTCCTGTATTCGCCATTTCTTTTCTCGAGCGCTTTCGATTTTCTTAGTCGTCTTCAGGATTAGTTTTTTTTAAATAAGAAGACTGGAGTTAATGTTTTATAGGTATCGTTCAGGGCGAATGAAAGTAAAGAGAGTTTGTGTATATATGTAAGTATATACATATGTACAAACATGCACACACGCATATATATATATATATATATATATATATATATATATATATATATATATATATATACTAGTGTGACCCAATCCTCTCGGTCAGTAATCGGATTCAGTCGTGTTTACGCTCGGACACTTTATTATCTTTCTGGGCTGATAACTTTAGTGTCGGTTTATATGGGAACTTCTCAGTTTAAAGCTGTTCTCGTGAACGCCAAGTCGATGGGATCCGTCCCTCGGAAGAAACAACGAAACGTGGGTCAAGACGTCATCGTTCACCAGACATTCCATTGTGCTACGTTGTGTGTTGGTTTAGTCAAGAACCATGTACCGACACATGAGAAACAAAACATCCAAATGTTTAAATGAAACAGACAGTCCAAACGATTCAAAAACAGAACACAGCTCTCGATGTATGTTTAAGATAATAATATGAATTCTCTCTCAAAGTGGTATGTACATGAACTTGATTTTTTGTAGGTATAGGGGTTGTAATAAAAACTGGACGCCGAATATAACTTAAGGATAAGCTTTATTTAACCATTTGTTGCTTAGCTAGACAAATAGTGTTTTAACATTTACTCTTAATATACACGAATGTAGAACATTCCATTATTACTCCAAGGGGGAGACAGGCATCAATTATCTTTGTTACTACATTCTCCCCCATCTATCTTCTTATTCGTAGGGAACAAAATCATCCCATCGACCTGGCCTCCTGCGGGTTCTTTGAGGGCGTCTTGGTTGTTCGTGCCCGACATCCATTTCTAATCTAGGCTCCTCGGGACCTGACGACGTTTCGGGACTGTCTTGTGTTGCTGGTTTAGGGCTAAAATATCTTGCTCCAAATCGCTCTCGTTTTCTACGGCGCTTCGGTCGCTTGGTGTCTGAAGATTGAGTATCTGTCTCAGATATTGGGTGAAACCGCTTTCGTGGTACCCATCTGTCGTCCGAACTAGAGTCAGAGACGACTCTGTTAGTATATTCAGATTCGTTTTGTTGGGACTCTGAACTTGACGTATCTGGCACACGATCACCTAAGAGGGTCGGACTTGTTCCACGAACCGGAGCTCTATATCCATCTGAAGCAGTTCTACGTTCATATACATTTCCTGCTGGGGCTAGATCCCTTAAGGAGACAGTAGATTGCCTTCCTTCTGAATTTCTGACCAGTGCATACTGAGGGTTCGCTTCGATTAATTGTACCTCGCTTACCAATGGGTCATGTTTACTATGACGAACATGACGTTTTAATAAAACTGTGCCAGGTTGTGCAAGCCACGAGGGAAGTGATGTGCCTGCTGAGCTTCGTCGTGGGAACGAGAAGAATCTCTCATGTGGGGTAGCGTTTGTCGCTGTACATAATAGAGTCCTAATAGCGTATAAGGCCATGGGGATGAGACTTTCCCAATCGGAGATCGGACTATTGCGATTTGCTGCCGCCAACTGTACTGTCTTCCATATTATACCATTGTATCTTTCGCACTGTCCGTTTCCTTGAGGATTGTGAGGAGTTGTTCTACTTACAGCTACTCTTCGTTCATGCAGAAACTGCTTGAGTTCGTCCGACATAAAAGCAGACCCACGATCTGAATGTATATATGCAGGCACTCCAAAAACGGCAAAAATGGAGCAGAGGCCTTGAATTACTGTTGCAGCCGTTACGTCTGGGCAGGGGATGACGAACGGAAATCTTGAGTACTCGTCTATTATTGTGAGCATGTATTTATTTTTAGTTTTAGAGGGTAAAGGGCCCTTAAAATCCAGGTTAAGTCTTTCAAAAGGCTGTGTGGCCTTAATGAGTGTTGCTGGAGGAGGTTTGTAGAACCTGGGCTTATTTTCTGCGCATATCCGACAAGAGTTCGTAATTCTTTTTACGTCTTCAACAGAATATGGCAAGTTTCTGCTCCTGACTACGTGAATCATTCTTGTGATACCTGGGTGACACAATTCCCTGTGTATATACTGAAGATCATCTGAGCCAGTTACCAGGCCACACACCCTTGAAAGCGCGTCGACCGCGGCATTCTCCTTACCAGGGCGGTAAGTGACGTCAAAGGAGTAGCAAGAAAGCTCCATTCTCCATCTCGCTATTTTTTCGTTTTTTATTTTACTCGTTGTTTTTGGGTTAAACATAAACGAGACCGACTTTTGGTCAGTGATTAATTCAAAATGTCGGCCGATTAAGTAATGCCTCCATTTTCGTAATGCCTCAACTATGGCGTACGCTTCTTTTTCTATTGCAGAGTGTCGTCGCTCGGATTTCGAAAGTGTTCTTGAAAAAAAAGCTACAGGACGACCGGATTGTCTCAGTGAGGCAGCTATCGCACAGTCGGAGGCATCCGTCTCAACTAATAGAGGGATAAAAGGATCCACAGCAGAAATGGCAGACTGAGCAATGTTCCTTTTCATGTTTTGAAATGCTCTGATGGCGGAACAGGACAACGGAAAAGTAGATACTTGTGTCAATGGGTGTATTTTTTCTGAAAAAGACGCAACCCATTGGGAGTAGTGAGCAAACATACCGAGGGCTCGTCGTAAAGAGGGCATGTTTCCAGGGATTGGTAATTCCATTAGCGGTTTCAGTCGCTCGGGATCCGGCGTCATGGTGCCATTTTTGACAATGTATCCCAATAATTTGATGCTTTTCAAGTTGTAGGAACATTTTTCACTGTTCAAAGTCAGATTATATTTCTTGACGGCAGCCATGAATCGTTTAAGGTTGTGGTCATGTTCAGCTTGGTTATGTCCGCATACTGTGACATTGTCTATATATGCAACAGTACCCTTCAATTTTTCATTGGAGATTATTTCATCTATTACCCTCTGGAAGCTAGCCACACCATTTGTTATCCCAAAAGGAATTCGGCAGAACTGATATAGGCGACCGCAGGCCTCGAATGCCGTGTAGGGCTTATCCTCTGGCTTGATAGGTACCTGATGGTAGGCACTTCTGAGATCTAAAGTACTGAAAGTGTGATATTTTGCAATATTAGAAATCATTTCGTCAATACGAGGCAGTGGATAGGCATCGAGTAATGTGTATCTGTTGATGGTCTGGGAATAGTCAATGACCATCCTTTTCTTGTGATTTTCAGTGGCTGTTACGAGGACCTGTGCTCGCCATGGAGATTCACTTGGCTCTATAATTCCTTTCTTTAAGTAGTTTTGTTACTTCTGCTGCTATGAACTGTTTGTCCGTTTCTGAATAGCGTCTTGATTTTATTGCTATTGGTTTGCAGTCAGGAGTTAAGTTTGTAAAAAGTGACGGGTGCCGCACTTTGACAGCTGCTAGTCCACATACGCTTAGGACTGGCTTGGGGCCACCAAAAGGAATTTCAACGCATGAATGTTGTTTTAGATAATTGTGACCCAAAATCACTTCGCAGCAGAGGTTTTTCATTACTGATAATTTGATCCCTTGATAGGAGTTTCCTTTTAGTTTCAGGTTAACCATGCAATATCCAATTACATGGGACGATAAAGATGAATTTGCCATTGATATTTGGTTGGAACAAGGAAATATTTCCCATTTATTTGCTTTTACAATACTGGCATTAATAAAACTTTCGGAACTGCCTGTATCAATAAGCGCATGAATAGTCAATCCATTGATTTTTACCCTCACGATTGTTTTTGAGAGGCAGCCGGGGAATGCAGCTGATATTGTAATTGGTGCTACAGTAGCAAGAGTAGCCGAACGTTTTTTTTGAGAAGCTGACCGGCAAAATTTCGAAAAATGTCCCTGCTTATCACACTTGTGGCATCTAACATCTCGAGCCGGGCAGGACGAACGAGCATGTATACGAAGGCCACAAAAGTAGCATGTGGATCCAGCTGAGGCGGCAGTGATAAGTTGTTCGTGATCGTTAGAAAGGGGGGTGGCAGCATCTTGGACAATGGAAGAATTTTGAACATGCAGAGGAGGGGCTACGATAGCAGCTCCCAAAATATCGGGTTGTAAATAGAAGACAGACTGCTTCTGTGCCATGTCCAACGTTAGAGCTTGTTCATAAGCTGTTGGTAAGTCTAGGTTTTTATTCTCTAGTAGTCTTTGTCTTATTTGGTTGGACTGTATTCCATTAATAAATGCGTCCCTGATAAAAACATCTCTCGCTTGGTTAGCAGTTAAGGCTGTAAATTCACACTCGCGACTTAACGTCTTTAGAATCTGAAGGTATTGTTCAAGGCTTTCTTCTGGTTGTTGACGCCGGGTAGCAAGTAAATGTCTAGCAAAAATAGTATTTTTTTTTTTTACAAACATGCCTTCTAAAATGTCCACCGCAGTTTCATAATTTTCACATTCAGATAAATTTCTATAAATAGCAGTAGAGACATGATGTAAAAGAAGGGTATATTTCTCAGTACCTGTTAAAGCCGCGTTTGAAGATAACTGTAGAGCTGTAAGGAATCCTTCGAACATTTTTCTCCAATGCCGCCATTTGTCAGTAGATTCCGAGTCGGCCGTATCAAGGTCTAGACGATCGGGTTTCAAGTAACGTTCCATAACGAATGGTTAAATAAATTGTAATAAAAACTGGACGCCGAATATAACTTAAGGATAAGCTTTATTTAACCATTTGTTGCTTAGCTAGACTATATTTATTTGTAAAAAAATACAAAATTTGGCACAAGGCCTACAAGGGGGTGGGGAAAATGTTGACCTAACTAACATTTTTAACTTAACTAGTCACAATCACCAAAACAAATTTACTCCATGATATACCTACTTAAAACCCAAAAATGACAATATATACATGGAATTGGGAGTGGGGGAACAAGAATGATATATATATATACAATGAAAAAATAAATAAAATTAAGTGTTAGTATAAGAACCTCCCACTAAAGAAATGTGGCCGATAAGTAGTTTTGCCAGTCGAAAAAAGGCGATGCAGGTCACGAAAGTTTTATTCTCACACCTCCTTCGAAAATTACGAAAGGAGACCTGCATCTCTGACAAAACAACAGATCAGTCACCTAATAGGGGTCGGGAATGGGAATTAGAAAATAAAAGTCGGGGTAAAAAAATAAAAAAATAAAAAATAAAAAAAAATAAAAAAAAAAGGGGGGGGGAGAGGACGAAAAAAAAAGGGGGGCCTATGACAACTTACATACCGCTAGCTAAGCTAAAAAAGGGGAAGAAAAACAAAACATAACCTAATCTTGCCTAACCGGGTCAAATAAAAGGGTCAGTGTTCGGTTCGGCCACCCAATATTCTGTCTAAGGCACGTCCAAGTACCACTCAAAATTAGCTCCATTCAAACGACACAAACGTGCAACTTTCACCCACCTTTTGTTGAAATCTGCCGGGGGGAGTTTCACCTTCTCCAGCCTGACACGCATTTTCAAGCGAGACTGGAAAATGAGGACAAGCTGGGGAGCAGTGAAGGTCTCTTCCCCGTAGACTTCCTTCTGTCGTGTCGACCAAATCACTCCTCTCATGACTGCTAGTAAGCAAAGAAACACATAATGCTCCTCCCACTTCATGCTTGGTGCCCAATTGCAGCATGTCGAAAAAGACTCCAAAACGAAGAACTGTCCGTTCAACATGCGAACCGTGTAGCCTTCAACTAACTCACACAGCGGGCGAACGATGGGGCAATGAAAGAAAACATGACTGGTCGTTTCCTCCCAGTCGCCGCATCGAACACAACTTGGTGTCTCTACTAATCCCGCTGCGTAAAGCTTTTTGCCGACCCAGAGTGCATTTCGTATTATCAGCCAGGTGAGTGATGCCTCGTAATTATCGAAGCATTTCAACCCAGGCGCCCAAGGCCAGATCAAGCGAAGTTCTCCCTTCGTAAGACCGAGCTCCTCAGTAATATCGTCACGAACAGATCCCCTCACCATAACCCGATATAGTGCTTTACGAGACAACACTCGGGTGTCAGAGAGGCTTTCTGACACCCTTAGAAGGTACTTCAAGGACTGTCGACACTCGCGATAAAAGGAGCACTCGCGTCGAGGTAAACGAAATGCCTCACCCCCATGCAAGTGCACACTTTTCAAAGCCGGAAAGGCTTTCTTGGTGTCTTCCTTCCAGAATTCACCGTTTCCCTCACAAGGTGTACACATTCGGTCTAGGTAGTGTAAGCGAAGCGTATATTGACGAATCTCAACGCTTGGCATACCTAGACCGCCTTCAGACGGATGCAAGTAGCAGATCTCCCGGCGAACCATGGGCTGCTTTCCGCGCCACAAAAACGCGAAAAGAGCCTTCACTAGTTCAACTAGTGTGATCGCCGGCAGAGGGAGCACAGAAAGACGGTAGAGGATGAGAGGATACATGTGAGAATTACACACCTCCGCTCTTCCTTTTAAAGTAAGATTTCTCAAAGACCACAGACGGGCTGCAGCCTTAACCGCTTTCAACACTTCCGACCAATTTTTCTCCAACTGGAGATCAGGACCAAACCAGACGCCGAGTATCTTGCAAGGCCCATCCGTCCAGCCAAAGGGCCCCTGAAGGGGAACACCCCTCCAGGCACCAATGCGTAAGCCAACAGACTTATCGCAGTTGATTTTGGCCCCTGTCACTTGTTCATACCGTCTTATTTCCATGTCGACGACCCTAATCTCAGCACTGCTCGTTACAAGCACAGTGACGTCGTCGGCATAGGCGGAGTACTTAATCATGGGGCAAGCACCAGACAAAGTAATCCCACGAAGGACCGGATTCACCCTAAGCCTGCGAAGGAAAGGCTCCAACGCAAGCACATAAAGCATCGGTGAAAGCGGACATCCCTGACGAATAGATCTGGACAAATCGAAAGGCTTTGACCTTATTCCATTCACTTCAACCAACGCACCGGGGTTTGCATAAAAGAGGCGAATCCAGGAGCGGAAATGGGGACCAAATCCAGCCGAAGACAAGACAGCCTCCAAGTAACGATGATCGACCCTATCGAATGCTTTGGACTGATCTAAATTGATCAGCGCGGCCTCAGTGTCGACTTTCTCTATGATCAAGCGTATCATGTGCAAATTATCTTGAATAGTCCGGCCCTTAACAGAACAAGTCTGTTCGGGACTTATTAGACGAAACAAGACAACCTGCAGACGATTAGCCAAGATCTTGGCCAAAATCTTTAACTCTGTATTTAACATTGTTAAGGGCCGGAAATTACCTATACCATCCCCACCACTCTTGTCCTTGCGGAGCAATTTGATGATACCCCTGGTAAAGTACTGGGGGATAGACCCGTTCCTAAACCAGGAGTTAAACAACACAGCCAGCAGGGGGACAAAAATGGGCGACAACCTCAAATACAGTTCGTAAGGCAGACCATCGATACCCGGAGACTTATCAAGGCCAACCTGCCTTAGGGCCTCCAGGACTTCATCCTCATTTATACACCCTTCGCACCTAGCTGCTTCGGTCGCCTCGAGACGAGAAAAGTCAGCTAAATAGGCGTCGAACTGAGCCATTGTCAGACCGGGCTCCTTGGTAAAAAGATCCTGAAAATAAGAGCGAAAACCCTCCAAAATCCCGTCGTTTGTAGTCACGAGACGCCCATCCGATAATGTGACACTGGCGATGTGTCGATCAGTAGACCGTCGACGTTCCTCCGCACGCAGTGACGCGGCCATGTTTGTCGCCTCGTGCGGCACTCTTTTTAACCTAGACCTAACTATCAATCCCTGATCTGCCTTGTTATCCAAGGAGTTCAGTTCCGTTTTAGCTACAGTAAAGGTAACGCTATCCCCCGCCTCCGCCGCCCGACTTAAACTAGTTTCTAGTGCCACTTTCGTTGCCCTAGATCTAAGGTTGAGTCGACGACTATAATCGGCAACGAAGGACCTAATAACGTTCTTAAGGTGGCCCCACCACTTATTCCCAATGATAGCACCCGTCAATTCCCTCTGTAATGTTAGTAAAAGCTGTTCCCGGAAGTCCTTCAAATCGAACAACGATGTGTTGAACTTCCAGTAACCAGCCAATCTAGGCTTAGGACTATCTAAGTTTACCCGCACCCGGACAAGCCTATGATCCGAGTAAACTATATTATGAAAACTTGGACAATCTAAAAGCCCTAAATCGACTCTCCTAATTAAGAACCGATCAAGGTAACTCGAAAGTTGCCCTAAATCGGAGCCGCGACTAGCAGTCCAAGTCCATACTACTTCACGGGGTTTCTCATTTCGGAATTTATCGACAAGATCGAACTTATCGATAAAGTCCCGAAATGCCTTAGCATCCCCGTTGCTGTTAGTTCCCCTACGTTTTCCCAAGCGATCTAAATCGGGATCCAAGACCGCGTTCCAGTCTCCCGCTAGAATTATCCGACGCGACGTATCCATAAAGGGCTCGATCCGCCGAAAAAAAGGAACCCGCTCAGAACTGGCGTGGGGCGCATAAACCCCAATAAGCCGAAAAGCCACATCCTTTACGGTAACATCAAGAACGCACAGCCTTCCCTCAGGATCTGCATAGATTGGGTCACACGTCGCATTCAGTGTGCGCTTAACTAGCCAGGAAACCCCTCTTGAGTGAGTATCAAAGTACGCTGAATAGAGCTGAAAGTCTCTAGTCAGCGCACCCTGATAATCACTGGGGATAAAGTGGGTCTCCTGCAAACAACATACATCCACGCCGAGTCGCTGAAGGTCACGTACTACTCGAAGTTTACGAGCGGTGTCCCTCAACCCTCGGCCATTTAGGCTTGCTAATCTGAGTGCCATTCTAGTGCTCTTAGAGTTGGGAACCCGAAACGAACATTGATGCATTTAAGACACCGACAGATGAACCCAGAGAACCTTGTCCCAATTCATTTGAGACGAGACCGTCCGGGGCCACACCGCCAATGTCTAAGGGGAAAGTTAGTTTTAATGCCCTGTAGAGTGTAGGATGGATACGAATAGGGACCCTCCCAACACAAGATTTTTGCAGTAATACTACTTCTTCATCGTTAAAGAAAGCGAGAGGAGGCGATATATTAAAGGCGTTATTCGCTTCCTCCATCATATTCCAAACCCCTTTAGCTTTGTCTCTTGATCTAACCACAGATAAAAGTCTTTGTGCATCCAAGAAATTTTCCGGGTTGGTAATGTCTTTTTTGTGTACCATCTTTAGTGTAGCTAGGTTTCGGTAGTTCTTCTTATGATGGTTTATCATAAGATTTTCAGTTTCGGGAGTAATTTTACAGACATCCTTGCCTGTGTAGAAAGGGGTCTTCTTTTTCCGAGCCTCTAGCGAGGGACTTCGATGGCGTTTCTGGGATGTGGAGGGGGCGGTGGGTGAGGCAGGAGGCGGCATATCGGTCTTCATTGGAGAGGGGGGCGGTGTATTTTTAGGAGTGTTGCACGGGGAACAGAAAGGAGATGGAATTGGGGTAACGGTCTTATCTTTTGATAAGGGGGTCAAATTAGATTCCCTTACTGGTGGGGATGACTTTAATGGTGGGGGTGCACCTTTGGCTGGAGAGCGACGTTCTTTGGCTGGTGGAGTTTTTTTTCCCGTATTAATAGTAGTATCGGCAACCTTTTTTTTTTCCTCGTTTTTTTTTTCTTTTTTTTCCTCAGTTTTGCGCTCCTCGTCGAGAGACTTTTTCAAATTTAGTATTTCTTTGTATTTTTCACCACCAGGATCGTTGCTGGTTTCTATTTCTAGTTGTTCTTCTTCGGTCATTACTTGAGCATATGACTTCGGCGATTTTTTGCCAGTCACGATATTCCAAACGACTTTTTTTTTGGGCGATTCATTTTCGGTGTTGCATAAGTCCTCGAATTCCTCCGGGGTTACAGTTTCAGTTGTTGGTTTTGAGGAGGGAGTCTTCTTCTCCGCTGCAACTTTAGGTGTCAAGTGTTCTAGCACTCTGTTCTTGGGGTTAGGCTGGGCCGGTTTGATCCTTGTTGGGCAAGTGAAAGTTAAATGCCCAACCTCATTGCAAATCCAACAAGCTGGACGTCTTCCAGCCACCACCACAGGTAATTTTTCTCCATTTGCTTCTATGTAGTACGGAACTTTTTTGAAAGCCGACTCGTTAAGCCACACGTCAAAAGACCATGTTCCGTTGAACTTGTCGACCGTAATAGCCGTTATTTCTCCGAACTTAAGTAAAAAGGCGCCTAAGTATTCGCCAGGAACCACAGCTGGAACTTCAAAAACTGAGATGGTCGTTCTCCTTCGACCCATGTATTCCATTCGCAGAATGTAGTCTTTAGTAATTATTTCTTTCTTCGAGAGTTCGATGCAGACTTCCTCGGTCTTAAAGAGACTATTCCAGGTGTTATAACCTTTACATTTCACGATACGTTCAGCACGTACTCCGGTCGTTGCAATTAATTTTGCGACAGTTTCTTTTGAGGACCTAATCAGTTTTTTGGACTTTCTGTCCACTACGAACATTAATATCGTTTTTTTCTGGAATTCCTCCAACCTTGGTAACTGTATAATTACTCCAGTTTCAGTCACGAAATCCGTGCAGTCTTTTGCCTTGGCGACAAAATCGTCAACGTCAATTTTAAGGGCGGGTGCCTTAATCCAATCCGTTTTATCCGTAGGCTGAGATGGCTTCTCAACCACTTCAGTGGTCTCCGAAGGCGCACAGCTGGCAGTAGCCATGGCCGGAGAACGGTAGAAAAAAAATTAACAAACTCCAAATAAATAAAAATATAAGGAGTAACAAAAAGCAAGCAACAAATTTAACAAATAACGGTAGTAACAATAAATAACAATAATAACAATAATCACGGACTTACTGGCAGAGAAAAAATCACACAGAGCTTTGTTGCTTAGCTAGACAAATAGTGTTTTAACATTTACTCTTAATATACACGAATGTAGAACATTCCATTATTACTCCAAGGGGGAGACAGGCATCAATTATCTTTGTTACTACAGGGGTAGTGTATTGATTTCGAATAAAACATGGGGTTTATTAAACTGGCTGCTTCTTAACTCAGTGGACGATCGACGGAAACGAGTTTTCTATTCTGGTTTTCGGAAAAGCAATTCCCAAATAAACTCCGATCTCAAATAAAACTCGATGAACCGATAAATTCGCTCTGTACAACGCTTTATATAGTACAGCAAAATCACTTGACATTGCCCGAACTAAATCTTGTAAACTCAACGATCATGCTATCTCATTCTTCGCTGGATCCCTCATCCAAAAAAATCATGTGGGTGCTTTTTCTTCTTTTTTTCTTCTTCTTCAATTGGCGTTCTAAAGACATTGGCTGATTTTTCTCTCTTTCTTTTTCTTATTCTTCTTCTTCTTCGTCTTCTTTCTCTTTTTTAACATTTCTCGCTTTCCATCTCCCTTTCTGTTGTTTTCTGCATGTGACTATTTCTTTCAATCGCATTCTTTGTATAAATTTGAAAACTTTTTCGTTTTTAATTAAAGTTCACCAACTGATTGATAATGGTCGTATTTTAAACGATTGAAATATTTCGGCAGAACTATACAACATGAGTCTTTGAGTTTATTTTTGTTAGTTGTTGAATTGCTTATCCTTTATTCCATTTATATTTTTACACACATATATATATATATATATATATATTACTTAGAAGATAATTCATTCAGTAAAGACCATGATTAGTTCAATAAAAATAAGACGATGATACTTGATTACAGGGTACATAGTATTTATATGTTTTTTGAAGGTTTATCAAAACATATCGTTCAAGAAATCATTCATCACAACAAAATACTTTTTCCTTTCATAGTTTATTTATTTTTCAGATTTTTCAAAGTTAAATATTTTTCCCTACACGTGTTTCTCTACTCAAGGAGGTTCTTGCTTGGCAGTTCATCAGGGGAATGATATACCTGGAATAAGAACCCCAACAACTTACAATACCAGATGTGGTGTTGCCCTAATTGAGGCCATTTAAGAAGAAAAAAGAAAAAACCTCTTAAGAAAGAGGTTCAAGAAATGTTAACAGTATCGTTGTTACTGCGCATACCCACAAGAAATTAGTCCCAATGCAGTTCAAAAGAATCGGGAACAATGTGCGAGAATACACCTCCTCAATGGTCTACACACAATCTACAAGTTAGTGTGGGCATTCCGCACCTATTCCATAAAAAAGACAGTATTAACGTCCGTAAGCAATGTGTGTGGTCGTACGAACCTTTTTCTAGGGCTGAACCTAACGAGGCAAACAATCATAATCCTTTAAGAAAACTCCATAAATACTAGATAGAAAATATTCATCCATGATACTGTCTCTAAAAATGTAATTTCTATTTTAAAATTAATCTTTTTAAAATTAATTTTCTAACGGCTGGGACGGCTTTTTACATTCTGGGAAAATATCTTTTACTTAATTTAATGGCGAGAGACACCTTTATATATATATACATACACACACACACACACACATATATATATATATATGCGTCCAGTGAAAAAACAAATCAATGACGACTGGAAACACTACCGGGATTAGCAGCGGAAGACTTTTGAAAATGTTCCTTCTCATAAGCTAGTTGCAAAACCAAGGCGTGGAAGTCTTTCTTCTCGTCTTTTTAATTGTATTAGAAAATGATAGAGAAGCCTCGACAGGTGTCGAAAACGCCGGGCTTACAGCTCACTACGCTGATAATGACACTACGCTACTTCGATAAAAGCCACAATCCTCTACCCTGTACAGGCCCTATTTAATGTGGGTATCAATTGTCTCTCCAGACGCAAAGAATACCCCTTTCTATATTTATATTTAATTAGATAATATTCTTTAAGTATACGTTTAGAAGACGAATGAAACAGACTGGAGAAAATTGTAATTTCTAGCGAAAATTTGATCAAAGGTTGAAAGAAAATAATAATTACACGCGCACATTGGCGGCGAACCAGACGTAGTTCAACTTCCGTTTCCGGTTAGGTCTGCGTATGAGGACTACATCCGTTACGTGGACCACGTCCGGTAACGGATATAGATTAGACGACAGTCGGCTTGTAATGATGCATTTTATGCAACAACCTATTTCTTAATAAATAGATCTGGTACCAAGAATATCTATCTATCTATCTATCTATCTATCTATCTATCTATCTATCTATCTATCTATCTCAGTATGTATATATATATATATATATATATATATATCGCTCTTTCTCTCTCTCTCTCTCTCTCTCTATATATATATATATATATATATATATAGAGAGAGAGAGAGAGAGAGAGAGAGAGAGAGAAGGATGAAAAGGAATTAGTAAAGCGAAGGAGGCAGATCTTTTTTCAATTTCGTTTATCAATGCCAGGTGTGTTCCGCAAAAAGCAATTTATTTAATTAATTTTTCCTTAAGCCAGGCTTTTCAAAGATCAAAATCTTATCATCAGAGAAAATTGCTGGGATAGATAAGTTGGCGAAAAGCCAAGATTCAAAATATGAAAAAGTAAAACAAAGAGTGTGGGGAAAAAACTAGGTAAAAACTGTTTGAATGCAAGCATGTGTCCGATTGTAAAAAAATCCGGTGTCAAAAAGTCAAGCGGAGGAAGTGGTTTGTAGGTAGGCCGTTAGAAGGCACGAGAAATAAATTGAGAGGTCTAAAAGTTAAACTCCAGAAACATCCGTCTTCAGGTGCGGTCAAAATAGATACAATCCAGAGTGTAAATAGTCCAATAGAGGGTTCGTTCGTGGATGCAACAAGGCTCAGTGATTCGTGAGATGGGAAATATTAGCCATCTTAAAAAGTCTTCCTGGGCTGAAATTCATGAAATATGTTGAAATTGACGGTATATTGAGCTGTATACTTTTCACAATAGGTTTTACCTTTCCTAAAAGTTCGCTTTTAGTTCTCTACTTTATATATATATATATATATATATATATATATATATATATATATATATATATATATATATATATATATATATATGCGATTTTATGAAGGCTTACCAAAGCATCCGTTTCAGGACACCAATGATCACCATTAAATATTTTTTGTTACAAATATTATTTATTCAAATTAAATGTTTTTCCTACACGTGTTTCACTACCAAGCAGGTACTTGCTGTGCAGATCATCAGGGAAATTAAATGTCTGGAATAAGGGTTTAAACTGCCGACAATACACAATGTGGCGTTGCAATAGTTGAGGTCACTTAAGAGGAGAAGAGTAAAAAATAAAAATAAAAGTAAAAGTGAAAATTAAAAAGCAAGAAAGAACAAGATAAAAAAGAAAGGCCTAGAAAATGCCTTAGAAAAGTAGCTCGTGCATTATTTCTGCCACTAAGCCAACAAGCAAATAATCGGTCCCAAATGCATTAAAAAAAACCAAAAAAAACGAACAATGTGCAATAATACACTTTCACGTCGGTCGGCACAATGATGAACCCCCCCCCAAAAAAAAGAAAACTAAAACATTCAAGTACCGCTCACAAGTTACCATTCCAATCCAATGATAGTATGAGAATTCTACATCTAATTCATCATAAGGAAAGGCAACATAAATGTTCGTCCGGAATTCCAGCTGTCAGACGAGCCTTATTTCAAGGGATGACTTGTTCCCCTTCGAAATAAAGACACGACGAGTTGAACGCCAATCTCGCAGAATCTCTCCTTTATTTTAAGAAAAAATCTTAATTAGTATCTTAATTAGTAGATAGAAACTATTTATTCAAAATACTGTTTCTAAAAAAATTTTTATAAAAATTATTCTTTATAGAAATTAATTATCTAGTGTCTGGGACGTAATTTTACATTTTCGGAAAATATCTTTCATTTAATTAACTGCCGATTATTATCGCGTTGTTATTTAACGAAGCGAAACAAAACCTATCCCGCAGAAATTATTTTTTAAGAAATCATTCATATATCAAAAATAAAATGTTACTATAAATAAGTTTTCTACAAAAATCTAGTTATTATTTTAAATAATTTAAACTATTTCTTTAACGGCTGTGTCTGTTTACAACTCTCTGGGGAGAATATCATTCTATATTCCATAAATAAATATATTCCGTAGTAATCTACGGAATATCGTTATCAGAAATCTATTTTCTATTTTAACTCAACTGAACGTGAACTTCCACTAGCATAATTAAGCTGTCATCTTCATAGTTTTATGTGATGGCTAGGGTTAGGTAAAGGTAAAGGTTAGGGTAAGAGGTTAGGGTTAGGGTTAGGGTTAGGGTTAGGGTTAGGTAAGGGTAAAGGTTAGGGTTAGGGTGAGGGTAAGGGTTAAAGTTAGAATAAGGGAAAGGGGTAGGTTTAGAGTCAGAGTTAGGGTTAGGGTTAGAGTAAGGGTTAGGGTAGTGTTAGGGTTAGGGTAAGATTAGAGTTAGACTTAGAGTTAGGGTTAGGGTTAGGGTTCTTATGTCGATAATGTGAGTTAGCTTTTCGCCATACAATGTATTTTGAAGTTTACGTTAGTTTAAATTTGCTCTGATCTGACAAAATAAACTTCAGATTTCTGTCTCTCACGGAATTTTTTACTTATAGAACTTTCAATCATTTTATGGCCACTCTCCTACAAAGCCGAGATACAAATGTAAACTATACACATTTTTAGAATGATATCACTAGTGTTAAATGGCTGTTTTGTTTGTTTTGATATATAAGGCTTCTAATATATCGAGTTTTTGTTTATTATTGCTATGTGCTAATATTGTGATGTTTTCTACTAAAAGTGTTTTAAATTGAGAGCGGGGGCAGGATGCTGATTATTAAGGTAATAGTTCCCCTGCAGATGGACCCGGATTGTCTGGCAGTACTTAATACACCTACGGCTATGGCAGATTTATCAGCCGATTACTACTGAAACGCAGACCCTGGTTTAACAAGTGGAAATGATACGCATAAAGAAATCTCTCTCTCTCCTTCTCTCTCTCTCTCTCTCTCTCTCTCTATATATATATATATATATATATACATATAAATATACATATATATATATGTATATATATACATATACATATATGTATATATATATACATATATATATACATATATATATATATATATATATATATATATATATATATATATATATATATATATATGTATATATATATTACTATTCATGTATCCACACACAATTTTATGAGGAGATATCATTTTTTATGTATCAATTTTCAGTATTTACTTCAACAGTGCTCGATACGTAAGTAGATCTAGGTAGTAAGCTATGAAAATATATTTACGGCGATGAAACGCGGGAGCCTCTGTGTTGCTTAAATGCCATAAACATATTTTCATAGATTACTATATATATATATATATATATATATATATATATATATATATAGATTACTATATATATAGATTACTATATATATATATATATAGATTACTATATATATATATATATATATATATATATATATATAATTATAAACTGACAATTTATTTCAGTTGTAGATCTCATACAACTAGCCTGATCCTCTTGATTGCTTTTCACATTAATACTCACAATGTCAGGTCTGTCAGTTGATACACTTGTAATTGTAGGTTCACTGTCGTGCCATACTCTATTATATTTTCGGATAAAGTGATGGATATTTTCTCGCCGAATTCGGATGTTATAAGTGAAACCGTCTCTTTATAATTCCTAGAAACTTCATCGATGAGCTGCCTGCTGATCTCTTTGGTGTTCATGGCGCTATTTTCCGATAATGTAACGTAACAAACCTCTTTAGTGCTGACAGAACTAGTAACAAAATGAAGAATTCTGAATAAAGTATAGTCACAGTTTCCTAATATAATTCTATCACCCCAAACCACATAAAATATAAACGAATAGAACAGACACACATATTAACTCATATACATACATACATACATATATACATACATACATACATACATACATACATACATACATACATACATACATACATACATATGTAGATCGTTACTCCGGAATATTTATAATTTAATGTTGGTTTTGTTTTTGACAATTGAGTATCTGAAGACTATTATTAAATTAATTTTTTCTCACGTTTTACGAAACAGTGTCTGCCCGATAAAAATTAGCCTCTAATTTTCTATTGTTTACAATTAACTAAACAATTAGTAGCTATACCTACTCAATCATGAGTGTCTAATTTTCCGTTTTTAAATACACTACATTTACTTATAATTCCTGATTATAAAGCGTATTACAAATCAGAACAAAAGACACACAGAAGAACATGAGAAATACGGAAAGTAGCACTAGATAATAACAACAAGTAACGACACAGCGAACTGTGCCTCAGAGTGAAAATAGTGATTATCACATATGTTACGATGTGAAATGTCTAAAATATGTTTTATATACACCTATTTGCCTAGCATTTCACCTACCATTTCATTACGTACTCATTAAATGATGTATGCGTGTGTGTGTGTGTGTGTGCGCGTTGATTTAATTCTTTACTCGACTTTCGCGTGTGTGCATATATGTTTCTTTTACGTGTGTGGGATCTTACATTAGTTCATTCGTTCTCTACTTCTTTTGAATCATAATACAGTGACAATCTTAAATGTTCTGATAACGATAGTATATGAAATATACCTTAATTCGCTGTATTTGATCATCTTCTCTTTCATTGCTGACTGACGCTGCATGATTTGCTTCGTCTTACTCTTTATTCGCTGTTGCTGCAGTCGCTGCCGTGACTCTTACTGTCTTATTTTTCTGCGTGGCCGTGATCTGTCTAGTGATTTGTCTTCAGTGTGGCTAGCTGAAATATACTCTTCCAAACACAGAAAGGAGATTGAAGACGACGGAGAGTTTCTTTTACAGGTTTTATTATTGTAGAGTAAAATATAATATGAGAGAGACTGACTAAGTTTCTCTTAACTACCCAGTAAACTGATTAGGGGATAAAGTATTAGAAACAGTGAACAGACTTCTTGGAGTCACATTTTCGCTTTTTCGCAATTTTGACTTTTACCTATCTATCCTACTTGTACCTACACTCTGTTCCGTCGTGTTTCACAAAATCCGACTTCCAAGTCATCTGGTTTATCTCAACAACAAAGAGTGACATCACTCGTCATCTCAACTTATATTCCTTTTGATCCAACCTATTTAACCTCATAGTTGGATTATTCTCCTCACAGGTCACTTATCTATGATTCAGTCTCTGTGAACGATTTTGTTTTGCAGATTTCGTGTCACTTTAACCTGTACTTAGTCTGACCTTTGTCAAAATTTGCACTAGCTGATTTGCTCGCTAATCGACATAGGGCCCTTCATAATGTAACACATACACGAAGCCAAATAAATCACCCAAATAACGAGCACACACAAACACACACATATATTTATATATATATATGTGTGTGTGTGTGTGTGTGTGTGTAAATGTGTACATGACCATACATTCCTACAAAACCATCTAAAATGAATTGATTCGAAAGACTAAAAAAATAAAATATAAAATTTAATAAATAAAACAATATTTATATAAATCTATAAAGAGCAAATACACAACGAAATGAATACAAAAAACAATAAATGAACAAATAAACAATAAAAAAATTGAAAATAACAAATTTGGAAATTATACATTTATCCGAAACACAAATTACATAAACATGAATGTAATCCATTCAAATCGGACGACGCTTCCACGCGAGATCAAAATATATAATAGGATACGATTCACAAACGAGATCAAAATATATAATAGGATACGAGCGAGCAGCATCATTGAAAACAAGTCAAGAAGAAATATTGCCATCACCATTTTGATTCTATGTCTGCACATGTCTTAGCAATGTTCAACACGCCCTCCGTATAAATGTAGCAACATACGACTATATTTATTAATGTTTTATGAGCTGTTGGAGAACACCAAGTGAGTGGGAATGTTGATGGAAATCAGCGAGGTTTATGGAGGTCTTGGGAGACTTGATGTCATTAGGGCTACTGTTAGACATTACCAATGACGACTGGTTTAAGAACTCTTAGTGAGTTTCAAATAATAATAAAACTACTACTACTAATAGTACTACTACTACTACAACTACTACTACTACTAATAATAATGATAATAATAATAATAGTCATAGTAATAATAATATCCCCCAATAAAAAACATAGACGAGTCTCGACGAGTTCCACACACAATTGTCGTTAATGGTCAAAGCGGATGAGAAAAAAACAGAGAGACAGAAGCGCTAACTCTAACCCTAACCCTAACCCTAACCCTAACATAAACCCTTACCCTAACCTTCACTGGAAGAGTTCGGAGATACATCAATGGAAAATGTATGTTGCGATAATGCAAAGATTTGCAACAGTTATTGAAAGAGGCTTAGAGTGTTAGGGAGACTTGTTGTCACTCAGAGTCTAGGGAACACCACTTGTTGTTTTCAGTGAGTAATCACTGATGATCTGATGATGACTTGTGTGAAAGCTTCCAGTAAGTAAATAATAATAATAATAATAATAATAATAATGATACTACTACTACTACTACTACTACTACTAATAATAATAATAATAATAATAGTAATAATAATAATAATAATAATAATAAGAAGAAGAAGAAGAAGAAGAAGAAGAAGAAGAAGAAGAAGAAGAAGAAGAAGAAGAAGAAGACTAAGAAGAAGAAGAAGAAAATTTGTCGGGATAAAAATCGTTAATAATAAAAAAGAATGTAATTTTAACTTGAGCTTGCCAACGGAACTATTTCGACATCACAGCATCGGAAATGAAGCTGATGTCTTTTCAATATGTTTTTATAATTTCTTTCTTTTTTCTTTAGAAATTATGTATTGGACATTTTTTTTATTTTCGTTCAATATTTTCCGAGAGTTTTTTTTTTTCATTCGCTTCCATTTAGGTCAGATTCAGCTTTCTCTCTATTCCATAACATAGGTTGATTTTTCATAGCGTAGGCGGCTAAAAGGACACGTTAGAATAGAGCCGAGAGGAAGATAGGTTGTATCGCTCTTTTCTCACTAGATTATGGTATGAGAGATCATAGTAGTTAGCTTGATGAAACGTAGATATAAAATCTATATGTTAGCTTTTAAATTAGCGTCGTTTTCGAGATGGAGGAGTGGTTCCGATCAAAGCAAAGCTGTATTACTGATTAAACTTAGTCTTTAGTCAAAAGCCCGAAACTAATAATCACTGGAGTATATTGAAGAATATTATATATATATATATATATATATATATATATATATATAGAGAGAGAGAGAGAGAGAGAGAGAGAGAGAGAGAGAGAGAGAGAGAGAGAGAGAGTATTAACATATTTTTGTTAAAATGTTCTATAGGTTTTACGAACGGTTTCGGTTCTTCGTCAAATCATCCTCAAGCGTCAAAAGTAAATGAACGAAGAAGCTGGAGAAAGAAGATAATTTTTTTAAAAACGTCGGAGAAACGCGCACATACCGTTTTTCGCATTGTTCCAGGAAAGTCGTTGACGATTTAAATTCAGCAACGCTGGAGTGGCATCACAGAATAAAATCGCATTACGTTTAGCATTTTAAAATGTTACCACTGGTTTCATATGTGATGTTATTAATTTTACTTTTTTGTGTGTTCATGTAGATAGCTTCCAGTATTTTAATTTTTTCATATTGGTTTCGGAATGTATAATTTCAGTGTTATAAACTAAAATTTGTCTTAAACGAGAGGGGAGGGCTAGTTATTTTTTGTAGATGTTAGTAAGTAGAGCTAAAGTTTACAAATGCATGGTGATGTGGTGGGATAGGGTAGTGCTTGTAAAACCAATGTAGCTATTAGCTTTATTAGCTTTATTAGCTTTATTAGTATTATTATTATTATTATTATTATTATTATTATTATTATTATTATTATTATTAATATTATTATTAATGTTATTATTATTATTATTATTATTATTATTATTATTATTATTATTATTATTATTATTATTATTAGAAGAGTTACATTCTGTAATTTTAGAACTATTTCTAACACGAGAATACATTCTACGGTTATTTATTTTAATTTTAAAAATTACAAATCAAAAAACATTTCTTTCGAACAGAGAATTTAGGAATTTCAAAATTAAAAACCCTAAGGTCGTATAGAATGACGTCTTTTAATATGAAAAATAAAGATAATTTTAGATGCTGAAAACAATGTACTCGGAAATTTGCAATATTTTGTAATCCGGCATAAAAACCGAGACTTTGTATGTTAAGGTTTAGTAAGTATGGATTACCTAAAATCGAATTATCGTCAGTTTCATGGTGCTTTTTATTTTCATATACACATATACTCATTTTGTGTGTGTTTTGATTTTACACGCTAGATAACGTTTACATATTGTTGGTATCATGAACTTTAAGTAAATAAGTATTTTAAAGGCAGAAGAAATACATACATTTTTGACAAAAACTAATTTTCTTTAATAAATATGGATTTTACTAAAACAAGACATTCCAATACTCTTTCAAATAAGATTACTAAATTCCATCACGTTAATGTTATTAACATTTTTTAATAGGAATAAATTAAAATTAAATGGAAAAAACATTCATTGGAGTAAATAAATTGATTTTTTTCAAGAAATATGTCTGTAATGAAAAATACATCCATGACGTTCATTTTTTTTTAATATTAATATTTGACTAATTAATGTCGATATATATATATATAAAATAAATAATAATAACAAACGAAATTATATGTAAAAAAAACATCCATTTGAGTTATTAAATTCATTTTCTTCAAGAAATATGTCTATAATGAAAAAAAAATCCATGACGTTAATTGTATTCAATTTTTTTAAATAGTAATATTTAATTAATTAATGTTAATGTATAGCAATAAAATAAGATATTAAGAAAACAAAATTATATATTTTTTTAATTCATTGAGTATTTGTAAAAAAATTAATTTTCCATTGATGTAATGTATTTAAAAACTTTTTTAAAACAATTATTTTAACTATCCAATCTTTTTGTAAATAAATATATTTTAATGCAAGAAATAACTTTCCAGTGTTATTTATGAGTTGATCTAGAGTTTTACCGAAATTCAATAATATTCTGATTATTGCATTTTGTTACATCCGTACTTACAAAAGCTAAACGAACCCATCCTTTTATTTGAGGTTTCGGTTGTTTTGCCACTTCACCCAATATTTTTAAAACAACACTTTCGAATTCTACTTGACACAAATGATTATACTGTAAAATATATTGTAATTTTCTAACTTCTCGATTTTAGCTTTTTTTTTGCATTTAAACTACTTTAAAACATGTAGATAAATCGGGCCCATTTTGGGGGGATTTTTAACGAAAATGATATTTTTATGAATACTTAAGAAACGCAAGTATTTTCTTTGTAGTAAATGCGCAACACATGTATAATGACTCCATTCTGGGGGGTTTCTTAAGATACGATAACATTGTAAAAGAATGTACTGAGTTCTAACCAACGGTATGGAAATTGGTAAAAGTATTTTGGTGGTGAGTCATAATAAGTCACTATTGCATCTCTTTAATTATAAATAACTACATTTTGTCAAAGCAAAATGTAGTAACCAATTCAAACATGCAACATAACAATAATAAATACATGGAGAGCTTCATATTTATAGCTATCACTACTAAAATAAGTCTTTAACAGGAAAATACAGAACATCTCAATAAAATAATAACTAGGCGAAATATAAATAACACACACATTTCATGAACACAAGCTTTAATACAAATCGATTCAAATTACTGACTTTTTATTGAAAACCGAGAGATATATTAGTGACCCATTATTGAGAAGTAAGTGATTTTTTACAACTCTGTCAGTATTGTCTCAATTTCAATTTCTTTTTATGTTTACTAAACCAAAATTATTTACATATATATACACACATATATATATATATAAAGTGGTGTACTAAAAGCGAACTTTTAGGAAAAGTAAAACCTATTGTGAAGAGTGGATTTTCTATTTTCGCCGCACCTGAAGTTGTGGCTTCTTGAAATTTAACTTTGAATTCTCTCTCACAACCTTTCGGGCCTTTTAACAACCTACCTATCTACATCTCATTCTCTCCGCTGGACTTTTCGACACCGGACATTTGCTTGCATTCGGGCTGAATTTTGCCCTATGTTTCTTCCCCTACAACTTTTATTTTATTTTTTCAAATTTTAAATCTTGGCCTTTGCCAACTTATCTATCCCAGCGACTTCCTCTGATGATAAGATTTTGATCTTTGAAAAGCCTGGCTTAAGGAAAATTTAACTTGAATAAATTACCTTTTTTGCGGAATATACCTTGCTCTGAGCAATTTAATTGAATTGAATTATGACTTGGCTTTTGCTTCTCTAATTCCTTTCCATTCTTCTTCATATATATATATATATATATATATATATATATATATATATATATATATATATATCTGAAGAAGAATGGAAAGGAATTAGGGAAGCAAAAGCCAAATCAAATTTCAATTCAATTGCTCAGAGCAAGGTATATTCCGCAAAAAGGCAATTTATTATTTTACTTTTTCAAATTTTAAATCTTGGCCTTTGCCAACTTATCTATCCCAGCGACTTCCTCTGATGATAAGATTTTGATCTTTGCAAAGCCTGGTTTAAGGAAAATTTAACTTGAATAAATTGCCTTTTTGCGGAATATACCTTGCTCTGAGCAATTGAATTGAATTTTGATTTGGCTTTTGCTTCTCTAATTCCTTTCCATTCTTCTTCATTCTACCTGCTCTATCCTGGATATTGAGCTGTATACTTTTCACAATAGGTTTTACCTTTCCTAAAAGTTCGCTTTTAGTACACCACTTCATATATATATATATATATATATATATATATATATATATATATATATATATATATATATATATATATATATATTTGTATATTTAGGTAGCAAGTCATTATCTAAGCAAGCATTGTTGAACATCACGGAACTTTCGCGTTTGTATATTTTCCTCGTGAGGTTCTCAAACCGTCGAGCCATCTTTCTGGTTTCAGGTGGCAATCCGTATAGTACTTCACCGATAGTTTTTAATTCGGCCATTTTCTCGAGCGCTTTCGACTTTCGTAGTCGTCTTCAGGATTAGGGTTTTGTTTGTTTTTTAAAAATTTAAATAAGAAGACTGGAGTTAATAAAACCAAACAAACAAACGATAGAATGAAATGAACTCAACCACACACCCTCCTCTCTCCTTCATTCGCCCGTAACGATAACTTTTATAGTTATCGTTATCTTATTTAAATTTTAAAAAACAAACAAAACCCTAATCCTGAAGACGACTACGAAAGTCGCAAGCGCTCGAGAAAATGGCCGAATTAAAAACTATCGGTGAAGTACTATACGGATTGCCACCTGAAACCAGAAAGATGGCTCGACGGTTTGAGAACCTCACGAGGAAAATATACAAACGCGAAAGTTCCGTGATGTTCAACAATGCTTGCTTATATATATATATATATATATATATATATATATATATATATATATATATATATATATATATATGCGTGTTTGTGTACGTGTATTTGTGTACGTGTGTGTGTAAATATTACTTATTTTATTCAGAAATAGATGAGACAACTAGACAATAGAAAATTAAGTCAGTAAACCAGTAGCCCTTTCCGAAATTTGTAAACAAACGAAGGGGATCATGAGAAAATACAAGAAGTCTTCGATTAAACTCATTATACCAAACTGACATATTATGCACCACCCAACCCTACAATTGGAGAGGAGAGACGAAAAAATTATACTAGTAAAAATAACATTTTTTTCATACACACATATACCAATGCTGCTTATCTGCTTTTAAATCATGTGGTATGTGTCCGTGTTTGATCTTTGAAAGTTGCGCATGGAATTCCTGGATTAAGTCTCCTTTCCAGAGCAAAAATAAACACTCAATCGCATTTGTCTCTATGTGTATACATGTTTCAGAGAATCATATATCACTATTACATCATAGTAAAAAAAAGAATTTACAGTTTTCCTCTTTTTAGCGCGTAATGACAAATTATAAATTGTGTCGTTAATTTTGTATTCTACTGAATATATATATATATATATATATATATATATATATATATACATATATATATATATATATATATATATTGTGTGTATTTAGGCAGCAAGTTTTCATTTAGGAAAACATTGTTGAATAGCACGGAGTGTTTCTGCTTTGTGATCTTTTAAAAAAAATTTTTCCATCTTCCGAATGGTCAACTTCGTACCTCGATCAAACTGGTGTATGAAGTTTCCGTAGTTTTGTTGTTCCATCTTCCTTGCGAGGATATCAAATCGAAAGTACTCGCAAGGAAGATGGAACAACAAAACTACGGAAACTTCATACACCAGTTTGATCGAGGTACGAAGTTAACCATTCGGAAGATGGAAAAAATTTAAAAAAAGATCACAAAGCAGAAACACTCCGTGCTATTCAACAATGTTTGCCTAAATATATATATATATATATATATATATATATATATATATATATATATATATATATATATATATATCAGAGAACGAAAGATCATGATGCAGATGTGTAGAAGAGGGAGAGGGGGGAGATAATGTGCAAATATATTTGAAAGCATAATTTGTTTCTCTGACATTCTGAGATGTATTGTTAAAAATTTAGTTCAGACCTAAATAGCAAAGTACATATTTATTAATGAGTCTACACTTATGAATAAATACTCTGTTAGTATAAGTCACATTATTATTGCTACTTTTATTATTGGTCCCCCGATTTATAAAATCGGGGGGACTTATGTTTTGAGGCATGTCCGTCCGTCCGTCTGTCCGTCCGTCTGTCCGTCCGTCTGTCCGTCCGGATTTTTTCTCCGCAACCATCCATTGAATTTCTCTGAAATTTTGCATGAAGTTGTAACTTTGGTCAGGATAGAAAGTGACATTCTCCGATTTTTTTTTTTAAATCTGTTTAGCCCCCAAGGGGTAAAAAGGCCCCGAAATAGCAAAAAACGACATTTTTTGCCCCATAACTTTTCATCCATCAATTCAATTTCTCTTAAACTTGGCCATAATGTGGAGGCGATTGTTCCTAATAGAAAATAAGTATTGCTGACCTTGGAAAAAATCTGGTTTGCGCCCCCAGGGGGTCAAAAGCCCCTAAAATAGCAAAAATGACCCTTTTCTCCCATAACATTTGATCCATCAATCAATTTTTTAAAAACTTGGCCAAAATGTAAAGGCAATTATTCTGGATTTAAAATGAGCATCCTTTACCTCAGAAAAATTCTGGTTCGCGCCCCCAGAGGTTCAAAGGGGGGGGGGGGTCAAAAATGCCATAAATTGCCCAAATTTATTGCAATTTACACTTGCCACATCGAGTCACAAACAGAGGAGGACCACGCAAGGCCGGTTTGTTATTATTATTATTATTATTATTATTATTATTATTATTATTATTATTATTATTATTATTATTATTATTATTATTATTATTATTGTTGTTGTTATTTTTATTATTATTATCATTATTATTTTTATTATTATTATTATTAAATGTTATAATTTTTTCTCAAATACACTGCAGTGTTTATATTACAAATATTTCTGTCTTGATCCGGCACGCTTCCTATTTTGATCAGAATATGTTCGTGTCATATATGTAAATATGTGATAAGATTTTGACAATATTTTTTGTTTAATTCCCACTAACCAACCTCTGTAATATCTAAAAGTGGATTGGGAAAAGAGGGAGAGCGAGCTCTCGAACGATAGTTATGTAGGGATGCGGAATAGAGAGGGATGAAAAGGTCAAATATATTACCAAACAGGATGTGCTCTCTAATTCTCTGAGATGCAATGTTCATCAATGTTTTGAATAATCACAGAAAACACAACAGAAAGAACTAAAAACATTTTCATTTTAAAATCTTTCTCTCTACTTTCTGAAATGTAAATGGTCATTTTAACTCTGTTCCCAATAATTACATCCTAATTTTATTTAATTCTCTCCCCGCCATTAATTGCAATGGAATGTAGTTTTCCAAAGTGCACACAAATGGTCTCTCTCTTGTCAATGTCAACTAGACACACACACACACACACACATATATATATATATATATATATATATATATATATATATATATATATATATATATATATATAATGTTATAATGAAATAAATTCCAGGAGGAAATCCGGGTATGAGAGCTAAATGTAATAAACAGAGCTAGAATAAAATAAAATATAGTAACACGAAATTACATAACTATTGATGCAATAATTTATTTCAACCTTGTGGTATTGGCAAGCATCCAAGTTAGATGATTACATTTTTGAAACTGAGAAAAAGAGAAATTCATACTCGACAATTCAAATATAATTAGAGAGAGAGAGAGAGAGAGAGAGAGAGAGAGAGGGAGTGACAACATATCTAATGAATGTTCATGTTCTAAATGCGGTTGATTTTACATTATATCTTATTTCGACCTAGCTCGGTCTCATCATATGTATAACCACCCGCATTTAGAACATCAATGCCCATGTTCTAAATGCGGTTGGTTATACATCTGATGAGACCGATCCAGGTCGAAATCAGATATAATGTGTACAACCCGAATGTGTGCCTAGTTGTTTGTCTATTTACAATGTATATAAATATATATATATAAATATATATATATATATATATATATATATATATATATATATATGTATATATAATATATACATACATATATAAAGTATGTATATGTATATAATATGTACGAAATGGACAGGGCCTCGTAAATAGATATCGGACTCATATGAAATAAGATGCGTTGATTTAATTTGCGCTTTTAGCGAATAAAATAATATTCTGAATTGAAGCAGTAAAGGCAAGTGTACAGACGGCCAAAGCCTCTCGTAAAGATGTGAAGACGTATTTGAAAAACTAATATGGGTTAAAAATGGTGTAATTTTACCCATCATATGTCCAGTAATTTAGGTGTTATTCACGTTGATTTTTTTGTTTTCCCATTTTATGGAAACTTTATGTTATTTTGAAAAAAAAAACAAAGACAAAGATTGAATAACATTAATACATGTGTTTTTTAAATAGAGTTGAAACCAGCAAAAAAGTTAAATTCATCGCAATCATAAACGCTAAAAGCGATAATCAAAATGGCCGACCGGAAGTGCATAAATCCGCCATTTAATTTATCTGTCAGTAACAAAATCAATGTCTTACTTTCCTTCGATAATCACATCTTCAGTACTCTCTGTTATCGCGTTGCTATCTCTTTCCTTCTTGTTCTTTTTTTTTCACTTCGACACTCTCGAATGTAGTCTCTCTGGTATAATTTGAAATTGTGTATTGCATATAGAATTTAAAAAAAAAGCAAATTACTGTGTAATGAGATAGTTTCCTTTAATTTGATTCGAAGGTGGACAATTTATGTCAAAGTGTCGTCTCAGACGGAGGCGTCTTGCAACTATTTTCGTTACAGACCTTTACCTTATTAAAAAGGTAGCATATATGTTGACGCAAAATATAATTAAAAATTAAATTAGAATAAAGTTTAAATATAATTACAAAAAGATACGCTCAAGTTGCGACCATTTAATAGACGCTTTTAGAGACGAAATGTCTATTTAAAACCGTGGTGTAGCAGATACACGAAAATGCTATTTAAAACTCAGACATGGGCAGATCAAATTTAAGCTATTTAAAATCTAAACGGAGCAGACCAAGAAGAATGCTTTTTTAATCATATGACTAACAGTCAAACACACATATATTTAGGGATAGCTACTATACAATGCGAGTGTGTAAATATGTCCACTTCACCATCTTGTATATATCAAACTTAATCATAACGGACAGGGAGACCTACCGATTGGTATAGTGTGTATGGCTATGTAGTGTTAAGATAATTATTTTATTTTTATAATCATGAATGAAAGACGGCTAACTGGATAGCAGAGGTTTGGACCATCATTAATTATTTTGTACTTATATTGAATAGGAATTAGTTTCAGTGAACCTCGAGTCGGCTTGTATGTTAAATAAACACCCGAGAGATGACGAGGCGAATGGTGGCAGACGATAACTTCGATACGTTATTGCGTCGTTTTTTTTCAGTTTTATTTTGAAGAAAGATAGCAAATAATAAAAGGATGTGCCACTTCTTACGGGTTTCCAAGCTTTACATTGAGTGTTTTACACCTTAATGAATACTTGTCCGTTATTCATATTCTTTCTATCAACCGGCACATGTAATAACATTTTTGACATGTTTTGTTTTTGCCAACAGCTTTCTTTCCTGTCAGAAAGAAATGACTCCTACGAGAGATTCGACACTACTGAAACAACTCTGAGAAATTCATTCGTTGGGGGGTGAATTTAACAGGAAATAAACATGCACTGGCTTTGATCAATTGTTTCTGATTTTAATCGATTTTAATATTGGTTAGAAAATTGTTGTCTGGTAGCTGACAGCTGATTGACTAATCGCTCGTCATCTCTCGGGTGTGTTCGTAACATGCCCGAACGCTGCCGACGCGAAGTTCACGGAAACTGGTTCATATTCGATATAAGTACCAATTATTTTCAGGGGTTTGCACTGGGAGATATATATTGATTGAAGATTAGGTCTTGTCGTATAAGTGCAGGTAAAATGTATTCGATTTACGCCCACTGTGTCATATAGAAATACAACAAATAAAAAAGAAGGCAAAGAGAAAAGAATTTAAAACACTACATAAATTAGCAAATACCAGAGATAAAAGAAAGAAAGTAAAAAGAAAAGAATGAAAAAGACTACATAAATACGGAAATAAGAGAAAGAAGGTAATGCGAAAAGTAGGTACGTTCAAAATCAATGGCCGATTCATTAAATGTAACAACATTTTGACACCCCCTTCACTTAAGACTTCATCAAAATTCAGGAAATCAACCAATTTTAATGAAAATTTCAGTATTTATTAATCCACGATCACAGAATAAAATGAAATATTTATTTCTCTTAAATTTTTAGTTAAAGTCTATTTATATAAATTTTATAAACGTTCCGGTTTAAAATGATAATGCGTAGTGAATTCACGATTCGTAAACGCCAATATTGGAAAAATGGATACGAAACGAAATTGTGGATGTTCACCTCCGGCGGTGTAAACGTTAATAAGTTTCTTGCGATATTTTTTACCGATTGGTAATCTCCAAGATGTTCTTATCACAAGTCGATGGAACAGAATCAGACGGCCATCTTATCTATGTTGCGGTTTTATGTTTTTGCTATTAATATATATTAGTGTGGTATCACCAAAACATCATTATGCGGAAATTAGACATTTTTGCGCGTAGGCGTGTATGAGCTGCGATAAAAAAAATCATTCGGGGCAGCTAATGATTGTCTTGAGGAAAATATTCGGGGCGGCTTGAGGTCCGAACTGGTTAATTTTGTCCAAATAGATAAGTGTCTCAGATTTTAGGGCATTATATATTTTTGGTTATTTTTTTGTTTGTTTTAAATTGACTCAGTCATTAGTGAGGTATTTAACTCAGACTTTTAACCCTCCTATCTATTTTGATGACTCACTTCGAGATTTGCATAACTATGTAGTTATAGGAAAATGATTGTTTTTTATTATCATGAATGAGAGGAAGAAAGGAGGGAATGCGAGAGCGAGAGAATGTACACACATTAATTAAATAAAGGGGTTTGTACTTTCCAATATATATGAGATTAAGATTGGGGTTGGTCGTATGATTCAAGGATAGGGTTATCCCAAATGATTATAGAGTGAGGGTATATGTGTTGCTCAAGTTGGAGTGTCAATAATGATGACTATAATTATACTACTGATACTACTAATAATAATAACAATAATAAAGCTACTACTACTACTAATAAAAATAATAATAATAAAGTATTAATACATAGTAATAATAACAAATAGGTCAATAGTAAGAAGTACTAAAACTAAGAACAACAATAAAAAATCGTAATAGAAAAATGTTATATCCTTATATATATAGTAATATACAGTAATCTTAAAAACTTAAAACCCTAACTCGGATAAAAAGCTGCCTTCCCTGGCCGATTTTTATACACTCATTCTGTCATAAAAACAATTTGGAAAGTATCAATCGAGTTGTAATCTGCCAAGGAACTTATTAAAGTTTACACCGCCGTAAGTACAAACTAAACGTACGTTTCGAATTATTTTTTTTAATAGGCGTTTACAAATTACAAATGCGACCCCCACGGCCATTTAAAATGCGAACTTTTATAAAAATGTCTGGTTGACTGGGCGAAGCCTGTGAACCTTTAATATAGGGTTAGGGTTAGGGTTAGGGGTACCCCTAATTGTATATTAAAAAGTAAAAACATATTCACCTTTGTAGATTTTACGATCGAATACTTTAGTATTATTTCAAACACTAAATACATACTACATATATTGATAGAGATATATTGATAGAAATATATAATGGTGTGTATATATTACCTGCCGTCCATACCCGTCGTTGCCCGGACCTTGTGTATTTTTAATTTAGTTTTTGTTTGATTATTTGTTGTTTTTTTTGTTACAAAAATTTCAAACTAACAAAATTGTTGTGGAAAAATAACTGAATTTGCAAAGATAATCATTGCATGTGAATAGCTGCTAATAAACGTAATAGTCTCGAACCGGAACGAAGTTTATAATTCTCTATTTATTAAGTATTATTGATGCATTCCTATCATACACTCTTAACCCACACACACACACACACATATATATATATACATATATATATATATATATACATATAAAAAGAGGGTAGTGTACTATCAGTGCGGTTCAAACGATAGAATAGTATATATGTAATGGAGTAGGGTACCAACATTTATAAAAAGTATTTTTCAACATGTATTTAGTATTTAGTTATTTAGTTATTTTATCATTTTATGATTTTGTAATTTTATAACGCGTTTCGAGTGTGGTGCGCTCTCTTCAGATATGTAAATCAATTTGAAGAAATGCTTTTCCATTTGAAATATCATTGCTCCATTTGAGAAATATATATATATATATATATATATATATATATATATATACATATATACATATGTATATATGTATATACATATGTATATATATATATACATATGTATATATATATATTAAAATATATATATATATATATATATATATGATTATTTTTTTTACATGTACAAGATCTGCAATACTGGCATCTCAATGTAATCGATAAACAGCTGTTATAGACTGAGATCTCACCAGGAAGAGTTACAATCCGATCTTAAGCGTAGATCATATTTTGAAAGAAATATTGTAGTGTAAATAAAATATGATCATATATAAAAGCTTAATTTTATATTAAGCATTTTCTATGAGCCCGGTTAAAATTCTTTGGATTCTTATCCTGTTGATGTGTACTTAACCTGGATAATATATATATATATACACACACACATATATATATATATATATATATATATATATATATATATATATATATATATATATATATATATATATATGTGTGTGTGTGTGTGTTTTTATATAGTAAACTATGAAAATAGATGTATGCTAATTAAGCTACACAGAGGCTCTCGCGGTTAATCCTCTCGGTGATAAACGCGGGAGCCTCTGTGTAGCTTAATTGCCATACATATATTTCGTAGCTTACTACCTAGCTCAACTTACGTATCGAGCACTGTTTAAGTAAATACTGAAAATTGATACATAAAAAATTATATCTCCTTATAACATTTTATGTGGATACATGAAATAGTAATATGTTTATATATATGTATATATATATATATATATATATATATATATGAAATTAAAATGGAATAAGCAGAAAACATAAAAAGCTCAACGTTTCGCCCAAATGTTATATGGGCATTGTCGAGAGCGAACAAAAAATGCAAAAAATGTCATGTTTTTGCATTTTTTGTTCACTGTTGACAAAGACCTCTAATATACATATATATACATATATATATATATACATACATATATATATATATATATATATATATATATATATATATATATATATATATATATATATATATATATATCCGAAACTGGCCCACGGAAGGAGAGTTCGAAACTCTTACTCCAGACTATCAACCTAGCCAATACAAAAATATTTCACATCGGCCTTATTTTTCCTGTGTAACTTCATCTCTGCTTGACAGACCCTGCAACAAACTCCTGTTAAGCAATCCAGCTCTGCTTTTTATGTTAATACCATCGTTGCGTCTGACGCCACCGTCACCAGTTCCAATTTATCTTTTTCCCATTACCCACACTTTCACGTTTCGCCCGTATTTCGGAAAATCTAATTTAGAAAGTAATTACAGGCTTTCCATTATTCAATAGCTAACCTTCCTAGCACTTCTCATCGATGCGTCTGACATAGTTAAGGAAAAAAGGCAGATCACCGCACGAAGTGCCCTTATCGATACGCACGGGGACACAGATAATTTTATCACACGGTCGCACGTAATCAGAGCACAAAGCCTGATGAGAAATCAATCATATTGATAAGGAAAACAGATCACTGTCAAAACTAATCGATTATATATGACATAGCATAAAGAGTAGCCTAGAATTACATCCACATACACACTCACACACACACACACATATATATATGCATGTATATATATATATATATATATATATATATATACATACATGTATATATATATATTGTTAATTATATAAACTTTTTTAACTACATATATGCATGCAGTATTATTGGGAACTATCTTAGAAACGCCGTAAGTTAATTGGATTTACATGTACTACAAGAGAAAGAGTAAGGAATCTTTGATTAACAACAATACACATACTAAGCAACATGACATAAATGCTGGTGTACCCCAGGGATCCATCCTTGGACCTCTACTGTTCCTGATTTTCATAAATGACCTCCCTGATGTAATTGAGACTTAGATAGGTATATTTGCTGACGACACCATGCTCTACTCTCGTCATGTGGGCAGAACCAACGCGCACATATCTGAGGCAATAACTGAATCATTAGAAAATAGCCTCCAGTCTGTAGTGGATTGGGGTAAAAAATGGATGGTAACTTTTAATGCCGCAAAGACAAAGCTACTTTCCTTCAATAACTACAAGAAACCTCTTCAACCACCGATTTCCATGGCAGGTGGCACCCTACCTGAGAGTTCATCATTCAGACTCGTCGGCCTAACTTTCACAGATAACATGAATTAGAATAAATACATTGAACACATTGCCAGGCCTGCTACAAAGAAGGTGGGCTCTCTCTACCGTGCCAGTAAACTTCTCACATCGGACATTACCCTATATCTCTACAAAGCCACCATCCGCCGATGCATGGAGTAGTGTTGGCACATATGGGCTGGTGCATCATCCGCTAGTCTCTCCCTCTTAGACAGGGTCAAAAAAAGAGTCGTCAACTTAATAGGTCCCTCGCTATCCACCAGGTTCCAGCCCCTATCCCACTGCCGCAATGTTGCTTCCTAGTGCCTGTTTTACAAGTACTTCAATGGACTGTGCTCTTATGAACTTGCTACTCTGGTGCCCCCACGACGCAAATTCACTAGACCAACCCGACAATTTGCCAAATCCCATCCGTTCACTGTGGAGGTGCCCAGGTGCCGAAGAGCTTTCTACTCCAAAAGCTTCTTTTCTCGTGCTACTGGACACTGGAACTCCCTCCCTGCTCCCTTTTTTCCTGACTGTACTGACATGCAGAAATGTAAAATTAATGTAAACAGATATCTCGCTGCACAGCTCCCAATTTAGGTTGACCTCCACCCAAAAAAAAACAACAAAAAAAACTATCATCTTTTTTCTCAGTAGCCCCTTACGTCTACAGTAACGTACTGCCTTGTTTTGGGTTAACTATGTTTAAATATATATATATATATATATATATATATATAGTTACGTAGTTTTTTTAATTGTGTTTTTCCTAGTGGTAGAAAGAGAGCTGTTTATTTAGTATTTTTCTACTACCTAAGCGGCAATGAATATTGCATTAGGTCGCCTTTTTTAATATACGGCGTGTTATTATTTATTTTCTAGTGATAGAAAAAAAGCTGATTTTTTGTATTTTTCTATTACCTAAGCGATAAAGAATATTTTATTCAGTCGCCCTTTTTTAATATACGACGTGTAATTATATTTTATAGTGATATATATATATTAATAATATTTTGCGTAGATAAAACTAATTACAGACAGTTCGTATATTAAAAAGAGCTACCAACGCCAATATTATTTACCGCTTAGGAAGCGGAAAATACTTAGAAGAACAGCTCTTTTTCTATCGTTAGAAAAACACAATAACAAAACACTACGTAACTAACATTATAGTGATAAAAAGGCGTACGTATTTCGACAAGGTGTTTCTGGTCTAGTGGTAAAACGCCGAACTGCCAACAGTAATAGCGGAGGTTCGGTATTTGCCCAGGTTAGCCATGCTGATGACGGCTTATAGTTAGAAACACGTTTCAATTGACTCCTACAATAGAAATTGAGGATAATTATCTGTTACCGATTTAATTGTTTCTGATATATATATATATATATATATATATATATATATATATATATATATATATATATATTGTTTGCTGCTAATGATATTAACGACCTATTAATGGAGAAATAAAGCGAAAAAATGTTGGTGTACTTTTTACCTCTATATCACATTTACACAAAACTGCACAAAGTAACTATTCTTACAATAAATCTAGAATTATTATTTGTAAGCATTTAGAGACAGAATTCCATTTCACATTCGCAAATACTCACATTCAATTATAATCAGCACACCTGTGTAGTTGTGATAAGTCTAATACATTCACTGTGGAGGTCCCCATATGCCGAAGAGCTTTCTACTTTAAAAGCTTCTTTCGTGGTGCTGCTGAACTCTGGAACTCCCTTCCTGCTCACTGTTTTCCTGTCAGTACTAACATGCAGAAATTTAAAACTAATGTAAACAGACATCTCGCTGCACAGCTCCCAATTTAGGTTGACCCCACTCCCCTAAAAAACAAAAAAAAAGCTCACCCTTTTTCACAGTAGCCCCTTACGTCTACAGTTGCGGTCTGCCTTGTTTCGGGTGAAATATCATTTTTTTTTAGTTTAAAAAATACATTTATACCGCTTTTTACAAGATGAGTTTATAGTGAATGCATAAATTTTCTTTAAGAGATTTTTACATTATTGTATTGTCCACACGACTCAATGCAACGAATACAAGTGCTAAGTAATAATCAGTCCTAAGTGGCAGTCTTCTGTGGGTTGAAGGTTCAATCCTCAGTGCGGGCGAGACTATGAATACAATTACGAATTACTTGACGAAATGAGAACAAGCTACCCCCATTGATTAAATAAAGGACTCTGTTCTAAATTCCGTACAGATTCGAGAGTCTGATAGAATGATTCCCGAGTCTAAGAAGACGCACCTCATAAAGGTTGGAGGAAACATCGACCGACACTTTGTATGATAAACATCCAAGATGAGAACACTAGTTTGCATAATTTCAAAGCGGATCCATAGGTAATTCAAACTTGACTTTTACACACATATTTCATAATTAAAAAAAGAATATTTTTCTAGGATACAAACGCACCATACTCCAAAGTAGCTACCCATTTTCACCAATCAGGTCATACATACTCATGTACACTATATTATCTTCCATGAATGCAGGCAAAGAAACTGAAACAAAATAGACAATAAAACTCAGTACACATAAATCAGATCTGAGTTGTCACTTGTGTATTTTAAAATCATCAAATATTTGACTAAATAATATTACAAACGCTACACAAAAAATCAACTAAATATTATGAATTAAAAAACAATCCTTGTGTGGCATCCAACGAATCATACATTTCTACAGTTAGTTGAAGGCCTTTTTTTAAGTATAACCATATTTTTTATCAACTATACATAAACTTTGTGTATGGATAAAGAACTATTCGAGATCATTTGTTGTTGTTGTTTAATATTCATTCGTTTATTCTATTTCAGCAGTTCGTTATATCTAGCATATCTTTATATTTAGCTATTCGCTATATCTAGCAGTTCTTTATATCAAGCAGTTCGTAATATCAATCAGTGATCTATATTTAGCAGACCTTTATATCTAGCAGTTCGGTATATCAAGCAGTTCGTTATGTCTAACAGTTCGTTATATCTAGCAGTTCGTTATATCTAGCAGTTCGTTATATTAAGCAGTTCGCTATATAAAGCAGTTCGTGTAAACTAGCAGTTTGTTATATTTAGCAGTTCGCTATATCTAGCAGTTCGTTATATCAAGCAGTTCGTGATATCTAGCAGTTCGCTATACTAGCAGTTCCTGATGTCTAGCAGTTCGTGATGTCTAGAAGTTCGTTATACCTAGCAGTTCGTTATATCTAGCTAGATACCCAATATATGTATTACTTCACGATTACACTAAAAGTTAAAAATGTAAAGATGTCGATCGTAGTCGAAGGCGATCCTACGCCTCCGTTTTAATCAGCTACTAAACCAAGATGTAAGGGAGGGTGCCACTTCCTTCACATGATAATACATTTACTTTATTTGTTACGTATATATTAATGCAAGCCCAAATCACCATGATAATATAAATAAAAATATAATAATAATAATAATAATAATAATAATATATATGATAATAATAATAATGATGATAATAATAATGATAATAATAATGATAATAATAATAATGATAATAATAATAATGATAATAATAATAATAATGAAATAATAATAAGTAGAAGAAGAATCATGTATAAATAGAGATGAATAAAAAAGAATCAAACAGCGTTAAATAAAATATATTTAAAAACAGAATAGAATAACTAAATTATCTGAATTTAACTCATAATTGAGACAATTTAGTTTCACACACACGTATATCACATCTTTATAATATTATGTACATATATTTCAAAGTGATAGGTAGATAGATAGAGACATTACGCAAGAAATATGACCTGGAATATAGGTGGATGTATATACAGGGTGGTGCAAAAGTAACGCATTGGTTTGTTTAGGTGATAGAAACACAGCATTTCAAGTAATTTACTAGGCTTTTCTGATAAATAATACATTTACTTGGTAATTTTGTTGCAGTAGGTTTTAAAAATAATATCCTTTAAATGGGCACCATTTTCGGCCTCACAAAGACGGGCTCTAGTTAGAGCATTTTCCATTACAGTCCTTAGAATAACTGGCTCTAGTTCTTGGATTTCATATCTGATATTGTTTTTAAGCTCTTGAATCGTTGTAGGCTTGTTCACATATACCCTTTCCTTAAGATAACCCCAAAGGAAAAGGTCAGGGG
>OY744533.1:101284302-101306802 GCA_963556195.1 Sepiola atlantica | reverse complement strand
CAATTAAAGGATGAGAATAAAATTTGTACAAAAATAAAAATCAATTACATCTTCAGTTGTGCAAAAATCGGGATCTATTTTTCCTAAAACTATGTATTTTCAAAGAATTGAATTCTTATCATCAGAGGAATACAGATGGAGAATTTGGTCAAATAATTACCAAAGCAAACAGTTTTATTTTGATTAACTTGTGATTTTCGTTTCACATGATCTAAGTATTACGAAAATAAACTCATTTTTTTCTAATTCCTTACTCCCTCGTTAGTTTTAGTGGGAGGGTCAAAGAAAAGGGAGAGTATGTTTTTCTAAAGTGTCACGACTTATCAAGGCCCAAAGGCCAAACGAAGATAATGGTTAATGAGTGTCAGGTGGACTGTGAAAACACACCGTAGTGACTGGTAATGATGGTGGAAGTTTGACGGAATTCGATTATTTAGGAGGACGGCAGAACAAGAATTTGTTAACATTGGACTTGAATACGATCATATTGTAGTCAGTTTGGAAGTAGCCCACCGTATTATGTCCCACAGAAGAATTGAGCCTTTTATAAAGATGAGTAAACGAATCGAAATATGCTTTTTCCAATTTACGCCCGACAGACCGAATAACATTTTATTTTAAATTTAAGCCTGACAGACAGACGAAAATGCTATTTCAAACTTAAGTATAACAGACAGACGAAAATGCTATTTCAAACTTAAGTATAACAGACAAACGAAAATGCTATTTCAAGCTTAAGTATAACAGACAAACGAAAATGCTATTTCAAACTTAAGTATAACAGACAAACGAAAATGCTATTTCAAACTTAAGTATAACAGACAAACGAAAATGCTATTTCAAACTTAAGTATAACAGACAAACGAAAATGCTATTTCAAGCTTAAGTATAACAGACAAACGAAAATGCTATTTCAAACTTAAGTATAACAGACAAACGAAAATGCTATTTCAAACTTAAGTATACCTCACTCATAGAAATTAATCGACCAATCGAAAATAAGATGTGTCCATTAAATCTGAGATGAAAATGCTATTTTAAAATTAAACGTGACAGACCGGCGTAAATCATATTTAATTGTAAAGCGTGACAGACCGACCGACTGAGAAAGCTCCTTATAGATGTGTAGGTATATCTAAAGAATAAAAAAAACAAATGCTATTTAAAAATTAAGGTTGACAGACCGACGCATATTATATTTATGTAACTGCAATAGACCAACGAAAAAGCTATGTCGAACATTTGCTTGACAGACCTACAAAATTATTATATTTAATTCAAATGTCACAGACTAATTAAAATGTGATATCTAATTTGGTACTCTTATAGATGACGCACCATGTTTCCGTGACTTTGCGTCGTCAATATCTGGGCAGGTTACGGAAGCGCCCGAGAGTTAACGAGGCGAAAACGAGGCGAAAACTGCCAAACGATAAATTGAAGTTAGGCAGCCGATAAATTACGACGAAGAAAAATAAACTAAAATACATATATAAAAATAAAGAACGAACAAACCATAGCAAAACAACTGTCATAAATCAGATTGTTGTTGTTGTTGTTGTTGTTGTTTAAGGAACCATTTTTAATCAAATGCTTTTAAATATGTTTTTTGTTTGTACACTGGAAAGTTACAAAGGATGATTTTGTTTGATTTGTTAAGCGAATGTTTTTGTATTTTTAATTTTTTCAATATTTTCATTTCTTTTCAAATTTTCTTATTTGTTAACATAAACACCGACCAAGACATTTTTTTTAATTTTTTAACGAGTTGACAGACGGGTTAATAGTTTCGTCAACTTTCGGGCGCTCCTGAAACCTGCTCGAATGTTGACGATGCCTAGTCACGGAAACATGGTTCGTCATCTATAATTGAACTTCTAATTTAATCGTCACACATTGACGAAAATGCAATTTTAAATTTAACCGTGATAGCCAGATTCGTATAAACATGTTTCTACACAACTAAAATAAGACAACACTATATAACATGTGTATTTGCTATGCCAACCGACAGACAGAGGCTCTCACTGAGATCTGAGGACGCATGCTAAACAATCTTATCTCGTTTTTCTTGCAACAAACCAACAGAAACACGTAGAGTCCGATAAAAATAATTTCGAGGAAGTTTTGCTTATTTTTATCATTCACTAATGAGTCGCCACTTATCAAGGCTTTTAGTCACTCAAGGATTAGAGTAATTCGATATAGGGAAAGATTTTAGTGACCCTCGGGCAAGGCAAGGGAATTACACATTGGCATTTCTTTCCTCCCAGGAGACAGGCGTTTTTTTTACTTGATATATTTATTTCTTTATTTTTACGAAGATAACATTTACAAGTCTTGTACAAATATGACGAAATCTTATTATCTACTTTTATGAAGAAATACTCGGTTCCGTTGGGATATAAAACGAATGAATAAATAAAATTGAAACACAATCACTGATTACCTAATCGCGTTAGTCAATTTTACAGAGAACATTTACAATGTGCGAAGGAACATCGGAGAAAAACAATATGTACAGGTGCGACTCTGGACATTTTCAAACGCTCACATCTAGTGTGGCATAAGGCTGCTTCTTCTTCTTCTTCTATTTCTACTTCCTTCTTTTTCTCTTTCTTATTCTTTCTTCTTCTTTTTTATCTTCTTTTATTTTTACTTCTTTCTACTTCTTCTTCTTCTATTCCTACTTCCTTATTTTTCTCCTTATTCTTTCTTCTTTTATTTTTACTTCTTTCTTCTTTTTCGTCTTCTTTCTTCTTCTTTTTCTTCTTCTTCTATTTCTACTTCCTTCTTTTTCTCCTTCTTATTCTTTCTTCTTCTTCTTCTTCGTCTTCTTTCTTCTTCTTCTTCTTCTTCTTCTATTTCTACTTCCTTCTTTTTCTCCTTATTCTTTCTTCTTCTTTTTCATCTTCTATTTCTACTTCTTTCTTCTTCTCCTATTCTTCTTCATTGTTGTTGTTTTTCTTCTTCTTCTCCTTTTTCCTTCTTCTTCTTCTTCTTCTTCTTCTTCTTCTACTTCCTTCTTCTCCTTCTTATTCTTTTTTCTTCTTCTTCTTCTTCTTCTTCTTCTTCTCTTCATGATATATCATAGTAGCATCTAGTTAAATTTATTTTGGGCAACGATCTACCCACGCAAAGAAGTACAAAAATATTTCTAATACTGAAATCCTGTTTTGTTTACCGGGCTATAATCCTGCTTGTCGCCGTGCACACTTCATCTGTAATTGCATAGATACATTTGGTTTCAAGCAAAATAATAATTCGAAAACATCGAAAAGATTAATTCCAAACTTTTCAGTAATACGATTTCATATTTTCACCGTAAAATCGAAAATATATTGCGCACAGTTTTCACTTCGTTCATCTCAATATGTTTTGAAAGCTCATAGCGTTCTGATAAAAAAATACTTTGGTAACTCTAGAAGATTGTTTGTTTCTGATCCGAACAGTATCTTGTTTATTGATTTGTTCGCCTAACGGTATCTAGTTTAATAGTTTGTACAATTCTAAAATTCTAACAAGCCGCGCATGCGTGGTCCGCCTCTGTATGTGACTTGATGTGGCGAGTGTAAAATGCAATAAATTTGGGCAATTTGGGGCATTTTTGACCTCCATTGTACCTCCTGGGGGCGGGAACCAGAATGTTTCTGAGGTAAAGGATGCTCATTTTATAGGCAGAACAATTGCCAAGTTTCAGAAAAATTGAATGGATGAATAAAACGTTATGGGAGAAAATGGTAATTTTTTGCCATTTTGGGGGCTTTTAACCCCCTAGGGGCGCGAACCAGATTTTTTCCAAGGTCAGCGAGACTTATTTTCTATTAGGAACAATTGCCTCCATATTTTGGCCAACTTTCAGTGAAATTGAATGAATGGATGAAAAGTTATGGTGCAGAAAATGTCATTTTATGCCATTTTGGGGCCTTTTGACCCCCTGGGGGCTAACCAGGTTTCTTTTTTTAAATCGGAGATTGTCACTTTCTAACCTGACAAAAGTTACAACTTCATGCAAAATTTCAGAGAAATTCAATGGATGGTTGCGGAGAAAAATCCGGACGGACGGACACACGGACGGACAGACGGACGGACGGACGGACGGACGGACGGAAATGCCCCAAAACGTAGATCTGCCGATTTTATAAATCGGGGGACCAATAAGCTTGATTGGTTGAGTGTTTGCACACTAAAAGAGAAGAGGGTTGAATAAGACAGATAGTTATGGGATGAAAAGTGAGGGGTTGTATTTAACACAAAAATATCTTAATTTGAAGTAGGTGAGTTCAATCTCTGTAGAGGCAGCACATTTACCCTTTTATCTCCAGTCACACCCACAGGTAAATTATATTATTATGTAAGTTGTTCCACGGCTAAAAGTAGCAGAATATCAAAGTGTTTTTCTTGATAATGGAAAACGTGTAAAAATATTATAAATAAGAATGTCATGTAAATAGTTCTACAATTTCTTCAAATCTATTAAATGTTTTCATAACCTGCCAATAAATGAATGTACTTTTAATATATCTATTTAACTTAACAATGCGTCAACGGAACTAAGTGTTCACACTAATGAGCTATGTACCATCATTGGCCGAACTGGTCTATAGTTCATCTAGCATGTTGAGCGAATTTGATATGGGCTCTGAACCAGAGGCAAATTGCTAGGCCACTGACATCCTGGTCGTGGTTTCGAGTCTCTGTCAAAATCGAGCCGTGCTGAGGATTTATAAAACTATGAAACACGTACACGGATTACTTTTGTGTGTTTAAAAATAAAAATAATAACAAATAAAAATAATAAAAATAATAAAAATAATAAAAATAAAAATAATAAAAATAAAAATAATAAAAATAATAAAAATTAAAATAATAAAAATAAAAATAATAAAAATAGAAATAAAAATAAAAATAAAAATAATAAAAATAAAAATAAAAATAAAAATAATAAAAATAATAATAATAAAAATAAAAATAAAAATAAAAATAATAAAAATAAAAATAAAAATAAAAATAAAAATAATAAAAATAATAATAATATAAGCCCCCCCCCCCCCCAAGAAATGTTGTGGGCGACAGAATGCAGTAAAATGCATTTAAATAGGAAAATATTTCTATCACTGCTAAGGTAGTGATATGTAATTGAATGCGTGTTAATTCGCTCAACGGTGTTTCCAAAAAACAGCAAACACAAAAAAAACTTACGTTTAAGGCGCTAAAAAATCACACTTAAAATTGTATAAGGGCTCTGGACCAGAGGTAAAATAACCGTCCACACTGTTTTTCAAATCATATGCTTACGTTAAATGGGATTAGGGTCCCAACCCCGTCACGTATTTGAATTATTTTTTTCTGGGATAAGATCGGATACGTTTTAAACAGGCCTCGTATGTGTATTTGCAGGGGTTTAATTTAGTTTACTTTTGTCCGTAAAGTAAAATTACATATGTTAATATAAAAATAGCAAATTGTTGCGTAAGCAAAATGACATGTTAACTTTACAGCGTTTAAACATGTGGATTATCTCCCTTATTCTTAATTGGTCTTAAAGTCAGGATACGGTATTTTGATTGAAAATCTACTAATGTAATTTTACTATTATATGCACATATATATATATATATATATATATATATATATACATATATATTTGTATATTTTGGCAGCATTCCCTCCCTTATACATGTTTGATTAAACAGGAGTTCAAACTTCTGTTTATTCAGCTTTTGATCCGTTTTTTTCTAGTCTTCGTACGACGGATTTGATGTCATAATCCAAGGAGAGAAAGAAATCTTCGTATTTTGTGCGAACGTTTTCGACCGACATCAGTCGTCGTCAGGCGGTTGCAAAATGAAATAAATTGGTGAATCTATCAAGAGGGCGCTCTTTTAAATTATTTCAACAGCACTTCAATACACGTTCATCACCCTTATAACGGGGATGGTTCATGTTTGGTTTATTAATGCGTGTAAACAATGCTTCCATTATGGGGAGGCGAAAACTGCAACCGAAAAGGCCAGAATGAATTTAGGAACAAATAACACAAATAACACGACAACCGATGTCAGTCGAAAACGTTCGCACACAATACGGAGACTTTTTACACTCCTTGGACTATAACATCAAATCCGTCATACAAAGACTAGAAAAAACGGATCAAAAGCTGTATAAGGGAGGGAATGCTGCCCAAATATACATATATATATATATATATATATATATATATATATATATATTATTATTATTAGTAGTAGTAGTAATAGGTCCTAGTGGTTCAAGGCGTCGGTATTTGAGTTGCAAAATACTCGGAATCCGGGGTTTCGAATCGAATGACCGGTAGTGAATAGTCATATCTCTATGCTGATGAGTCCTGATTATAAAAGACGAAACGTAAACGTACATAGATACTAAACAAAACAAATATTTATTATTTTAGCTCCTAGAAAACCCGTCTAGAAGGGCACTGTAAGTGTAGTATTAACACAGCATGAAGTCGCTAGCCATAAATGCATCGTTCTTTTCATTAAGTAGAACGCTCTTATGACGTCAAGCCGCCAGATAAAGTGTTACAATTATCACTGTTTATTCGCTGTTCAGCTTTGGCCGAGTGATTTCAAATCGCATGACCGGTAGTAAATAGTCATATCTCTATGCTGATGAGTCCCGATTATAAAGGACGAAACGTAAGTACATAGATAATAAACAAAAAATATGTTTATTATATATATATATATATATATATATATATATATATATATATATATATATATATATATATATATATATATATGTATGTGTGTGTGTGTGTGTGTGTGTGTATGTGCGTGTGTGTATGACAACGTTCGTATGCATTGCGCTGAAGTATTTTTTTGCTATGTAAGTGTACGGGCTGGAATAGAAAAGCTGATCGTCCAAATAACACTTTTCTAACAAATATCATGGCTGTCGTTGGAAATGGATATTTCCAGAATCACTCCTAATTAGAATTGAAAGAAAACCTTCCCTCCTCTTCGACCGTCCACTTTTATTCTCAACGGTTCCATTAAGCATTTAGTTGCGTGGTTTGGAAGGCTTTTGGCGAGTTCGGTTTCAACAGTGGTCCCTTTTCTGAGTGAAATGCATCTCCTTGAATTGAATGTGGAATCCATTTGGTTGAGAGTCGTAATTGAACCCTGGCGTGCACCCTTTTTCAAATACTCCCAACAGAACCCTCACTCTATCTTCACTATTTAGCCTTATTATCGCTGACACATTTAATTATTCTAAAGGAAACAAATTCATGTACGATTTTCATTTGCGATGTTGCTTAGTTGATATTCCTGTTAAAGCATGAATGGTACTTTCTCCTTTTTTAATAGGACAGAGGTTCGACGATTGTCATTGAATAAGGCGCGAGGATTGCAAGTGTCATTCAACTAAAAAAAAACCCTAACCCTAACCATCTCAATTCAGTTACTTATGCTCCTATGCAACCGTCTACTTATTTGTCGATTTAGGATAAACCAATGTACATGAAGTAGAAGGTTTGGGGACACAATAGCGGCATCAATTTTCAATCAATTTTTCAAAAACAAGATCTGTTAACAAGTAAAGTTTTTTTCTCATAGAGTAATATGTTTTTGGAATAAGTTGCCAGATCGGGTTAAGAACATCAATAGCGTGGATCATTGTAAGATGAGGTTGGAGGAATTCAGAGAAAGTGGTAGGAGGAGGAAATTGAGGTGGCACGTTTGGGAGTTATCAAATGAAATATTTAACAGAATTTGATCTGGATATCGGTACTGTACTAAGAGTATTTTTTAAACAGTTGAATTGAGAAGATAGTTAAAGGAGAGATGCCCAAGGAGGCATAACAAACAAATAATAATAAAATAATCCATCGAAATACGTCTCTATGTCTCTTGTATCTAGTTTTCATATGACAAAATACTTATACAATGTTTTTATTGTTTTTGTCTTTTCTTGTCCTTTTCCCGAATTTAATGTTATCATTTTCTTCTTCTTCTTCTTCTTCTTCTTCTTCTTCTTCTTCTTCTTCGTCGTCGTCGTCGTCTTCATTTTCTTAATCTTAATCACTTCCTTCGCTTCTTTCTCTCTTTTTTATCGTTTTTTTATCTAACCTTACTGATCTTTCTTTCTTCTGTTTTATGAAAATCGCTCCGGACAAAGCATGACGCCACTTGACGTAAGGAGCTAACAAGAAGAAATATTTTTATCGCTAAGACAGGAGATGCATATTGGCCTCAGTCTTGAAAAGAACAACGTTATAGGTAAGAGGAAAAGAGCAGGAAGAGAGTTTCACAAGCCTGGCTTCTTTGAAATAAGCTACTAGAATAACAAGTATCAAAACAGCGAATTGATGGAGACCACTAGACAAAAAAGTCAAACGAACTGAAAAAAAAAAACAGGGAATAGATCACATAACTCTGAAGCGCACACGTAATGATAGTATTCATAGAAAAGATTAAGACTAGAGACATCACGTCTGTGAGAAAAGGTACACGGAAAAAAGATAAAAGGGTTTGGCCAATAAAATTAGAGATACGTTTCTGCACCGTATCAACAACCTTCAAATGGGACAAAGATTAACCAGCTTATATATGGCAAAAATACTCCATATCTTCTTTTTTATCATTTTACCTCTTTCTTTCCGTATCTTTCTTCTTCTTTTTGATATTTGCATCTTCTCATCTTCCTCTTTTTTCCTTTCATCTTTTCTTTTTTTCCTTAGTTTTCTTCTTTTTTATGATGTAACGTCTTCTCACCATTACTTCTTTTTATGTTTTCCTTCTTCTGATTCTTCTATTTGTTTTCTTCTTCTATATTATTACAACTAGCAAATATATGCTCCCTCCGGTCACATATTTTTGCTAGGCTGCTGTGTCAGAAATGAACGCTCACGCGTAAACCGATGGAGCCCCAGTCATATTTCTTGTGTTGGTTAGACATTCATTTTTTTTTGTTCATGACCAAAACTATTTTAGTTGAAAATAAAGAAAAAAAATTCGACCCCACCCCGATTTTTGTTTTACCCTCCCCCATAAATAGAAATATTTTCAGTTTAAAAAAAAAATTTTTTTAATTGTTGGACCCCCCTCAAATGTTTTATTTTACTCTCCCCCATACATAGAAATAGTTTTAGTTTAGAAAAGAAAAAAAACTTTTTTTGACCGCCCCCAATTTTTTTTTTATCCTCCTCATACATAAAAAGATTTTTGATTAAAAAGAAAAAAAAAGAAAAACAGTAAAATAATCAAATACAGCGAACACGAGTAGTTATTAAAATGCTCTCGAGAAGAAGTTACCTAAATTAAATTCATTAGAATGTGTGTTTTTAAAATAGTAATTTTTAGATTAATTGTTATTTTAATCAAACAATTTGATTCAATAAAATTGTTATAATCAACAATTTAAAAAAAACTAAATACAGCGAACAGTATTTTTCAAATTGGAAAAAGGCGTACCTAAAATAAAACAATAAAAAATCGGTACTCTTTTACTGTAGGACCCGCGCTGACTTTGACCATGACTCTAACCCTAACTCTAAACCCTAACCCTAACCCCCACATTGGTCTTGACCCTAACGCTAACGACGGAGTCAAAGTTAGCGCGGGTCCTACAGTCAAAAATCACAAAAAAAAACAAATACAGTGAACACAGTTATGTAAATGCTCTTGGAAAGAAAGTTTACCTAAATTAAATTCATTAGAATGTGTGTGTGTGTGTGTTAAATGACCTTTTTGTAATTTAGCAATTTGTTTCTAAAAATCAGTTATATAGTTTTCCAGTACAAAGTGTTAGTTTTTTGTTGGCAGAAAAAATCACATTGTTTTTAATAAATAAAACACAGAATAATAAAAACAGTTTTGTAAATAAAAGCTTAACAGCATAAAAGGTAAAAACTAAATCATAAACACAGTTAAGGTTGTAAAAAGATGATAATATTGGAAGTTTTTCAAATCGGAAGAAAAGGTGTACCTATAATGAAAGTATTAAAAATAAAATACAGTAAACACGAATAGTTTTTTTAAATGCTATCGAAAAAAAGTTTACCTAAACTAAATTCAGTATAATGTGTGTGTTTTTTTAAATAGTAATTTTTAAATCAATTATTATTTTAATCAAGCAATTTGATTCAATAAATTTGTGTTTTAAAACATAATGGATAATCAGATTAAGAAAATAAACAAACTCAGAACGTTTTAATAAAAAATCAGAGTAAAAGTTACACGGTAAATGCCAGCGTTTTGTTTACATTTGAAATAACGCGCTCGTCTTGCGTCAATACTTAATAATCAGAGGGAGGAAACTGATTCAATGGAGTAACGAATGCTGTTCAATCAGTTTCGCAATAGATAGATTAACTATGTAACTCATTTCATGGGTGTATATATATAAATAATAAAAGAAATAATAATAATTTATAAGTAAGATTATTAGCGAGCAAAATAGTGTAAACACCTATTGAAATCTGAAGAAAATAATCATGAGTGTATATTTGCGAATACTAATTTATTAGAAGTTGAAAAGCAATTTATTATGTAACTTGAGAAATGCGCATATTGTTTATGCCAGTTTTGTAGTAGTATATAAAGAAGTTGGCAGACTAAGTAAATAGTAATACTACTCTGATGGAGTTTCGGCTACAGACAGACAGACAGACATATACATTATTATCAGTTCCCACAAAAAAGTCATTATTTATATTATCATAAAAAATAGGGTAATGCTATGTATTATTCGGGCAACACGAAAAATCAAGAAAACTATCTAAAATATATTCACATTCGAACAATAGTTTATTTCTTCTCGAATATTGGTTAGTGAATATTAGTTTAGCGTGTAATTTACTGTACTTCCCTACTAAAAGAATTAAATTACCATAATTGATATTCTCGAAGTTTTGTGTGTTATACACTCATTACCTCTATTCCCTTCTGCCCACCACTTCTCATCTAGTTTTGTTTCATTGTTACTTATATCTTTGTTAGTAGTGAGACCATTAGAAAGACGCCTAGACAGACACATCTTCATAGTTGTGTATTAATTAGAGACAAGTACATCAACCATCATGTGCTGGTGTTAATGGTAAAATATTTTCGAAGTAAAATCACCACAAAAATTTAGACCATGTTCTCATAAAACACAAACTTCATATATTTTGCTTCCAGGTGGAATAAGAAATGTGATCAACTTATGACAGAAAACCAGTCATTAGTGTAAGTCGACGCACACTCAATAGCTGACCCGGATGTGTTGACTAAATTATTTAAATTGTTTAGTCGGGCCTAGTGTATAGCAGGGGTGTGTGTTGTTATATTCTGGATTCAAACCTTTGCACCGTTCTTCCCAGCTATACGGCATCGCACCGACATTAACATTTATAAATAATATTACCGATATGTCGAGGTGAAGGAACATCATTATGAACGGATTTTAACAAAGATTGAGCAGAAAAAACAATTCTAGGGTTAGATGCCTGATAACACCGACGCAGAGCTACATACATTTGATTAGCAAATGTTATGCTTATATTACCTAACGAAGGTAATCTGATGGACAATATATATATATATATATATATATATATATATATATATATATATATATATATATATATATATATATAAGCAAAAACTACTCGCTCTCAAGGCAGCAATTTCTACGGCTGTAGTCTTCTTTATTGAGAGCAATTAAATAATTTTCAGTTGACAATTTAGTAATAGAGGGAAATAACAAAATGATGATGGTTGTAGTGTAATTTTATCGGGTCCAATATTGAGAAAAATTTACAGTGCATAAACATGGTACACTTTTATTTATTATTATTGACGAAAATAATTTAAATAGATTTGGAAACATGGAAAAAAACAATCATGAGTGTATATTTGCGAATATTAATTTATTAGAAGTGTTAAAACAAATTAATTATGTAAATTTGAAAAACGCGTGATATCTGGGGAAGTTTTAGAATGGACTGATAATTAAATATAAAAAGAGAGCGATCAGAACTAATAATAGTTTCGTCTTCAGACAGACATATACATAATCTCCATTATTAATAAATGCCATATTTCTTTACTTTCTTCGTGTTAGAGAGATGCAGTCTCCTTTGGTTTTTGTTGAGTCCGGAAAAGAATCATTATTAACACAGTGTAGCCCGTCGGAGAGACATTATAAATACAGTATATAACCTACATTTAAAAAAAAGAATGGGGTATATTTTATTGAAAACGTCACATTTCACGGTTGTAAGACTAGCGGGAGACATATATAACAAGTGTTAAGCATGCCTAACCAGTGAGCTGACGTATGAGCGGGTCGGAGTTTTCATTCATCTGGAAAACGAACAGATATAAAAAAAATTGAAACGTCAAAAGCTTTTACGAAAATTATCGAATTTGGCATTGAATAACCCGAAAAGACTTGTATGCCGTAAAACAAAACAACCAAATCATCTTCTTCAAATTCCGCATATTGTTTGACCCCTGCTTATTTTCCCCGCGTTCTTCTCTGCGTCTCAATATAAAGTACCAGTCCTGAAACGTCTACATCACATGGTGTAATGATACAGTTAATAGTATTTAGTAAAACACTTAGGTATAAAATCCTTAAAACTGGTTCAGAATTTATCCTAAACTAGTTATTGAATAGTCATTTGTAGTATCATAACATACTAATAGTCTAAAAAGTATTAAAAATAAAATACGATGTAAGTATGTGTGTGTATATCTACACATACATGTTTAAGTCATAAATTATGGAAATAAAATGAAAATGCCTTTAATATAACAAGAAAATCTGTTGATGATATCACATTGCATAATGCAAAGAAACATTTTTTATTGTTTATATTATTATATAATGTTTTCAATTCCACTTCCTTCCAATTTCTTCTCCCAATTCCTTCTCCTTAATTCGGTCTCACCACTTCCTCTTCCGGAACTGGAAATGTGCTCCTTCTCGTTCACTACCAACCAAAGTGTGACAAGAGGAAAAGAAGGCACGAACAAACCTGTCTGATATTCACATAGCATAGCAATCCCGGCAAAAAGCGAGTGTGATACGCCCGTACCGACATCATTTAAGCATGGCATGACAACAAAACAATCACGTCTATAACAACATAATCACTATCGCTTCCATATTTATGATTCAAGACTGTTTTAATTTAGCTAGGAAAGTTCCCTCTCAGGGATAGGTGTATTATATGTCGCCTGAAGCGCTCCCATTCATGGTAGAGTGATGACAAAAATATACGGAATAATTTTGTCGCCAGTACAGTGCCTCTTTTAGGGAACTCGTTTCTCTAAATTAATCAACGATTTAATCGTGGGATATAAAGGGAATACATTTTAACGAACACATTGCGAAGATCATATCCCAAGATTTTTTGTAGGCAGTAATAAATAAGTGTGGAAAGTTTATTATACAACTTTTTTTTGGTAGCATTTTTGATCTTATGAGTCAAGTCAAGCAGGAAAAATACATAATTTACTATGAAAAGCGATACTTTATTAGAAATAGAAACACAGAGATCAATTATTAATGAACGTGCGATCAAACAGTAAACTTTGGTGAGAAAAAAACCGTGAACGAAAACTACGTGAATACTATCATTAACATTATAATTATTTCTGGATTTTGTTTCCTGCTTTATTTTGTGGGTTTTATGCGGCCTCAAATGTCCGTCGGTTAGTTGTACGGTCGCGTTTCATTTCGAAATGTCATCTTTATTTGTATTCTATTTTTTAACATATTTCACTCCAAACAAGGCAGGCCACCACTGTAGACGTAAGTGGTAATTGAGAATTAGGGTGTAGGTTTTAGGTGTCACTCCAAGTTGGGAGCAGTGTAGCGAGATGTCTGTTTACATTAGTTTTAAACCTCTGCATGTCGGTCCTGTCGGGGAAACAGGGAGCAGGGAAGGAGTTTCAGAGACCAGCAGCACGAGGAAAAAAACTATTTGAGTAGAAAACTCTCCGGCATCTGGGACCTCCACAGTGAATGGATGGGATTTAGCTGATTGTCGAGTTGGTCTAGTGTATTTACGTCGAGGGGGCACTAGAGTAGCCAGCTCATAAAACAAGCACAAGGATGCAACATTGTGTTGATGGGACAGGGGATGGGGCTTGGTGGATAGTGAAGGACCTATTAAGTTGGCGACTCTTTTGGGGGCCTTGTCTAGGATGGAGAGACTAGTGGATGATGCACCAGCCCAGATGTGGCAACAATACTCCATGCATTGAGGCTTTGTAGAGATGTAGGATAATGTCAAGTGTGAGGAGTTTACTAGCACGGTAGAGGGAACCCAATTTCTTTGCTGCAGCCTTGGCAATGTCTTCAATGTATTTGTTCGAATTCATGTTACACGTGAAGGATAGGCCGAGGTGTTTAAATGGACGCACCTTATTTTAGATGTAGCCAATCATCTCTAAAATAAGCTCCGTCGTTCGACCTCTCTGTCAAGGTGAAGTGTTTAACACACTTTTGATCGCTAAACGTAAAAATTGAATGGACGCAACGTATCTGAGATGCGTTTGATAATCTCTATGAGACGATCCGTTTTTCAATCAGTTTGTCATACTTCAGATTGAAATAGAATTTTCATCGCTGAATTCAGAAATTGAATTGGCGAATGTTATTTTATATTCAATCGAACATTTTGTTTCATTTTATTTCGGTCAAAGTTCTCAGAAATACAATGACTTCTTCCTGGGGCAAACACTTGAGATAAACATATATTAAAACGTTCTATTAAAGTTCTCGTTTACCTTCCAAACGATTAGTTAGAAAAGAAGTGACAAACATTAATTTTCCTCTCACAAATTGACCAGTTTAATGTGTTATAGTATACTTTTCTTTTTGACTCTGGGTCTTACCGGATTCCAGGACAAGATTTTATCTAGTCTGGTAGAGTATCTAGCTTAGGGTTGTTACTTGAGGTTACATGACTTCGAGAAAGTGCACAATTTCGCGTATTAACCAGTACATAACCGTGTCGAAAGGAACTTATTTAAACTTCGAATAATATGTTATTTTTAATATTTGGTCAGGGTTTACGTGTAAGGTAAAGTATTTTCATGTCAGGAAAGTCTCATCAAACCCTAGTACAAAGAGACTGAGAACACTTGAGGATTGTGTCTAGTAGGTAATTTAAATTCCATCGTAGGTAATTCAAACTATCTAAATTCGAGTATTTATATGAACGTTTGTATACATTGATATATCTATCAGTCTGATATTGTATTGTCATATCAATACGTTCAGATTTTACGCGCCTTAGTGTGAAATAGAATGGTACTAAGTTAATGTGTACATTGTGTATTAGATGAGTTTACTCTCTACGTTTTTCAGTCTGTCACGCTTCTGGTTACATAAGCATTATTTACTCTTTTCCAGGAGTTAGGCACAAGGCCAGTTTTATCCTACTCCAACAAGTAAGATGTGACCCAAGATCGGGTCGAGAAAGTGGGGTTTGAAAAGCCAGCGCTCGAGAGGTGAGCAATCTGGCCATTTAAAAATTGCCTGGGCAGCCCCGTCGGCATTCCCCGGTAAGGGCGCCTCAAGCAGTAAGCAATTAACTTACTCCTCCCCAAAGAGGGGAGGCAAAGCCTGGGAGGGTGGACCTCCTAGAACTGCACAGGACAATCCCATAGACCGGCGTAAATCAAACCCCGAAGGCCAAGACAATACCGGTCTATGGAGTGCAGTATCCATCGGAACAGATACTACACTTATTCCAAATACTGTTCTCAGTTTTATTATTAATGGATTTTATTCTTTTTTGGTTTGTCAATGCGTTTTTGGTCAGATGTTAACGAAGCCATTAATAAATAGCGAGAGAACAACTCGTCCCTTTCCGAGACGGATCGATGATGGCCGCTCGTCTCCGCATTATGTTCCGATGAATCCAATTTCCAGCGCAGACTTTTCATCAAATATGGCCGATAATGTTTTCAGATAAAATAGATATGAATGTTTTGGTCGACCGAGGAATCTCAGCACAGACAACATAAAACAAATTGGTTTGCTAGTGGAAAAGAAGAAAATGCAAATTTACGGCAAATCAAATAAAACAATAAACATGTATTAATTCAAATGCATTAGTTTCAGCCCTACCCGTTCATATATTTTATATATATATATATATATATATATATATATATATATATATATATATAGTTGAATTAGGTTTACCCAATGAGCTATGCCTTAAAGCTAATGGCAGTTGGTGATATTCTTACAAATAAGCTCTACCCAAGAAAGGGAGCTTCATATAGTCATGCACATGCATATTGTTTCGCTGTATCACAGGTCTCCAGTCTGGCAAGGCCAGCTAGTGCCTCAATCCGGGATTGAAACTCAATCGTCGAGCTGACAGTTGGTGCCCCTACCCCTGCGCTATCATACGACACTGACTGAACCTAAGTGATATCTCAATGTGAACATTGTCAAGTGCCGGAAGTTCGAATTAGGTTTAACCAATGCGCTATAAGTTAGGTATGTGTATATGTTTATATGGCTTTATATTTTTATATGTTTGTGATTCACTCCTAAACTCGATTAATTTTATGTAGATAAGGAGAGGTAGAAACATAAATTGGAGATAGTCCACGGTTTAAATTCATTCTATTGTTGATATATTTACCCATTCTGTTCATTTTACAATCACCTTGTATCGCGATCATATATAATTTCTTATTCGACATTTTCTTAACTTTAAGTGTTATCATTTCTGACGAGGATCAGCCGAAAAGGCTGTTCAGAGTTTTACTATTTCTCTCAATTTGTTTATTTATTTTCTCTCGCTCTATTCATTGACCAAATTTATTTGCTTTTAAACGTTATATATATATATATATATATATATATATATATATATATATATATATATATAATTGTTAATAAAATGTATGTGTAAGCCATTAACAATGCGAGATTAATTTATATATTTATATATATATATATATATTTTAATGGCTTACATATAAATTTATTAACATATCCAACAATGCTTTAAATAGACGACCTACCAATCTTATTTAACCTACAGGAGCGAGCCAGGCTCTTCGTTCGACACCGGAATTTGAATCATGGCCGCCAGCACCACCAGTGCTGAGAGACGTTTTATCAAGTAACGAAGAAATAAGTTTGGTTATTCTTGTTTTTGATAAGAAAAATGACTAAATAACTGGTCACCTCTGAAGATGGAATTTATTCCGAAATATAAGATTAATGTAAAAAAAAATATATATATATATTAATCTCGCATTGTTAATGGCTTACATATTAATTTTATATATATATATATATATATATATATATATATATATATATATATATATATATATATATATATATATATATATATATATATGATCAAATATAAACCAAAAGTAAAGCTTTTAGTATGTGGAACCTATAGTGAAGAGGTTTAGCTCAATATATGAGATAGAGCAATTGTAGAGATAGAAGAAAAATCAGTGATAAACAAGCGACGATTGTCCAAATTTATTTCAAATTTCAATTGTTCAATGCAAGGTGTATTCAGTAATAAACTAGTGTTTATTATTATAAAAAACACTTGTTTATTACTGAATACACCTTGCATTGAACAATTGAAATTTGAAATAAATTTGGACAATCGTCGCTTGTTTATCACTCATTTTCATTTTTCTTATATATCTCTCTCTCTCTCTCTTTCTATCTCTCTCTCTCTCTCTCTCTCTCTCTCTCTCTCTATATATATATATATATATATATATATATATATATATATATATATAATAACATGTTGGATAGACATTGGTGGTCATGTGTAAGCTTAATCTGAGCCTCTTTGGACGAAATTCCTCTTTGCCGTAATACTAACAACTTGACTGATTTCTAACTGAAACATATCCGTACATGTGTAAAAAGCAAATGGTTTGCAGAAATAAAAATAATGATCTACTAGTAATTGAAAATTATTTCATAAACATAGTAAGAATTACCTAGATAAACGTCTATGAACAGAATCTCACCGGAAGTATATATATATATATATATATATATATATATATATATATATATATATATATATATATATATATATATATATATATATATATATATATATATGTTTGCTTCCAATTCATGAGTAAAATACAAAGATTCGGAAGGTCGTTGTTTTTATGTAAGCGTGACAGACAAAATAACACACATGCTAGCGTCCCCTCCCTACCTCCCCCCCCTTCGACGTAGAAAAAAATCTGAGAGGTTTGTAGCGATAGAACTATAAACCAGTCGGGCCGACGTAAAAAAAAAACGATTTCAAAATCCTATGTCGCTAACCGTTGCGCCAAAGGGAAATACTCTCAAGTATGATGAAAATTAGGTGACTTGAATGCTTTTCCAAATCTAAGTGCTGCACGCATGCGCAGAGCTTTTGTATGTAAGCGTGACACACGAACACGCCATCTATCGTATTAATATATAGATAATTTATTTTGGTTTTATTACTAAAATATTCATGTTATCATGAGGTAAAATAAAAAATGTCTCTGTCTTTATTTAGAAAAAGGTATGTATATAATAGTAGTATGTTTTTAAAGACTGTGGGCAATGCAAATTCCGGGTAAGATGTAAGTTAAGGGAACAAAAACAATAAATCGAATACGAAATATGACTTACTATTTATTTTTCCTAAAACTTTACATAACAGCAAGAGTGTTGTTAGCTGTTTGTGTGATGTCCGGATGATTAAAAAATAATTATTTAATATTTCGGGAAAAGAAACTTCCCTTTGTCAAAAATAATCAATACCAGAAGAAATGTCTCCGACTATGCAGAGAATCTGACAAAGTAAATCTGTATATAATAATAACTATATACTTGATTCGAATGCCGTTCTGTATGAACACAGGTGAAAACACGGGGAGAAGATTATTCTCATTACGAAAACCTACCACCACGCAGAAAAACAATAAGTCCAGCATAAGTTATTCCAAAAATATCTCCATCTCTTCTCACTGAATCCCAGGGAAGTTAACTATACAGAATAACGGACAGACATACAAAGCATGCTATTGTATAATTTAGAGTGCAAATATACTGTCTATTCATTCATGCGTTCAAATGTCTTGTTTTAATTTTCTGATCGAGAGATGCAGATAATTTATTTGTCTTTCAATTGTAAACGAATTGCGAATTGGAAAATGTGTTTACCAGAGTTTCCAGGAACTTTCGCTTTCAATATCTGAGGCAAAACACAACTAAATTAAGCTGTAAATTGTTCTCAGCGCACGAAGCCTTCAGGCTGTGCCTATTTCCACGCAACTATTCGCCCGTTCTTAATTTACACATATAAAACTTATCAACTGAATTCCCAGGTCGAGTTTTTCTTTCATTTAGTCCTGTTTCCCCGCATTCGAATTGCAATCCCTTCCTAGGAATTCCAATTTTGGTTTTGCTTCATGGAACTCTATTTCTATTTTTACTTTCACATCTAAAACAGGGCGAATATAAACTGCAACAGTTTCGATATGTTTTGGATTTATATATTATAAGGAACATATATTTAGATCCGACTCACGTATCAATATAAGAAGCAGTTAAAAATAACCGCTTGAAAGATTCAGTTCTTTGTAAAACGGCGTATCCGCCCTTTTATGAGTTATATAATGCAAAAAGTACAATGTATTTTGTTAACTATTCTTTGGAGATGAACCGCAATTTTACCCTTATTTAGTAAGATACGGTTCTATCTTTACGGCATATCAACCTTGTGGATTATTGAATGTCATTCGTCTAGCTTATAAAGATCGCTTATATTTTGGCGCACTTTAAAGTATTTGGTAGAATTCGCATTTAATAGTCGGTATTACTTGAGCGGAATCGCGACGTGAACACTGCTACCGTCATGCCTACCGACTTCACTTAAGCAGGAGCTTCCTCAGCCATTGTCGAGCCGCTTACAACATCTCAGGAAGAGACCATACTACAGCTGTAGATCAGACAACTAGACAATGCCTCTGTATTGACATGAGAATCCCCCCCTTTCATCTCAGAAGCACCCTGGGCATAGTGGAAAACGCTTAACTGCTTGAGAACAGGTATGCGGCGAATAAATGTCGGTATGGTTAGATGAAGCTAAAAAAAAAACGACCCAACCATCTGAGAATGTGGAGAAGAGACTCATATGATGAAACATTGCCTTGTCTGTCATCTATTGTCCAACCAGTGCAGCTTGAAAGACTTTGCAGAGTACAACAATAATGCAAAGAACTGTGTGAACGGTATGGAAACAGGCATTGGCACATGCTTCTTAGATACGTAAAGGAAAAGAATTAAATGTTATTTATGCAACATCAATTCTAAATGAACTAATATTTAATAATATCGAAAAGGATTATTTTGTCATTTCCACGGCATTTTGTGCGTTATACATTATCGAAATACACTATCTATTGTAAACGTTTCATTGTACAATGTATCACGTTGACAGACCGGTCAACGTTAGATCACCGAAGTTAAGCGACCTTGAGCCGGGTCAGTACTAAATTAGGTGACCATTTGGGAATACCGGATGATGTATGTGCTCTCCGCTTATTTCAGCATTGTTTCCAGTCGTCCTAGTCTGCTCTTTGCCACTAGAATCAGGCAGTGCCGACCCAGGAGAGGTGTGTTTTTTTATTGTGCTACTCTTTCCTCACAATTACACACGCAGCTACTATTACAGTGGGGTATCCATTGTCTCGCGAGACTAAACGGAGGCCATGATATGGAACTTTTAATTTTAAAATAGCAATTTTCTATTTTGCTTCATATATAACGCTTAAATTCTAAATAATATTTCAATCGTAAAACGCGCAATTTGAAAAGACGCATCTAACGTATACCGGTTATTTCTTCTCTCTGTGCCTCTCTATGTCTGTCACGTTCTACGTCCTGCGTGATATATTCGTGCACGCTATCCTCCCTAATCTGTACACCCGAGGCTCACCACCAGCGCAAAAGCGCCCAGACACAAGGCTATCAAGAACAGAAAAATATATCGAGATCACTTTCAATTCGGTGAGAGACAACGAGGTTATATTTCTATAACCCATACCTTTGATTCTATCAATTGTTGGCTTCCGGCATTTTTCGCAAATCTCGTGTAATCTCGTATCTAATTCCCTCACTTCAATACCTACTTTCCTTTTTTCGTTCGCTTTTGAACTCTTTTTATTCGCTTTCATTTCGCTCGACAAAAAAGAAATCATTCATTTTGTTCATGCCCAACAGAAAAAAGCGGATGTGACGCATTGTATACTGACGCAGACTCCCACTCGCCATGTTTGAGTTCCGTTATTTATTGCACGATTTTAAATGGAAAGTTGACAAACGTTACAACTTGTATGTGGTCACCATTGTGAGTAAACATCATCATCTATATGCAGTCCGTTTACACGTAGATCACTCTCTAATTAAATCAACCCTATTTCCATTATTTTTTTTCATTTTTTACCTTGGTCTTTTCTGATTCCCCATCCTTTCACGCAATTTGGAATTTCAGTTGATAGTCATCAAGGTTCCATCCTCACCGGGTATCTGTCTGATATTCTTCTGTATTAAGATGTCCGCCATAAGTGATACGCCTGCATGTCCCGGTATTCCCTATTTGATTATCTTATCTTGCAAGACTACATTCATGAATTATATTAGCTGACGGTTCATGTAGCTACGGATCCTTTTCACTTTCCCTACGGCATATATTCCGTGAATAACTGATACGTAAACGTTATGTTACACTCGTATTGTAACCTGATGTTTTCTCTGAAGTATCTATTGGGGTTACCCATCAGCTGTGCTTACGTTCCCCGTCCTACGTAGGTTTGCTTTGCAAAATCTGGCGCTGTGTCAGCGCGCGTTACCTTAATGTTTCCATTGCGTCAATGGATCTCACATCTGATGGTTCGGCATGAGTATTTATTTAGTTGAGGAGTTGATGAAGATATTCTATCTTCTTGATGAAAGTAAATTTGTATGAATCAGAATGGATTTGGTTGTCGGCATTCTTGCAGGAGAGTCCACGTAATTGTTGCCAACATCACTGAGTAAAAGTGGTAATAAGGAATCGGCTGGATTCGAACTTGGCACACGCAGGTCGTCAGTCCACGTCGTTATCCACTTAACCACGGTTACCTCCCTTTACGCTGATTTTGAAGCTGAGCTGTGCAGCTGAACTGAAAAATGCGTCATCCAGTTTCGGCATATCAGTCGCACTTCGACTTCTACGAATACCTGATTCTAAAGAGAATCGGAGAATCTGAAATTAAGCCTAAATCCTTCGATGAGATATAAAGATATTGAATGTAACGTCCATTTAACAAACTTAGGTGTATTTCTACATGTAAAAGATTACGCAAAGTTGTTGTATTTTTCGGAGGCAGATTAATTGGCGATGCTTCAACTGATCCTGCAGGATTTTCATTATGTAATAAGATAAAGATGACTTCATTAACTAAGCTAGACGTT
>OY744533.1:101259302-101279302 GCA_963556195.1 Sepiola atlantica | reverse complement strand
CCCTAACTTAAGAGAAGTTCTACGTGCCTAATCTAACTTAAGATAAATTCTGCGTACAGGATCTAACGCAAGAGAAAGTCTACGTACCTGATCTTACTTGAGAGAAGTTCTAAGTATCTGATCTAACTTAAGAGAAGTTCTACGTACCTGATCTAACTTGTGCTCGAACCACATGCCCTCAAGTTTATTTGATTAACAAATAGGCCCGTAATGACTCATAATTGAGTAAAAAGTGGTTCCTCTATATTCCTGACTCACAAAAGCAAATATAATTAACGAAATCAAAATTTATGATAATTTATGACAACTTTGCTTCAAAACTTTATGTTAAACTTAAGCGTGACAGACAAATGGAAATTTAATTCGTAACTGACGAAAATATGATGTTAGGCTTAAACGTGACAGAGGAAAATAACCCGAATTTTATATGGTGATGTTTTTGTATAGATTTGAACCGTTTTGATTTGGCGTATTTGTATTCGAATGCATTTTTTTGCAAATGTGTCATTTCTCAGCTGCATTACATCACAAAAAGAGTTCGATTGGAGTGTGACAACGCGTGGAATATGCGCTCAGCTTAGTTGAGGTAGAAGAAAATTGTTTATAACATTACAGAAACGTCGCAACAATATCTCATACCTCCCAAATTCAAATACAACTTTGTGCAACGTTGAAAGCTCTGCAAAGTGTTGGTTATATTCGAAACTCGCTGGCTTTACAAGCTCGCCGTCGCTTCACAAGTTCGCTATTGCTTCACAAAGTTCGCTATTTTAAACCAATTTAAAAAAAAAAATTAATCAATTCGCCTGAGAGATGGTGCATGTTGAGGGCGCTTTAAAGAAAAAAAAGGAATATTTGGCATCGTTAGAGAGAGAAAGAGGTAGGGAAGTAGAAGGAATGAGAAAAAGAGGGATAGGTAAGGGACTGAGAGAAGGAGAGAGAGAGCAGTTATTTTTTCCTCTACAAACACTTAAGCCTTTATTATATGCATTTATTTGTTGTTTTTTTTAATATGACCGTAAAGAAATAAAAAGAAGAAATCAATTCGTCTGAACGATGGGGCGTGTTTACGTCGGCTCGTTTAAAAACAATAAGTAAGAATAAGTTGGTGTCGTTCGAGAGAGAGAGAATGGGGTAGAAGAGAGGGTGAAAGAGAGGGAGAAGAATAAAAAGGTTACGGATAAAAAAGGGGAGTGAGTGAGAGAGTAAGAAACAATCACCTGCCTCCTCTCTCTCTCTCTCTCTCTCTCTCTCTCTCTCTCTCCGAACTCCTATGTTTCGTCAGTATATATTCCTTTCGAGCTTACTAAGATATGTAAGTTTGTTTAAAATTACCTCCCTTAAAAACTAATGAGCATATTTTAAGAATGCTTTTCGTGAGTTATCCCTTTTTAGTTAAATGATTTTGTATTAATTAGTTTAAATATCGCCGAAACTTTTGCATATATATCGGAAAAGGCTGACAATAATATTACAAATTAATAAAACAAAAAATAATTTATGATAGACTGTTTTAAAAAGTCATGGAAATTAGACATTCAAATAAGACAGCTTTTGGGCTTTCTTCTCTGCAATATATGCAGTATGTCGAAATATTATGTTGTCTTATTGATTTAAATAACTAACCCCCATAGCCTTTCTGATTCCCTCTCTCTCGCCCGCTGGCTTCTCTCTCTCTTTCTCTCTCTCTCTCTCTCTCTCTCTCTCTATATATATATATATATATATATATATATATATATATATATATATATATATATATATATATATATATCATTTTAAATTTAACTCACTCCGGCCGTCGCCCCATCCCCCTCCTCCCACCCCGGCCGAGATTGAGATTGACACAACACTGACACGTGCAAAACCTCCCACGTAATAATTTGAAACACGACTTGTTGGAGTCCCCCCCCCTCCCCTCTCATGTCCCATGTCGCCGTTATAGACAAAGCCCCAACTCTATCCCCCTCCCCTCCAATGTATTTTCAATTTTCAATCTCCCGTTAGAGTGAGCTTTTAAAATTTTATGCCATTTGAATTCCTTTCGCCCGATGAGTTGGTAGCTGCTCGCACCAATGAAACAAAACCTGTTTTGTCGCAATTAATGGAATAAAATCAAAAAAAAAAATATATATATATATATATATATATATATATAGTCTAAAGAAGCTTTGAGTAATTTTAAACAAAACAAAACAAAAAAAAAGTAAAATGCAGTTTAAATTTCCAGAGAAACTAACTAAATCCAAGATATTGTAGACTTAACATTCGTTGGAAAATTAATAAATGAAAAAATAAGTAAATAAAAGAAATTAAAAGGGGGGGGGGGTAAGTATCTAAGAGTGAAACAAAAACAGGAGACTTTAAGCGTCTAATATTAATTAAAATTAATTAGAATTAAAAGAAGTTTATATATATATATATATATATATATATATATATATATATAGAGAGAGAGAGAGAGAGAGAGAGAGAGAGAGAGTTAGAAAGACTATGGGTTTATATATATATATGTATATATATATATATATATATATATATCACTAGATGAAGTGAAAGAATAAAATAAGTTGCGAATCAAATTTTATTAGAAGTCAAAGTTCAAGTAAAGTACTTTAAAGTCCTTACCTCATGAGTTTTCAAAGAAAATCGTCTCCTCAGATGACCATTACCGCAATGACATTACTGCAGGTAATAAAGTTAAACTTTCAAAACATATAAGAAATATATATAAAATACATAAAAGTATATAAAACATCAAATATATCGGCCTAAACGATACTTTTTTGTTAAAACTTATACAGTTCATCCGAGTCATAACATTTAAAACAGCTCCAAGAAAGATGGCAAAGAGGTTGATTACAAAAACAATCCAGGTGGTGAATGGTAGTCCAAAAACGAAACAGTTATCCAGGCGGGAATTTTGTATGCTACAGATGCAGTATATGACAGTGACAAGTTTATACAAGGTGTATGCAAATTAATAAAACGATAAAAAAACAAATCATATGAAAACTCACTTGGTGTTTAATATAATAATGTCCAAATACGGGTTCTTATGAGCTGATAGGAGTTGTGCAAACCATAAGTTCCTGGTTAGATGCAAGCGCCGTTAAGGCCAATCTAAGGCGCTTGCATCTAACCGTTCCTTTAAGCACAATTGATTTGCATCTGCATTGCTCTTTGTGTACAGAGTACATTCGCTAGGTAGGTTTTGAAATTATATTTATAAGTACGGTTGCTTCTATGATTACTAGAATAATGAAGATCTTCCTAAGATTCCAGTTTCTTTTTGATGCCATACATAAGAATGAGTATAGAGTTATATTCACCATCTCGGCTCTGTTTAAGCCAGCATCATTAGAAACACTGACTTGAACTACAGTTGCTACTTTCTCTTTCTTATCCCATGTCACTTTGTCAGGTGAAACTAGTCTGTTTTCTAGATATGTAGTGGATGGCATGACTTGTTTCCAACAGTTTTTTCTGGTAGATGTTCCCAAGACTTGTTGTTGCACTACATATGAAATGCTTTTTACTGCAATCAAATATAATTGAGATATTCAGTTTTAGATATTTTTCTACATGGCTATGCCATTTTCTTTCCTTTCCTTTCTTCTTTTCGTCAAATTAATAGAAAAAAGCTGAAATATTACTAAAAAAATGTTTTAATTGGGATGCGTTTAGTATAGCTATAACCTTAACACCGGTCCATAAATGAGGTGTCTCCTTTATTTAATAGACGAGTGAGTCATAATTGAAATGACATTGAAGTCAACACCAATCATTAGATGTAGCAATCTTGTCTCAGCGAACATAACCTAATTGTGTTTGTCACGATACGATCAATATTTGCCTCTGATTTTTCAGATAGTGAAATGCTGTCATAGCTTTTTTTCGCATGCATCTTCGCACCTCTATTGGAGGCTTTGTCCGTCTGTATATCGGTCGGTATGCCACGCTTCAATTTGAAATAGTATTGGTCTGTCACGCTTAATTTAGAAATAATAATTCTAGGTGGTCTTTAACGTTTGACTTTAAAATAGCATTTTCGTTTTCTGTCAAGCTTCAGTTTGAAATAACATTTTCGGATGTCTGTCAGACTTACTTTTGAAATACGATTTTCAATAGTCTTTCACACATCAGTTTAAATAGAACTTTAATCGCTACACGCGTAAATTGAATTAACGCATGTTAAGAATACCTTTCTGTATTTTTATTTGACTCACTCTTTTTTTTCTATTTTGCTCGATGGTCGGGGCCGCCTCAAACCGTCCCTCGGGAACAACAAATTTTAGTTATAAGCAAAACAAGAAATATGAACAAATCGATAAGTTTGTAGCCTGAAACGCCAGAAAAAAATCAATCATAATATTGAAATTTAAGAAATATATCACATTCTGTCGAATATTATACTACTAGGAACTGTCACGCAAATTATTACCAATGACTACCCACTGATTAAAAACTGTAGTGTTCCTTGGATGTCGAGTGTCAGTAAGACACCCCAGATTCCTCGGTAGTCTCTGCTGTTTCGTTACTTACCTGAAGTTTCTTGCGACTCATAGCAGATAAGCTGATAAAATCTTTCTCTTTTTGTGTAGCGCGGCATAGAGCGGCCCTATCTGTGACAGTTATTCCTCTCTTCTCTGAAGACCCACGGGATATAATCTATGCATGCATGCATGTATGCGAGAGATAGAAATTAAAGAAATAACAAACAATTGTCAAACGCAAAATAATTTTATTGCAGCCATTATTTACAACCGCTAATAACAATCAACCCGCGTCACGATCGAAACCACAACGGGAAAGAAGAGCAGAAAACAAACTGCTACTACGTTTTATCTACACAACAAAACTCCAGTTGTTTATCGGATTCGTTGCGTCCGGGTCAATCGTGTGGGATCGAAGAATTGGTCTGCTTTAACTTTACAATAGTGTATGTGTACAGCTTTATTAATAAAAATAATGATTCAAGTTAGATGTTCATATTTACCAACGCTGGCAAAGGTAAACACAAGGTCGGTTTTTAATGTGGGGAAACAGGGACACTCTGGATTAGAACAAAATAAAAATTCCCTAAATCTAGAAGGATGACTCGTACACTGACAAAAGAACTGATTAATTCATAGATACTGTTTTTTACTTGTTTGTATGATTATCCTATCTTGTATATCAGACATCAACTCTTAATTTATTCTAAAGTTATATTTATTATACATTTATACTTCTGTACCATCTATCTATCTCTCTCTCTCTCTATATATATATATATATCTATATATATATATATATATATATATATATATATATATGTGTATATATATATGTATATGTATATATATGTATTGCGAGATCCAACACGATTTGTTGTTGTCGATCACTCTACGCCGCTTGATGTGAATACTCGCCGAATTTGTATTTACATCGTTAACTTCCTCCTAAATTCTAAGCTAATTTCTGGTGGCCAACTCGAATCTCTCCTGACTGCGAATCAGTGGCGATTTGTGATCGGAGTTCGCGCCCGTCGACCGTCGTAATTAGATTCCTGCACTGAAGATTGCGTAAGCATGAAACATCGATGTCTGTAGGTAATAAATAACTAATGTTTATATATATATATATATATATATATATATGTTAGATAATGGCTCTGTGAGAGATGGACGAATCTATTGAGACGGGTTTTGACTTACGCGATTGTAACGGAGTCATTCCGTGCGAAGCTACAGATGTGTTTCCCACGTTCACGATGACAGGTGACGCAACCTAAAGTTCATAGAAGGTCAAAGGTTAGATTGCACCTGGCGTGTTGATGACGATATTTGGAGGACGAGAGTTCCGTGTGGGAAAGTTGAATTGGGATTTTGATCAGTTACTGACTTGGGAGCGAAGAGTCAACAACGCAATCATGTAGCGGTTACGAGAAAGATTCCGAATGACGGAAATCTACGAGCCTTAGTATACTCTTTCCTATTTCCACCGTCTCTCAAGTAATTACGAAATAACAAGTAAATTTTGTTAGCGTAAACTATCTCTCGATCCCAGCGAACTCGTTCAGGTCGACTAATTAAATCATAAGTAATAAAGGGCTCGAATTAAAACGGAAAAAGACTTTGTTGTACTTGAAACAAAGGTTTAATTTCAGAGCGAAGATAGCAGTCTGAGAAGACTGACGACAGCGGAGCCTGCGGGGACGGTGAAGACGACGGCAATAGCAGTCCCGACAGCAAATGGTTGCAGGCGAAAAAACGGTGGTACGAATAGTATCACACGACAGCGACAAGCATGCGAAACGAATGGTGGCGAGAGAGACGTACAGGCAGTACGAGTAGCAGTATAGCAACAACAACGAAGAACGCGGAACCTAGCTACGACATATCGCCCCCTTTGAATCAACAGCGAAGTTCTCCGACGACTAAAAAAGTTATTAGGAAGCCAATAACGAACAATGTTACATATGTATATATATATATATATATATATACAAACATTGTTAAAAATAACAGAATTCTGTATGTTAAATTATAACTTTTTTAATTGTTTTCTAATGGTCTGTTTTGTAAAATCAAATCAAATTAATAAATAAGTGTTCCATAGGTTTCACAGGTTTCACGAACATTTTCGATTCTACGTTGAATCATCCTCAGGTGTCAAAAGAAAATGAATAAAAAGAGAAAGAAGAGAATTTGTTAAAAGACGGTGGAGCAACGCGCATAGAACGTTTTCCGCATTGCTCCAGGAAGTCGTTGGCAATTTTAAATTCAGCAACACTGTGTGGCATCACAGAACAAAATCGCATAACGTTAAGCATTTTTAAATGTTACCACTGGTTTCATATGTGATGTTAATTTTAGGTTGTTGTGTTTTCATGTATATAGCTTCCAGTTTAAAAAAAAAAATTTTAATCGATTTCGGAATTCATCATTTAGTCTTATTACATAGATGTGAAGAAAGATTGTTATTTTTAACAATGTTTCCATAAATTAGAAGATGTTTCCTAAATACACACAACATATATATATATATATATATATATATATATATATATATATATATATATATATATATAAAAGAGGGTAGTGCAGTATCAGTGCAGTTTCAATGAGAGAAAAGTATATGTGTAAAAGAGTAAGACTACCAACATTTGTAAAATGTTTTTTTTCGACATTTATTTATTATTTTGTTGTTTTACTATTTTATATAACGCGTTTCAAGCAGTGGCCCGCTTTCATCAGATATGTAAATCCATTTCTGATGAAAGCGGACCACCGCTTGAAAAGCGTTATATAAAATTATAAATGACAAAATAACAAAATAATAAACAAATGAGTAAAAAAACATTTTACAAATGTTGGTAGCATTACTCCTTTACATATATATATATATATATATATATATATATAGTTTATGTAAGGTAGTTTGTTCATAATTGTTAACTTCATGAAGTTACTGTGTTTATAAAATAGTGCTGAATAACAAGTAGACTGGATTATAGTATTCATGTTTATTTATACATATTTTGGCAACATATGTGCACGACCTTATTTAAAGTGTAGCTTCTTAAATCCACTGACAGAAAAGATTCCTATTTTAGCTGCACAAAGACGCTAGACCTTGAATAAGTTCGTAGCTGACACATATATGCAAATCTGTAGTTACAAATATTTGTATATATATATTTATATATATATATATATATATATATATATATATATATATATATATATATATATATATATATATATATATATATATAGTAAGCTATGAAAATAGATTAATGGCAATTAAGCTCTACACAGAGGCTCACGCGTTTCATCACCGGAGGGAATCTTCAGGCTAAAATGCATGGAGTTATTTTGCCGGGTGTTTTTATATACACGGCTGGCTAGTTAACCGATCAGATTCTGAGTTGTTCTCTTATCCTGTTTATTGTTCTTTTTTTCTCTATAAGTTGGCCTATATCCTGTTTTCTTTGTTGTGTCAATATAATGGGTGAATTTATTTTACTTTAACACGTGGTTACTTGTATTTCTATTTTAGGTTTTTATTTTTAAATTGTTAAGTGAATTATTTATTTATTTATTCATCGTTAGCCTGAGGTAAATTTATTTCTGTGTAGGCAGCTGTTTGCTATCTCACTTCTAAAGTTTAATAGATTTCGAGGGTCTTTATAATTTAGGATTTCAAATTTTTCATTCAGGCATAATCTACACGAGTTGTCTAAATTTCGACATGTACTGGCCTGTCGTATTATTTTCCATTCAATTATTGGTGAGCGTCCATTTTCTTTGGGCTCCCAATAATGGTTTTCTAGTGTTGTTTTTATTCGACGTTCTCTGTTTTTAAATGTGCTTTTGAAGTCATAATATCTGGTTTTAAAATATAGGGGATCATATATATATATATATATATATATATATATATATATATATATATATATATATATATATATATATATAAAGTAGTAATTTGAAATAAATATAATTAGAGCATCAGTTAAATCAATCTAAAAATTCAACCACAACGAAATTCGGCATACGATAGTTTCTAAATCGATTTTGCATATTTTATTTTTTATATTACTTTACATTATTTCTAAAAAGTCACTTCTTCAGCGTCCCTCATGACATCACAACTAGAAGACAAGCGTGATGGAAATCGAAATTTAGTATGAATCAAGACTACATATATCCAGTTTCTAAAGAAAAATAGAACGTCTTATGATATAATTTTATACAACTCTATTCATAATATCAATTATGATAATTACAATAAGAATATATAAGATATATTGTTTAAAATATAAAATCAATAAAGTAAAATAAATAAAACTAATAAAAATAACAATAAGAAAAAATAATATGAAATAATGTAATATTAAAATAATTTTAAGATAAATAAAATCTATGATAATTAAGATATATAATGGGTCGTTGCCAATTGAATCAAGAAATGAAGTAAGAATAATTGTAATAATTAATAAGTAACATAATAATAAGGATAACTATAATTTACATAATTATTAAATTAACATAAAACAAGAAATAACGTAGCCATCTTTGTCTGGGGGTTAAATTACTTGTTTCAGCAATTTACAGTAATGTACATCGAGATGAGCTGCAATTTTCTAACCTATACCCTTAGGAGTAGTGGACCTAAACATATACGTCTAGTTTCTTCGACTTCGTGCACTTAAAACGCAGAAATGTCTCGCTTATCCGTCACGTACTTCCTCCCATGACGTCATATGTTGCAACTTATAATAGAATTTTCAACTACTCTAACTTCATCCCGAAAACTGCCGCGTGTATCATTATGTTAAACACTCATCGTAAATCCTACTACACCAATGCAAATAGTAAGTAAACGCATTAGATCTGTTTTTATACTTTGATTCAACGCCAAACAAATAAATAGCGCCACTGAATCATAATGTGCTACTGTGATAGGAGTCAGATTTGGAGCCGGGCCAACGTTTGTGGCGAACTTGGCAGCAAGATTGTTTTTCATATTAAATTTAAATTCATGTATGTTTGTACGGTCAGAGAAACATGGAGTAGGGCGGGAATTCCAAACGTCAGCTAACAAAGTAGAAAATCCTCCGGCATCTAGTGACCTCTATACTGAAGGGGTGTGATTTTGTTGCTAGTCTGTTTCGGCGAGTGTATTTACGTTGGAGTTGTACACGATGAGTATGTTCATCGGGGCACATTCCATGAAAGTACTTGTAAAACAAGCCCGATTGGGGAGGGGGTATCGACTCAACTTTCGAAGATAACTGGACTAAATTTCTACTTGGAATATGTATTATTGTGTTCTTATAGAACTGTATGTGATTCGATTAAACGTTTTCTTGACTAAAAACAAGAATTTCATCTTGACATATTTGTTTTTTATTCGACATTTTTGTTGTATTCTTCTACAATTTTATCTTTTTTTTCTACGGCGAATCCGTTTTCTGTTTGCTCGACAGTTTATTATTTCATTATAAACTGATTTCCGGTTAAACAATTCTCTGGTATTTGTGTGTATGTGAGGGATCGTTGCATTCTATTCAATTGCAAACTCACTTTTCTCTCATCGCAAAACGATAAAAAGTAGTTCAATACTTCGTACACTTAGTACGTGCTGAATAGAATTTACTACTAACTTCCATTCAAACACGTATTTCCTGTCGTGTGAATTTGTAAAATAAATTATTGGAAAACGTGAATTTCTTCAAAAGTTTCTAACCTTCTTTTTAGCGGAAGCACGCAGACAAATTCTGCGAGTTGTTTGATAGCAAACCTATTCCAGAATTTAGTGTTCAGGAACTTATTAATACAGTCTCCTTTCTAGAGTTTAAATTTTAAAAATATATACTGAAACCAAAAAGGTGTCCATGCCTATAAACACCTCGATATTAATATAATTGTGTGCCAGCTTCTCGCGTGTCTGTGTATGTGTGTGTTTATCACCTCTATGTGATTTACACGTTAATAAATAATTTAATTTCCAAATTGAATCCATCAGAATGCATGTCTGTTTCAACTTTGTGAATAAAACATTACTTCGTGATTCTTCTAAATTAAAAGAAGTTTGGAATCATTTACATTATAAAATAGAAAATAATTTCTGGTTTTAAAATTGTTCGCAAATGCTAATGCATTAAAAGAGTGAATATTTAGTAGCGCTATTTACATATAGATATATAAATTCAATAATTGCATATAGAAAAAAATATAACAAAGTTGTCTCAAAATAAATTATAGTTTCATAAGACTTGTGTTTAATTAATCACTTAGTAGCTAATGATATCGTAATACTTAAATTTAACTATCAAGATAAAATTTAATAAAATAGTATTTTAGTAAAAAAAGCACACAGCATTATTAAAAGGGGAAAGAGAAACGGATGTAGAAACCCTAACCCTAATCCTAATCTTAAACCTAACTCTAACCCTAACCCTAATATTGAACAAAGTTGTATGTACAAGTCGTTATCAAAAACAAAACTTATAAAAAAATAATGTGAATATTTTCAACTACCTTAAATGAATATCAATCAGATGAATTAAGCTTCATTATTAACCCAGCAAACAGCAATTCTTCCCCCTTTGTCAGAAACATCGCTTATGGAATGTGAGGACTAAAGGACAAAATAAGAGAAGCGAGAGTTACGAGGCTGCCGAAAGTAAACCCAAGTTAGTCACTTTCTACTCTCCTTATATCCGATGGTCCAATTTACATATTCCATTGACATATTGAAAGATATTTGTCGAAATTCTTGAAAATATAGTCGTCAAACGAATCCGTTGAGTAAGACATAATTTGATAGCCGAATGTATTAATCTTCTGCCAAATGACATTTGATATGAACGATTAATATCTACAGAAAGAATTGGGGATTTCTAAAATAGTGATATGAGTTCACCTACTAGTAGCTATAAGGTAATACCTATTTTTAGATACTTATATTTGTTATGTTAGAAAAAAACTGCTAACGCGTCAGACAGGCGGTCACGAAATGGTTAAGTATCTGCTGTATCATACGAAATAGAAGTGGATGATATTGAGGTCGATATGGCGTAACCCGATCTCAGGCTAGCGGGATTTATGTGCGAAGATAGTGAGTTTTGGTTGAAACGTGTTTTTTTAGAATCTAACAAAACATTAATAATTAAGCTAGGCGCTTAAGAGAAAAGCAAGTCTCTCTCGTTCCCTAATACTTTTAGCATTTGAGCTTCTAGACTATCATCAGCTGATTAAATCGACTTTTTCCCAAGCTTTTAAATTAATTATAGAATTATATTAAGATAGAACGTTTGATCGATTTTGATTTCGACTTACGGTATTGGCCTCGGTGCTAAATGGAAAACAACACACACGCATGCAGGAACGGTGGTCAGCGATGAGGTATAATTTCAAGTTATTAAACTATTTATGACTTTAAAGAACTAAATGATTGCATAAACTGTCACGTATTCTGTTTCTATAATTAAAATAATAAGTATTTTACTTCTATATTATTATTATTATTATTATTATTATTATTATTATTATTATTATTATTATTATTATCATTATTATTTTTATTATTATTATTATTATTATCATTATTATTTTTATTATTATTATTATTATTATTATTATTATTATCATTATTATTTTTATTATTATTATTATTATTTATTCTTTTTCTTCTTCTTTTTCTTCTTCTTCTTAGTTTTATTATAATTATTATTATTCTTATTCTTATTTTATTTTTTCTTCTTATTATTCTTATTCTTCTTATTATTATTTATTCTTTTTCTTTTTTTTTCTTCTTCTAATTTTTATCATAATTATTCTTGATCTTATTCTTATGTTATGTTTTCTCTTTCTTCTTCTTCTTCTTATTCTTCTTATTATTATTTATTCTTTTTCTTCTTTTTTCTTCTTCTAATTTTTATCATAATTATTCTTGATCTTATTCTTATTTTATGTTTTCTCTTTCTTCTTCTTCTTCTTCTTCTTATTCTTCTTATTATTATTTATTCTTTTTCTTCTTTTTTCTTCTTCTAATTTTTATCATAATTATTCTTGATCTTATTCTTATTTTATGTTTTCTCTTTCTTCTTCTTCTTCTTCTTCTTATTCTTCTTATTATTATTTATTCTTTTTCTTCTTTTTTCTTCTTCTAATTTTTATCATAATTATTCTTGATCTTATTCTTATTTTATGTTTTCTCTTTCTTCTTCTTCTTCTTCTTCTTATTCTTCTTATTATTATTTATTCTTTTTCTTCTTTTTTCTTCTTCTAATTTTTATCATAATTATTCTTGATCTTATTCTTATTTTATGTTTTCTCTTTCTTCTTCTTCTTCTTCTTCTTCTTCTTCTTCTTATTATTATTATTATTATTATTATTATTACCATCATTATTATTTCATAGTAGTCTAAACTTTTTGATATTTAAGTTGGAGTTTTCTTTATAAACATCAAGTCAATTCCATTGACCTTAGACATTCAAGCTGTACCTTAACACTTTCGCTGTTCAAAATAGCAAGCCTGTTTCAGAATTGGAAATGAAATTGTCTCGTCAATCTGTTTAAGCCATTTATGGCGGCGTTTTGTTATGGTTCCAAGCGTTTCAATTACAACGGGAATCACCATTACTTCTTTACATTTCTATAGTCTAACTAATTTCCATTCTAGATCTTGATATTTTTCTTTCGTAATTTTTGTCCTGCACTCTTCATTCATAAAGTGGGCATGTATTTCAGTGTAAGACCTCACAGACTTTGTCGTGTCTCCATTCTTTTTTTGTGGTACCAAATAAAATGTTACTTTAACTTAAACTTACAAAATCGACGAAAACGATATTTCAAACTGACAGACAAATGATTATTATTATCATTATTATTATTATTATTATTGTTGTTGTTGTTGGTGTTTTTTTAATTATTACTACTACTATTATTATCATTATTATTACATAAGTATTATTATATTTATAATTCTCATAGAAATTAAAGAGAATTGCTATTTTGCCATCTAATTTACATACGTGTATTTGGTGTATGTAAATTAGATGACCATGCTGGAAAAAGATAGTCCCACTTTCACTAAATGCCCACGTAAGCATAACGAAAGATTAGAGAGTTAACAGAGAGTGTAAGGGGCGATAAAAATACATAGTGAGCTAAGTGAGAAAGTGTTAACTTATTCAGTTTATTATAAATTACGGTCGATTAGAACAATTAACACATTTTTTTTCAAACATAACTAGAAATAAAGTATGCATTTTATATTATTAAAGTATATAAGAAAAGACTGATGGAAACAAACGTTTATCAACTTATATTTCGTACAATTTATATTTTTTCTGCGTAGCCGAGTGTTTATGTATAATTGTGCTCACTCACACTCTCTCCAGAAAATGCAATTAAATTTAAAGCCTGTAACTTCTTTCGGGTAGAATGTTACGCAGAATACAACGGTCGTAGGATATTTTAGTTCATTTTAATATATTTTACCCGCAAACAAGGCAGGACGCCATTGTAGACGTAAGGGGCTACTGAGAATTAGGGTTAAAGTTAAGGGTGTCATGCTAAATTGGGATCTGTACAGCGAGATGTCCGTTTACATTAGTTCTAAACCTCTACATGTCAGTAACGTCGGGGAAACAGGGAGCCTGGAGGGAGTTCCAGAGGCCGGCAGCACGAGGAAAGAAGCTGCTGGAGTAGAAGTCTCTGGGGACCTCCACAGTGAATGGATGGGATATAGCTGATTGTCGGGTTGTTCTAGTGTATTTTCGTCAAGGGGGCAGCTAGTTTATTGGAGCACAATCAATTGAAGTACTTTTAAAACGAGCACAAGGGTGCAACATTGCGGCGATGGGGCAGGGGCTGGAGCTTGGTGGACAGTGAGGGACCTATTAAGTTTGTGACTCTGTTTTGGACCTTGTCTAAGAGAGAGAGACTAGTGGATGATGCACCAGCCCAGATGTGACAACAATACTCTATTCATGGGCGGATGGTGGCTTTGTAGAGATACAGGATAATGTCAGGTGTAAAATCAATAAAGACGAGTTTTTAATTTTAATTTTATTTACAACAAGCTTTTGTAAAAAAATATTATACGGAATCTTCTGAGGATAATCTTAATTCAATCCGAGGGCTTGATTTTGAGTGATTAGCGGTATATACTTATTGAAGGTTAACTTTGGAATACCAACTTGTTACGATATGTTTTGCTTTCTTACGAATATATAAGGAGCGTTTCCATTCCCGAGTAACGCCGGGTAACTTTCCATATGGAAAAGTAGAAAAGACACAAGAACAAATAATATCATCGAGAATATAAAGTAAAAGAAGTTTTTAATTTTCACTTTCGTTTTTGAAGTGTTTCAAAATCTGTTTTGTCTGTAACTCAAAATCTGATCTGTTTACGTTAAAACAAGAAATGAATTCTGCGCAGAATGGCGTCCAATCGCAACGTGCTAAATCGGCGCATGCGCATTTTAAACCATTCAAATATTTACTTTTTTAATACTGACATTGCTTAAAGTGTTGTCATAATATTTGCTGATTGATAGATTTTCTTTGTGTGTTGGATGAGGGAAGGTGTTCATTGTCTGTTTACCAGTGTATGCGTATATATATATATGTTTTGTGTATGTATATTTGTGTGTGAGGAAAAGAAACGACATTTGACGAGTGGGAATACGAAAAGGTAGATGTCATAAAAAATGAGATACGGTGATGGAATGTTTAATGTAACACTTTTAAGAAGGGAAACGTAATAATAAAAATAACTGAAACAAAAGATGAAGAGAAGATAAAAATGCAAAAAGAAAGAAAAGTGCAAAAAAGAAAATATGAAGAAAATTAGAGACGAAACGAACGGGAGAGAAAAACGAAAAAAGAAAAAAAATGAGAAATTCGAAAATAAAAGAAATGCACAGCAAATGAAGCGGAAGAAGATGATATTAAAAATAACAACAGAAGAGTAAAAAGCGAGGAGAAAGAAAAGAAACTTAGGAAAACAAGAATAAAACCGAATAATGAAAAACGAAGATGAACAGAAAAAAGAGAGACAATCAAAGAAGTAAGAAAACAGCAAAGAAAGAAAAAAGTTTTACAAGATAGACCTAGAAAAAAAAGAGGGAAAAGAGAAAAGAAAGGTTGTTTCGTATTTTCTGTTTCACTTTTTGCAACCATTTTAATGATATTTATCAGCGACAGATTCATAGGGTAGTAGATTTATTAAACACATGCTAATAATTTACCCATTGTTCGGGATAGGGTTCATGGGTATTCTGTATATTATGGTGTACACGGTTACATTATACACGTTTTCAATTTGAAAGCGAGAATGAAAAAAAGTAAGAAAACGACGATGATGACAAAAAAGAAGAAAGAGATAGAGAAGAAGAAAAAGAAAAAAGAAAGAGAGGAAAGAAGAAGAAGAAAAAGAAAGAAAGAGAGGGAAGAAGAAGAAATAGAAGATATAGAAGAAGAAGAAGAAGAAGAAGAAGAAGAAGAAGAAGAAGAAGAAGAAGAAGAAGAAAGAAGTAGAAGAAGAAAATAAAGAAAAAGAAGAAGAAAAAGAAGAAAATGAAGGAGAAGAAGAAAAAGAAAGAAGTAGAAATAGAAGAAGAAGAAGAAGAAAAAGAAGAAAAAGAAGAACAAAGAAGAAGAAGATGATAAAAAAGAAGAAGAAGACGAAGAAGAAAAAGAAAAAGAAGAAGAAGGAAGAAGAAGAAGAAGAAGAAGAAGAAGAAGAAGAAGAAGAAGCAGAAAGAACAAAGAAGAAGAAAAAGAAGTAGAAGAAGAAAAAGAAGAAAAAGAAGTAGAAGAAGAAGAAAATAATGAGAATAAAAATAATAATAAGAAGAAGAAAGAGCGAAGGTGATTTAGAAGAAAAGAAGAAGACGAAGGAGACGAAGGAGAGGAACAACAACGACAAACCCAGAAAAGATAATGTTTTAAATAAGATTTAGTAAAATTAAATTTAATTATTACAACCTCGTTTCGTCATTAAGTTATTGATTTAACCAAATGCTAATAAAACTCTAACTAATGTTGTTGAATTGATTTAATTTTATTGTATATTAAAAACATTATTAGACGTAAAAAGCTGTCAGTCTTAGAATTTAATTTGTTTTAGGATGTGTTAAAAATGTTAAAGTTCAGTTTCTCATCGACAGTTTAAATATTTACCAATTCTTTTCAACCTTCGAAGACCCACGAACTAATCTATTCCTTTTATTTTAACAACTAAGAACAGTTTAAAATGGTTAGCTTGTTTAGGGCGAAATCGAAATGCATCATGGTGGATTTTGTTAAGTAATTTAATTCTTTTAAACAGGTTTTCAAAAAAGTGCATTAATATTAGGCTATTGCATTTTTGTATCTAAATAAATTATCGATTCGTAGTAAAAGATTGAAATATATCAATCCTATATGTAAGTCACGTAGGCACGTGAAGGAAAACACGCACAGACACACGTGAATTATCTCATAATTTCATGAATATATGATTTTAAAGTTAAGTTTCTATTGTCAGTTTACATATTTACCAATACTTTTGATCTTTCGATGGGCCACGAAGTGATTCATTCATTCGATTTCAACAATTATGAAAAAGTTTTTAACTACAAACTTTTTTACGACAAAATCGAAAGGCATTATGGTGAGTTTTATTAAGTAATTCCATTATTTTAAATAGGCTTTTTAAAGTTGCATTTAGATTAGACTATTGCATTTTGTATTCAATTAAATAACCAATTCATAGTAAAAGATTGAAATATATCAATTACATATGTAAGTCACGTAGGCACGAGAAGCAAAAACACACAGACACACGTGAATTATCTCATAATCTCATGAATATATGACGCTTGATTAGAATGAAAAGAAGCTGCTTTATGTGCGTTGGCGGATGTATGCACTCTAGCCAGTGACACTTTAATGAATTTAATGTTTTCTATTTTATTTTCTTGTATTTTCTGATCCAAACGAATATTTTTTCTCGTGTCAATGTTCACTTCATTCTGACATCCGCCATCTTTCTTTTTCATATCTGTCTTCGTTTTATCACTTTTCCTTATCGTAGCTTTCATTAATCTCATCAACAATTTTCTAGCTTTCATCTTCATCCTTTTAAAGCAAAGTCACATTTTTTACAACTCTGAAATATTAAATTATTTAACCTCATCTGTGCGCTGTGTTGAATATGTGAAGTGTGCGCGAACCTAACGCAGACATTTAAAAATCTCATTTTGTGACTTATATTAACTTACATTTTCTTCTTTCATTTTTTAGATGAACAGGAAACAGAAAAAAAAACTTATCACATGTTTTATATATACTAGTTTTTATACTCCTCCCCACAGGGCTGCTGCATAATTATAGGCGACACTTTAGGCCTTAAACGCATTTATAGTAATTGAAATAGAGGAATTCTGTACAAATGTTGCCTAATAGCGATAGTCCATTTTATTTCTATGCGAATAAGTAATAATTATATTTTCAAATGAGAGGCTAATGCCTCTGTGTAACACACTGACACCCCTTTCGATCGAAACTAGGGATAATTATTAAATGAGGGTCTAATATACATGGTTCAACTTTCATGAAACTGTAAGGAAATCAGATGACTGAAATAGAAATTTGCCTTGTTTTGGCGACTATAAATCCTTCTAGAGTGAGGCATTTTTGTGGTAACAATCCTGTGCCTGTTTTAGGGAGATGTGTTTCAGTTTATTTGTATTTATTTACAGGTGTTAATTTATAGTAAGAGCAAGCCCCTTCCCCAATATTTTCTTGTACGGGAAAACTCGAATTGTTTTACAGCGCGTTATTTCATAAAATAAAAATAAATGCACTCTCCTCAAAAATGAAGATTGGCAAAGAAAATTATCGTATTTGATACACAATAAGCCCGACGAATATTGTTTTTCACACGCACCTTGGAAAGTTTCGTATCCATTGTTTAGTGAGATAATGTACGCTCTCTTAAAATGTGCACATACGTATAAAAGTGTATATTAAAGCCATCGTTGAGCAATCACTAGCCGCGGTTTTCACACCTTAGCTTAAGTTCAGTAATAGGTGGTTCATTAGAGTTATTATAAAACTCACATTGAAATGTTGATGTTGCAGGTGGTACGGTTGGTGTCTTTCTAAACTGCACCTCACACAGAATAGTTCATTGGGTTGCAATCAGGCGAGTTAGTTCATTAGAGTTATTATAAAACTCACATTGAAATGTTGGTGTTCCAGGCGGTACGGTTTTGTCTTTCTCGGCTGCGTCTCAAACTTAATAGTTGATTGGGGTGCAATCAGGCGAGTTATTTCGACTGACTTCTTCATCTTGGCTGCCATACTCGCAACGTTTAGGCGGTTCTGCCCTCCGGCCTTCATCAGGTCTCCTGCATCGAACTTGGGAACCGTCAGTCTAGGCTCCCGAACCCAATTCCTTTATTGTCACGGGGGAACCACGCTCGGATTCCATTTATTGGCTCCGGGGCACACTCGTTAATTCGCCGTATTGCTACTGTTGCTGAGTGTTACTTTCACTGTCTTCGCCCAGGATTGAACTCAGCACCTCCAGATAACTTGAAACTTTCGAACCAACGACTTTCACCTCACGCCCATGTGTCACTAGGATAAGCAGCAGTGGGACCAGCAGAACTGAAAGCAACGGAGAATTAACGCCAAAAAATGGAATCCGAGCATGGTACCCCAGTGACAATACAGGGTTAGGATCGAGAGTCCAGATAGACGGTTCCCAAGTTCGATACAGAACACCTGCTGAAGGCCGGAGGGCAGAACAGCCGAAACGTTGTGAACATTGCAGCCAAGATGAGGCAGTCAGTCCGAACACTGAAATCCATAGAACACTCAAGATTGATTGATTTCTAACACAACTCAATCCGAACACAAAACCATAATTTTTTATTAAAATAGTCTCGCAGGCCTCCCTGAAAATTCCACGGTGCTTTCTACGTCAATCTGTTAAAAATAATATTACTTTCAAATAATAACTGTCTCTAAGTGTTAAAGAAGAAATGTCCTTTTCTTCTTCGTAAAAAAAATGTCATTGTCAGGTAAATATTATTTAAATAAATAAAACAACCTGAAGCTTCTTTCTGTATTTATTTAACATTTTATACATTTAATACTTGTTTAGACAATAAATATTCTCTGTGTTTTTTTACGATAATAATAAATTATCAGCTAAATAGTCTTCAAATCGATAAAACAAATGTTACCTTTTTAAATATATTTACTTAAAATTGCAATATTCACGGAACGACATTATTTGATTTTGGAACAATTTATTTAAAAATGGATAAAGTCGGAATTGATTACCTTAGCGACATATGATTAATTACCAATCACAAGAGTTATTCTTCTTCTTTTCGTGTAAATCAGATGATTCTGGTATTGGCATTAGTTTCTCGATGTTTTTCTAGTTAGAAATCTTTCTGGAAAGACATCGGGTACTTACGGGAAGGACCACGAGA
>OY744533.1:101249302-101256802 GCA_963556195.1 Sepiola atlantica | reverse complement strand
AAAGTTTAATTCTACTCTTCTATCTTACACTCGAAATATTCTTTTTGAATTTAACATTCATTCTTACACGTGTTTCATCTCAAATCTTGACAAATATATATTTTATATATATATATATATATATATATATACAAAATACACTTACTTAATATATATATATATATATATATATATATATATATATATATATATATATATATATATATATATATATATGGGATATATGGGATATATAGGATATAATATTATCGGTAGGTATAAAAACACGTTAATTTTAAGAAACATTTACAGTATAATTAACTATATATATATATATATATATATATATATATATATAAGTAGTTTTATATCGTTATCATGGCTTTACCTGTTCGCGATTTTAAGCCTAATCTCCGAAGTTTGACTAGAATTCACTATTTGTTATCATTCTGTTATAGTGGATTAGGCCCGAACCTCATAGATAAAATCGTCTAATCATCGCGCGCGTGTGAAACCATGTAACGTTTTACAGCACTGTTTACAAGTGAAAAATCAAAACTCTGAACCGCTTTAAAAAGCTACTAATATATATATATATATATATATATATATATATATATATATATATATATATATATATATATTATGAGTTATAAAAATATATGTATGGCCATTAAGCTGCACAGAGGCTCAGCCTGACGATTTCCTACGGGGATGAAACGCGTCTGCGTAGCTAAAATTTCCATAAATATATTTGCATAACTTACTATATAGCTCTCTATATATATAGTAAGTTATGAAACTATACTTAGTTTCAAAACTTACCCTAACCCTAACCCTAACCCTAACCCTAGCTCTACTTACGTATCGAATACTGTTAAAGCAAATACTGAAAATCGATACATAATATATTATATATTCTTATAACATTTTATGTGTATTCATTAAATAATATATATATATATATATATATATATATATATATATATATATATATATATATATATATATAGTCTAAAGAAGCTTTGATTTATTTTAAACAAAAAGACAAAAAAAAAGAAGGAAAATGCAGTTTAAATTCCTAGAGAAACTAACTAAATCCAAAATAGTGTAGACTTAACATTTGTTGGAAAATTCATAAATAAATAATATATAATAGTAAGTAAATGAAATAAAAAGGGGGATTAAGTATCTAACAGTGAAACAAAAGCAGGAGACCTTAACGTAAGCATCTAATATTAACACGGGGATCTTCAGCTGTTTACAATGTAACTGTTTCGGAGATTTAAAAACAGGACAGTTATATGCATAGCTCTCCAATGGTACAGATAAAACTACCATTTCCCCAATAATCAAGTGTCGAAATAATTCAGCTTAAAATGTTACTCATATATACATAAATAAATAATAAAATAATAATAATAATAATATACTACCCTTAAGACTACCGTGTGATATGGTAATTTGCATATCAAATAAAATTCTTTATAACAATAGTAATACTAGTAATAATAATAATAATAATAATAATAATAATAATAATAATAATAATAATAATAATAATAAAATACTATCTAAACACTACACCTACGAACCATTCTACGATATGGTAGCTAGAAATAAAATTATATAGGAATTAAGGTTGCATTAAAAAAAAAAAAAAAAAAAGCTTTATATATATATAATCGTTGTCAGTTTTTGTTAATGGGAGTGTATCCGATAAAGCTACTGTTTTTGTAATAGTCTTCTAGTTACGAGTATATTTAACTTTTCCAAGATTAAAATGTATATCATACAATTGGACATAGATGCATATTACTTATCAGTTATCCTTGAATTATTGGATAACACCATACTGATGGCTAAATAATTAACTGATCTTGTCTTGTCTTTGGGTTGACATTGTGAAATAAGTTAGTAGAGATTTAATTAGATATGATGGTAAAATATGGATAAGAAATAGTGGGAAATTGCATTTTGATGTCACGATGGGTCAGCAGATTCGGATCATGTCAGGGATTTGGTAGAGACATATATTTAGGGAAATTGAGAAAGTTGAACCTACTTTACGTGCGCTATTTATGAATAGATCTAGTCAAGTAGATATAATAATAGTAACTCTTTACACACTATTTAATTTGAGCTTAAAAATAACTGTTAATAAGGAAATAATCAAAATAATACGTTAAGGCAAATCAGAAAATATTTTTAATAGATAAATAAGTCAATTAGCAAAAACCAATTAAACAAACCATAATAAATCATATATATAATAGAATTTCAAAATTATCTACACGTATAAATATATTAAATGAAAATAAACAATATTATAAGGATGCATTAAAAAGATCAGGTTACAACGAAAATATAGAGTATATAAATGATAATGTTCCATAGCAAAATAAATATAGATATAGTAAAATAAAGAGTAATATTATATCAATATTATATGATGATGATGATGCCATAATAATAATAAGAAGAAGAAGAAGAAGAAGAAGAAGAATGATAATAATAATAATACAATAATAATAGTAGTAGTAGTCCCCAAAAACATGGAGAAAAGACTAGGAGAAATAGGAATCAAAGGGATAACTGAGACCATACAAAGGACAGTAATGATCAAAACAGCTACAATCCTGAGAAATGTCCTCGAATGCGGAAACCAACCCACATAAGCAACGAATTGAGAACAAACACATGGAAGCACAAGAAAACAGAACCGGGGAAATACAACCGCACGAGAGAGGCGCAAGCATAGGCTGACACCACGAAAATTATGGACAGAGGGTCTAGGAGGGAAAGCGCAAACCAGACCTCCACTGGAAGAGCGCGGACAGCTCTGGGACCTTGGGGAGGCTTGTTGCCACTCGGGCCCCAGAGAGGACCAATGGCCCTTATCAGCGGGAAATCGATGGTAGGTGGCTGTTGCGATACCACAAGGTCATCAGCGGTGATGAGCGAAAAGAAGTGGAGCATACTGGAAGTCTGAGGAGACTTGTTGTCACTCAGACTCCAGGGAATACCACAGGTTGTTGGCAGTAGGCGATTACTGACGATGACCAGTGTGATCACTCCTAGTGAGTAAACAACAACAACAACAGCAACAGCAACAACAACTACTACTACTACTATTATTATTATTGTTATTGTTATTATTATTATTATTATTATTATTATTATTATTATTATTATTAAAAAAAAAAAAAAAAAAAAAGAAATAACAGGAGAAACACTAAATTGGTTTTGCCCCCGTATAGTATGCATGTTAAGACGTACATACCGAAAAAGTTCTATGGAATAATAGACAACAATTTTAAAATGAATTAGATAGTATGTAAATTCCTCGATAAGAATATAATAAAAGAATCCTATTAAACGATAACAAACATAAATAAAACTAAAATAAAAAAAATCGAATTAGAATTAAGACAATTTAAAGATCTCGAATAAACTAAAAACATGTAACTGTAAATTGAAAGGAGTATGTTCATTAAATGAGGAATATTTGACTGAAAGTATAGTGTATGCGTGTAATGTAGTGGAAAGTAACAAATCCCAAGCATACATGAGGTCGACCGCCGGCTCTTTTAAATATAGGTATAATAACCATATTAGAAAAGCATTTAGTATGGCGTTGATAAATCTACAAATTTTTTAGTGGCATATATTAAATAACTCAAAGATAATAACACTACATTCTCTATGGAATAGTTAATATTAGTTAAAGCCAATAAACATTTACTGAACAAACGGAAAAGATGCAATTTGTATGGTACTTAAGCAGTTGAAAAACTTTATTTCCCTTTATTTCCCTTGTGTCATGTTTTTTTCCTTTCATTTACATATTTTTCTATATTTTCCTTCTTATTCGTTGATAATCAATTTATTTTAATAACTCATTTTAGTTTCGGTTGGTTCCGTATACTGCTTATAAACTATAAGTTTGCCTGACACATGGCAATATAAATCCTCAAAAAAAACATATATAACGAAAAATATATAACTAAACTCCAGTGGACAAAAGAAAATAATTGGGTTGAAACAACTATAATGCTTAATAAAACATTTCTTTAATTCATGTATTCCGGGGTCAATTTAAAACGTGAATGAAGACGATTATACTAAATTCATAGCGTAACGTAAACCAACACGAAACGAACTATAACTGATATTAAACGATATGTATCTAACTCATATATTTCAAGATGAATTTAAAAGGTTGATAATGAACGATTATATAAAATTTAGAGTGAAATGAAACCGAACGGTATCCGAAGTATCACGGATAGAAAAACATATTTTTTTAATTTATGTACATCGAGGTGAATAATATTGTTGAGTTGATGTTGGAAAAGATATGAAATAAAGAAATTACAGACTACCTTCGAAAATAATTCCGTACTTAATTTCACGTATGATTTAAACATTTAATCCCTTTTCTAAATGTTTTATAGACACTAATCACAATCAATTCACTACATATGTTGCATTACCCGTCCTTTCAGGGTACCCGGTAAGATCCAACAAGTATGACAAAGAACAGAGCGTATATGGAAAAAACTTTGGCTTTCTTTATTTCCCATCACCGGATGGTTTACGCCGGCTACGCACACACATATAACAAAATCTTTTGACATACGTTTGTCTTCATAAAGTATTTTTCTTGCTGAGGTCACAGACTTATTTTCCGCTAGAAACTCGTTCATATATACATCTGATTGGAAAGCAATTTGCTCTGCATTGTCTATCAGAGCGTGAACTGAAGCAATTGTTCCACAAGCACTTCCAATTGTTTGTTTGTTGAAATACAAGTCAGGAGATTCCTTCACAGTACCAACTTGCTTATCAGTCGCATTTTTAGTCAGTGGACACGAAAGCCTAACGACATAACGGGCTTAGGTACCATATCCAATAAAGCTTCATCGGTGCCATAAACATCGGTAAACCTACATTCTTCCGGTACTTCGATACTCCGATCACCAAGCGCTCCGGCTCTTCGCGTTTCTGAAACCGCCGCCTTTCAAATCTCGCTTGCACTGCGGAACCTTCTCCTTTTTACCGTTATCAAGTCGCTTTGTTTCTCGATGTCCCACCCACAATGGACTCGTCCACGATTCATTTTTTGCCACTCTTTATTTTTTACACATCTACGTATCAAAAACCTACTAATAAAAAGTCATGCACCCTTTTCTTGGCGAATGCCCCTTTCAGATATTAAATAATCATTATTAAAAACTTATTAAATCGAACCAAATTAATGTCCTCCTCTCGAACTATTTTCTAACATCAACGTAATATCAAACACACTCTGATAAATAATGGCTTCCATAACTATATCACTGACCATCAAATTAGAGAGCTCGAAAATAATCCCAACGACAACATTGATAAACCCAATCCTCCACATTTATAAGATTATTCTTCTGTAACCAGTTTTATCATAATTATAAAATTGATGAACAGGTATTTGAAAAATATTATTCATAAAAACGTAATTCCTACCGACCGAAATAAAATTAATTAAACGTATCATGTACTACAGTTAATTAAAACCCGCTAACGTTAATATTACCAATAATTATTCCCCCTCGACCAGAGTTTTGGATAAGACGAGCCTCGTATATGAGTTTAAATTTCTTCAAAAGAAATCGTAAGTTTATTTTAGAAATTTAGATATTTTACATATTCTTCTAGAATTAAAAGCAGTTAATAAATTTAAATCAATAATAGAACAAGGATACAAGACATACGGTTTAGTAGCACATATATATTCGTAATAGGGATTACACGGTGGCTAAGTCGTTTGCGACGCGGTCTGATGATTTATTTATACCGGGTTCGAATCCAGTTCGTTCTACATAAACACTTTTATCAAAACGCACACCTGACATTGTATTATTTACTCCTCTCCAGGAGTTAGGCACAAGGCCAGTTTTATCCTACTCCCACAAGTAAGATGTGACCCAAGGTCGGGTCGAAAAGTGGGGGTTGAAAAGCCAGCGCCCGAGAGGTGAGCACTCTGACCATCAAAAATTGCCTGGGCATCCCCGTCGGCATTCCCCGGTAGGGGCGCCTCAAGCAGTAAGCAATAAACTTACTCCTCCCAAAAGAGGGGAGGCAAAGCCTGGGAGGGTGGACCTCCTAGAGCTGCACAGGACAATCCCATAGACCGGCGTAAATCAAGTCCCGAAGGACAAGACAATACCAGTCTATGGGGTGCAGTATCCATCGGAACAGATACTACACTTTGATCTTAGCCAAAAGGTCCTGGAGAGTAGGTAAATAAAATATATTCGTAAGATGACATAAAAGTGATTACAAGCTTTTATATTTGGTAAATTAATTTATTAACAGCCAGAATAGCCGTGCTTTTCCATTGTGAGACTGCATGTATAATAAGGCTTACGCCTTCTTAGGAAGATAAAGAGGTTTTTTTTTTAGCAAGAATTCTGGCTCGATAGCCAGACAGCTTGAAATAAAACGAAGTGATCTCATTAATCCGCTGAAGGAGACCTACTTCAAGGTCATTAAACCCCATTTGATCGAATAAAAAGCATAACACAATAAAGAAACAAGCGAAAGGAATATTAACGATTTTCGCGAAACGGAGGATTTCTCCGAGGCGAAGTCATGAAGTGGGAAAGCCTCTAATAAAAGCACGCGAGTCCGATTCCCAAACGTCCCACAATCGAAGTGGCTCGTCGAATTTATCGTCTTCGTGGATCGCCTACTTTATTGCCGCTTCACAATGGACCACTTCACGCAATTAACGCCAATGCCACTGAGGGTTACAACAACCCTAAAAAGCATTAATGGATGTTATAAAAAGGAAATATAAATAGCTAAGATAAAATAGTCGTATGAATAAAAACAAAATCAGATGGGAAAAGAATATCAAGGCCTTCATTGACTAATGATAAAAAAAAAACTGAAAACGCCAAATCACGTTTAAAGGCTCGCTGGTTTGGAGAATTTTCGAGATTTCTTCGTGTTTTTATATTCTACTTTCCACGTTTCTTTCCTGGCAGTTTTATCGATATTAATATGAGAATATGGAGATAATCCCCTCCTTTCTCTGCAGTCTCTTTATCACAGAAAAGACGTCGATAGTATTTCTCTATTCTGTCGTTATTTCCATTGTAGGTTCTATTCCTGGGTTCCCCCGTAAAACATTCACAGCATGAACTCGTCTAGGTACCACAACTGCAACTATATTTTCTTTCTTCCTCTGTGTACTGAAATTCCATGAACAAAGTTTCTTTCCATGGGCTCCCAATCTGTGTTGACAACATAGTCGTCTTCAAGTCGAGCCGCCATCTTAATTAATCGAATTCTACCCATTGTACCGATTGTTTACAAACCATCTCATCGTGTTGTACATCGTCCAATTCATTATCTCATTAACTGCTATCCTCGAGTAGCTTTAAACCTTGTTATGTGGTGACTCATTAGTATTAAAATATATAAGAGATACGTCTATCTCTTAGTCCATCTGCCCCTCTGTGCATCAGCTAGTTT
>OY744533.1:101244302-101246802 GCA_963556195.1 Sepiola atlantica | reverse complement strand
TTTCTTTAGAGCAATCATCCTGAGGAAGTCCTGAAACAAAGACGAAACGTTGATGAATACATAAATAATATTTACAGTTTTAATCTTTTTTATGTTTTTATGTTGGAATATTAGTTTCCATTTTTTTATCATATTTTATCATATATGGATACTATGTTATTCATGTTTCCGGTATATTCCGAACGCAATTTTGGAGAAGTGCTCTCCCCGGAATACGGCGTAAGATGATAATTTATAAAGAACTAAATTTGTCACCAAGTCAAAAAGAGAAAATCCATAATATCTAAGTCGAGAGAAAAAGGTTAAGAACAGAAAAAAAGAAGGAATCGGTTGAGAAATTCCCAACACCTCAAGATATGGTAGGGGGGGGGGCGTGTCTCGCAACGCCTTGTGCTAGTTTCAGCTTTAATTATTTAGTTGTTTGCCGTTAGTCAGTTTGATGGACGCGTACTCTATAATCAAGGCGTCTGATTCGACTGGTCGAGCCTTGTCGATTGATGATGGGTTCCAGTCAGGGAAGAAGCGAGTGTCGCAAACCGTTAATCTATAATCACGGCGCACGTAGAATGGAAAAAAGTAAAAGAAAATACGATGTAGAAGACAAAGAAGAAGAAAAAGAAGAAGAGGAGGGAGAAGAAGTAGAAATTGAAGAAGAAGAAAAAGAAGAAGAAGAAAAAAAAGAAGAAGGAAGTAAAAATAGAAAAAGAAAAAGAAGAATAAAAAAACAAGAAGAAGAAGAAGAAGAAGAAAGAAGAAGAAAGAATAGGAAGGAAATATTAAGGAAGTAGAAATAGAAAGAGAAGGAAGAAGAAGAAGAAGAAGAAGAAGAAAAAGAAGAAGAAAAAGCAGAAGAAGAAGAAAGAAAAAGAAGAAGATAAAGAAATAATTAGAAGGAGAAAAAGAAGAAAGTAGAAATAGAAGAAGAACAACAACAACAATAAAGAAGAAGAAGAAGAACAACAACAAGACAGAAGTAGAAATAGAAGATGAAAAAGAAGAAGAAAGAATAAAAAGGAGAAAAAGAAGGAACTAGAAACAGAAGAAAAAGAAGAAAGAGGAGGAAGAAGGAGAAAGAAGAAGAAGAAGAAGAAGAAGAAGAAGAAATAGAAGAAAGTAGTAGAAATAGAAGAAAAAGAAGAAGAAGAAGACGAATGAATTAATGAAGGAATAAACGAAGAAGCCCTAAAAACGTATTTTTGCTGAGACGTTTGAAGAATTAATTAAGACGCTATGCAACCGGAAATGGAAAGAGATAAAATCAAAAAGATGCCCGGGTTGAATTTCATCGAATTTCGGTGTAAATAGCGGAAAGGGGTGGGGGTTCTTGATCTGAGTGAATAGCAATACCGTAATTAAATAGATCGAACCAGAGAAGGAATACGACGATCTAACGATGGGCATGCATCAGAAAACGAAACAAGACAAGTCATTCGTAAGTTGCGTCCATTCGATGGTCGCATTTGAAATGGAAATACGATCCTTGACTATATAATTGAGTGCAGTGTCTATTTAAATGTAAATATATATCTGTCTGGACACAGAAAATCTGTCCAGGGACTTACAGATGAGGGAACACATCTATATCTATTGTAAATTATTGTCCGGTACTTTGTTAGATTGGGACCCGCGCTAAAAATCACTGGGCGTCGGTGCTTTCCGGCAGCTACGTACTAAAGTTGAGGTGCGGATTTTTTTTAATTAATTATTTTTGAGTGAATTATAAATTATACTGTCGATACAGAAACACACGAAAATATAAATATAGAAATGAAAGTATGTGTACATAAAGTAATTGTAAAGATATTATTTTTAAGAAGATCGGCGTTTAATTACCAGGGTAAGCGAATAATTGTGTAAAAACAAACAACTACGGATTTAAAAAATAATTAAAATATAAATAAAATTAAAATTAAAATTAAAATGAAAAATAAATGATGACTAAATGCATAGATACAGTTCGTATTAGTTTACAAATAAGAGCAGACATCCTCGAACCAATGGACGTTTTTAACAAATCCGACCTACTTTCTCGCGCGACGCTAACACAACTCTTGTATCAGTTTCTATGATTGATCCCAGGTAGACTGGCATTTCCTTGTTCCAAGCAGAGGATGCGGAAAGCGAGTAAATGCTACTACGATGGATATCATATGCATCCTTCCTCGTTTTGAATTAAGTAGACAAAAAAAACGAATTACTCATGCAAAAAAAGCCGAACATGTGATTAAGTAAAACAAAAAAAATGTGAGAGACGTTTTGTTATGTATATTATAAAAACTCCATGAGACAGAAAATTGCGAGTATTTGGGTATTATTTTTACTCATAAAACGTAACTTTTGGAATTCACTTTTTATTCGCCACGTAATTGCTGACGAACGTAGCTGTTAGTATTAAGTAAACGCACAGGCGATGTAATACGAAAAAGTCACTCTAATTAAAATCTTACAAGATATTTAACTAGATTTTGGACTTATTACACTCCTATTCCGCGCTGAAATT
>OY744533.1:101214302-101241802 GCA_963556195.1 Sepiola atlantica | reverse complement strand
TCTACGCAGACAATTGTTTCGGCTAAAAACCAAGGATATCGTTTTTAAGAATTTCAACGTATTTCAAAATATTTACAGATATACGTCTCAAAGTACGTTTCAAAATACGTTTAAAAATACGTTTAAAAAGAAGAGAATGTTTTAAAGACGGTGGAGAAATGCGCATATAACGTTTTCCGCATTGTTCCAGGAAGTCGTTGACGATTTTAACTTCAGCAACGCTGGATGACATCACAGAACAAGTCGCATTTGCTGAATTTAAAATCGTCATAATACAATACTCACTGAGCCTCTACTACAGGCGAGACCTCTAGCTAAATCACACAGCTTTCACAGTTTCCTTCATGAGACGCCCGAAAATTAGGTTGGGCTTGCCAATTAGCTCGTCCTCGACGTCATAGGTGGTATTGTATGTGTCTTTCCCTAATGCGACCTACGCATAATTGTCCAAGGGGTCGCAATCGAAGTTAAGTGTTAAAGGTTTTCAGACAGCTACATCTGGGTTTTCCCTGAAATGTGACACGGCGCTAAATTCTGCTGTCACACATGGCTTTCGCGACGTAACACTCTTTACCCAATTCTGTTAACGATAGACAGGAATTTACTATAGCCATAGGAATTGAGTCATATTTACTTTTTGAAATTCTAGGTCGGAATGACGTGCTCTTCACATCAACAACACCAAAAGACCATCGCAGTTTGAGGGTACTTGGTCTTCATGGCTGTAGGCTAGCCACCTGTTGCTACGCGTGTCGTGCAACTGGTGCTCCGTGACTGGATGATTGACCTAGTTGATGAGTTAATTTGCTTTTGTATCGTGCTTGCGAGTGATTTTTATATGCCGTCAACCCAATAACAACCAACCTTCTAATGATGCATAGTGTCGGTCAAGTTTTTCTAGTAATTGTAAAATAGTTCTTATTCTTTATTAGAGTGTCTTCAGAAATAGTCAAGAGAAAACGAAGCAAACAATTATCATGCGATTGCAGAAAGTCGGATCTGACAAAATATGCGAACGAAAAAAGAGTAATTAAGTTAGCTATGAATCCCATTAAGGATGACACCATTGAAGAAGCACTTTGTTTGGATACGCTTGCAGGACTGACTTTCACTGCAGATCTAAAATGGAAGACGTATATCCGGTGAATGACCAAGGTTGCGGGGAAAATGGTTGGATCATTTTACCGCCGCGGAAAATAACTGACTATTATATAAAAGTCAGAAACGTCCAAAGATGGAATACTGTAGCCAGATATCTGGAGAAGTGCCGAACATAGCACACTTTTCTGTCTTTACAGAGTATAAAACCGATTTCCCCATCTTGTGCGGATTATATGTTTCCCTACAACCAGTTCCATACGTTGCTAGTCTCTCTTTACTCTCTTCTTATTTCCATGGTAGGTGCTGGACTTATCTCCAATTTTTGGTTCCTCTTTGTAAGACTGATAATAGCAAGAACTCGTCTACCTACCACAACGAAACAGAATTCTCTTTCATCCATTCATGAGTCGAGCGTAAGGTGGAATCACTATAGTAAGAGCTTATTTGCAAACTATAGAACACATTATCACGTGTCTGCTGATTACAACTTGCACGTCTTCAAATAAAATGTCTACAAATATTTTTAATAAAGTTCATACTATAAACTAATGTTAGTATTACCATAGTGTTCTTCAGTTTTGGGCTGGCAGCCATTTCTGTCCCATTAACACTCATGCCGGAGGGGATTTCGGCATTAACACAAGATGACACAATAGTAATAGAAAACGGCTGGAAAGCCAGTCGATAAGACGTATGAAAATTATGTCTTGAAAATAAAAAGTATAAACATGCTTCTATTTAGTGACGTTTAACAGATTCATAAATCAGGATGTAAACATTTTGGATTAGATCGTGTCGCACAGCTCTCTCAAGGTAAAACGTATAACATAGTAATTCTTTCTTCGGTTGTAAATCGACAATAAATGTTAATTGTTGATTTATTCAATTCTTTCTTCATATTAGTCCCATAAATAACAAAAAACATATCTTCAAATGTGACTAGATAATGACAAATTACAGCAAATAAATTACTGTTGACACACACACAAACAACCCAAACACATATATATCTATCTATCTATCTATCTATCTATCTATCTATCTATCTATCTATCTATCTATCTATCTATCTATCAATATATCTATGTATATATATATATATATATATATATATATATATATATATATATATCACCTATACATATATTAATACTAAATCTACTGTTATTAAATAAACCGACTGATTTTGATGATCATATTTGACTGGGAGCATTATTCGTGATTATAATTAAGGAATCTACTTTATATATATATATATATATATATATCTATATATATATATATATATATATATATATATATTAAGTTATGAAAATATATTTATGGGAATTAAGCACGTATTGAGCACTGTTGAAGTAATTACTGAAAATGTATACATAAAAGATTATATTTCCTTATAAAATATTATGTAGATACATGAAACAATATATAAATATATATATATATATAGAGAGAGAGAGAGAGAGATAGAGAGATAGATAGATAGATAAATAGATATTTGTTTAGTTAGTTATTAATATTTTATAATTGTTATATTACATGGTTATTACAAGTTTTCTAGTTAAACTTAATTTTCTCTCCTCCCGAGATCCCAATATATAACAATTTTAAGTCAGTTGGTTACTTAGAGTTTTAATGTATTCTGCAATGTATCTTGCAATGTATTCTGTAATGTATTCTGCAATGTATTCTGTAATGTATTCTGTAATGTATTCTGCAATTTATTCTGTAATGTATTCTACAATGTATTCTGCAATGTATTCTGCAATGTATTCTGTAATGTATTCTACAATGTATTCTGCAATGTATTCTGCAATGTGGTCTGTAATGTATTCTGTAATGTATTCTGTAATGTATTCTGCAATGTATTCTGTAATGTATTCTACAATGTATTTTGCAATGTATTCTGCAATGTATTCTGTAATGTATTCTGTAATGTATTCTGTAATGTATTCTACAATGTATTCTGCAATGTATTCTGTAATGTATTCTGTAATGTATTCTGTAATGTATTCTGCAATGTATTCTGTAATGTATTCTACAATGTATCATGCAATGTATTCTGCAATGTATTCTGTAATGTATTCTGTAATGTATTCTGTAATGTATTCTGCAATGTGGTCTGTAATGTATTCTGTAATGTATTCTGCAATGTATTCTGTAATGTATTCTATAATGTAATCTGCAATGTATTCTGTAATGTATTCTACAATGTATTCTGTAATGTATTCTGTAATGTATTCTGCAATGTATACTGTAATGTATTTAATCTATTGAAATATGTTGCGTTATCACTTACTGTTCTATTTTCGATATTGATTTGGTAAATAATACGTGTAAAAGGAGTTTCCATTAAACCTAATAACTAACCTAGCAACGGGGTACATCCATCTGTTTATTGGAGAAAGCTGTAACCAAGTACAGATTGAATAAAAGAAGAAATATGAAAATGGCAAGAAGTTTTAAAACAGTCTCGAAGACAAAAAAAACATAGCAAATAAAAAAAACTAAGAAATAAACATTAAAAAATGACAATAAAGAAAAAAAGAAAAAAAGGAAAAAACGCAAATCATGGAATTGCGAAGTGTGTTCCTTAAGTCGTTGGAAATTCTGGTCGGCTTTCGTATTTCCAATGGAACGCACGAACGGATCGACGCCCACAAACCGACACCACGGTGCGATCTTCTGTCAAGCAAGGTCAGTGGCCTAGAGAGAAGTGGTGGTAGTTCCTCTCTTACCCCGACCCCATCGGCTCATTCTACACTGCGAAAACTAGGCTGGCGGAAAATGACGGGAGTTAACGGAGATCCAGTCAAGTTTAAAAGAAATGCCATTTGCGTCGGAAGAGTTCGCACAAACATTCAACCTGAAGACTGGGAACTGCGAGGCGATAAGATTAAAGAAATATAGAGACACAAAATCGAATATATATATATATATATATATATATATATATATATATATATATATATATATATATATATAAATATATATATATATAAATATATATATATATATAAATATATATATATATATATATATATATATACATATATATATATATATATATATATATATATATATATATATAGCGAGAAATAAAACGAAATTGATAATATATATTCCTGTAGAAATGAAATTGAATATATACGTTGCAATATTTATGTTAGTGTGTACCCTATGAACGAAACGAATTCGTAAAAAATGCACTAAAGGTTGTTTATATATACACACACAATAATATTTTTATAAATAAATATTAATTATTCTAAATACCTAGAGACATCGATGTGTCATGCTAACGCAATCTTCAGTCTAGAAACTAATAATATATATATATATAAAATATATATATATATATACATATACATATACATATATATATATTTTTTTGTTGTTGTTGAAAAAACCATAACAATGGTGGTGTAAAATAAATAGAATTTATTTTAATCTTAGCTTTCGAGAATATACTTCTCACTTTCAAAGTGTTTTTCTTTTCTTCTTTTTTTTCATCATCGTCCGATGGAAATGGACTTTTTGGTCAAAAAATCTCGTTATGTCTGTAGGCGAGGTGACGCCGGTTTGAATAAGAAAGGGTATTTAGACATATTTTTTAAACCATTGTTTCGTAATAGTATTATTTTTTTGTTGTTGAAAAACCTACGGACTATGAAAAAAAAAGAAGAAAAGAAAAACACTCTTTGAAAATGAGAAGTATATTCTCAAAAGCCAAGATTAAAATAAATGTTATTTATTTTACACCACTATTGTTATGGTTTTTTCAAAAAAATAAAATATAATACTATTACGAAACAATGGTTTAAAAATATGTCTAAATACCCTTTCTTATATATATATATATATATATATATATATATATATATATATATATATATATATATATATATAGGTTTATTTTAAAAATAATATTAATTTTTAAATATTATTAAAAGCTCTCGAAAGATTGAGCACTTAAACAGTTAAGTTGACAACAAGCCGTAATTCTGCGTAATGCATAACTCTAGACCGTGCCTATTGAGTTCTCTCTCGACTGCGTGCTGGATAGCCGCTGTGTTTGATATTAAGCTGTTAACTTACTCCCCATTTCGAGACAATGTGAGTTAGGGCAGTGGTACGCACCGCGGCTATTGAGTCCAGGGGTCGAACCGTGTGACCGGTAGAGACTGCCTTCTCCTATGTTGACGATTGGCATGAAACACTAGTGTATATGTTTTTATTTTGAAAATAACATTTATTTATAAATATATATATATATATATATATACATATATATACATATATATACATATATATATATATATATATATATATATATATATATATATATATATATATAGTAAGCTATGAAAATATATTTATGACAATTAAGCTACACATAGGCTTCCGTGTTTCATCTCCGTAGGGAATCGTCAGGCTAAAATGCATGTGAGTTTGTGTTGCCGGTTGTTTTAATATATATACACGTGGTGTAAAGTCTAGCTAGTTAACCAATCAGGTTCTTTGTTATTCCCTTAGCCAATCGTTAGGCTTCTCACAAACAAAGGTTCAGTTGATTTTACTTCCTATTCTATTGTTATATTTTCTATAGGGTAGTCCATCCCTGTTTCTTTATTGTGTCAAAATAATGGGTGACCTTATTTTAACACGTGTTTTTTGTATTTCTATTTTAGGTTTTAGCTTTGTTTTTTTATTTATCTATTTTTCATGTATTTATTCATTCATTTATTTATTTATTACGTATTGTTTACGTAAGGTAAATTTTATTCTGTGTCAGCAGTTGTTTGCTATTTCACTTGTACAGGTTAATAGGTTTGGGGGCGGGGGTTCTTTAACTATAAGGATTTCAAATTTCTCATCCAGACATAATCTACACGGGTCGTTTAAGTTTCTACATGTGCTTGCGTGTCAGATTATTTTCAATTCGATTATTGGTGAGTGTCCGCTATTTTTGAGCTCCAAATAATGTTTCGCTAATGCTCTTTTAATTCGGTGTATTTTTTTGTTTTTTTTTAATGTTTTGCTGTTGTCGTAATATCTGTTTGTTTTAATATTGGGGAGGTCATACCCACGTAGTATTTCTTATGATTCGGTTTTTCTTTGGCAAGTAGTGTGTTCTGGAAAAAAATACTTTTGGTAAAGCGTTTATTTTGTCGTAAAACATAATATATGTATGTATATATATATATGTATATGTATATATATATATATATATATATATATATATATATTTATATTTACATAATTCTTATATATATATATATCAATATTTCATATATATATATATATATAACTTATATATATATATCAATATTTCTTGTATGTATATATATATATATATATCAATATTTCTAATATATTTATATATATATATATCAATATTTTTTATATTTATATATATATCAATATTTATTTTATATACGTATATCTTTATATTTCTTATATATATATATATATATATATATATATATATATCAATATTTCTTAAATATATCTCAATATATTTTATAGATATCAATATTTCTCTTATATATATATATTTATATATATATATATATTTATTATATATATTTATCAATATTTCTCTTTTATATATATATATATATATATCAATATTTCTTATATATATGTATATATATAAATATATATATTTCTTATATATATATAAATATTTCTGATATATATATATATATCAATATTTCTTAAATATTTATATATATATATATATCAATATTTCTTACATACATATATATATATCAATAGTTGTTATATATTTATATATATATATATCAATATTTCTTATGTATGTATATATATATATCAATATTTCTAATATATATATATATATGTATATATATATCTTTATACTTTTTATATATATATCAATATTTCTTATATATATATATGTATATCTTTATACTTCTTATATATATATATCAATATTTATTATATATATGTATATATATATATATCTTTATACTTCTTATACATATATATCAATATTTCTTATATATATATATCTTATATATATATATCAATATTTCTTATATATATATATAAATATTTCTCTAATATATATATATATATATATCAATATTTCTTATATATATTTACCAATATTATATATATATATATATATATATATCAATAGTTCTTATATATATCTACCAATATTATATATATATATATATATATATATATATATATATATATATATATATATATATACATAATATTTTAATAAGATTAATCTAGCTGGAATGAACCTAAAACACATTACTCTTTAGCATGTGAGAGTGGTGTTAGCGAAAACGCCGCATCAAATTCATCTTCAAATTCATTCTCCGCATCTGTTTCTGCTTCTTTCTCTGTAATCTTTTTATACATTTATTACGTCATTTTTTATTTTCTCATATACTTTCTGTTCGTGTTCTTAATCTCCTTCAATTCATTTGTCTTTATCATTTAAATCTCGATGTTTTGTCTTTGCCTTGTGTTGCCGTATCTTCTCATTTTCTGGTGGCTTTCCCCTTTTCATTTCGAACTGAATTTTTTTTCTGTTTTTTTTTTTTTGATGACTTGTTCTATGCGTCCAAGCATCTCGATCAGAGACTTTGCCTGCCGATCTATATGTCGCGCGTTTCATTTTGAAATAACATTTTAATCACTTAACACACAGATTCAATGGCCGCATCTTATTTGCGATATAACCAAGCATCTCTTTCAGAAGCTCTGTCCGTCAGTTGCTCTGACACGCTTACGTTTTAAATTTCGAAGTAATAAACCAGCCGATTGAATGGGAGCATCCTATTTTAGATACGACGAACACTCTCTATAAGAAACTGTCAGTCGATCGCTTTGGCACGCTTATGTTTGAAATATCTCTAAGTTTACGATATCTGACTTAATTAAGATTCATGTATTTTTCTTGTAGTTGAATTAAGTTTGAAATAGGTTTTGTTTTATATGTCAGGTTTCACTTAGAAAACTCGTAAAACGTGTAGTTTAAATGGGCGTATTTAATATATATATATATATATATATATATATATATATATATATATATATATATATACAGAGTGAGCCAAAAGTAGGTGTACAGTAAAAAAAACATTTATTTAGAGATCACTTATACGTACAATTACATGCAATAAAACAATTATATTAATGACAATTAAATGTTATTTATCAACGCAAGTGTTGAAACTGTTTTCCTTCTTGATTTACACAGCTTTGAAGTCTGCCTCTTACGCTTCGACAAACATTTTCGAATTTTTGGCTCACCCTGTATATTTAAAATTGTTTCTCTGCGAAAGTGTTAGTTCTTTTTTATGTTTTTCTGTGTATTCGTTTGTTTTTCTTGTATTTAATGTTTTTTTCTGTATTCTGCTGGTTTCTTTTATTCGTTTTCTTTACTATATTTTTGTTATTTTGTGAATAAGGCGCCGGTCATCGACCAACCATTTTGCAATCGCTCCTCTGCACACGATCGTCCTGAAACGTGCCTAATAAGAACGAATTGAAACTGAATCCCAAACCGAAACAACGCCTTACATTCCTCGTGGTATTTTCTCCAAGAACTAATTTTATGCTTGGTTATATTCGTTTCAATTTCATTATTTTCACTTCCTTTTCTGTCTTTGGCGACCATTTTGTTTTTACTTATTCAGATAATTCTTACGTTTTATTTTCTTTCAACTTTTGGAATAAATTCTTGTCTTGTGTTTATTCTTTCTTTATTAGATTTTTATTTCTTCTTTTATTTTAGACATCAGTTGCTTCCTCTTTTCCCGGGGTCCAGTCTAGTCTTCTTTGCGGCTCCTGCGATCTGGCGGAACTATAAAGGTGATATTTCACGCCCAAAGGGCGCCTTTTGAAGACGCTGGGTTCACCATATTTATTTTAATGTTTCTTACTTTTATTCATCCCAAACAAGGGAAATTGTAACTGGGACCAAAGGGGTTTCTGTGAATTAGGGGTCATATTTATAGGGTCATCCTGAGTTTTGCAGCAAGATGTTTGTCGGCATTACATTTAATTTATGCGTGTTGATACAGTTGAAAATACAAACAGACATACGGAATACAAAATGCAAGCGGCTTGACAATAGAAGTTATTAGAGTTAAATGTTTTTTTTTGTATCTACGGATCTCTACATAGAAGGGGTGACGAAATGATATATCTGCATCAGTGTTTGCGTGATTTGATTAATAGACGCTTACGCGGATTATGTTATCTTCAATAGCAAAATCTTAACATTATTTTAATTAGTTTTATGACATTAATTTTATTAGTTTTATGAGACTATATTATTATATTAATTATTTCTGTAACACTTTTTGTATTATTTTACTACGTTTTATGATGCGATATTTTAATATTAATTACTTTTTTCAAAGCATGCTATTATTTTAATTAGTTTTATGACATTAATTTTATTAGTTTTATGAGACTATATTATTATATTAATTATTTCTGTAACACTTTTTGTATTATTTTACTACGTTTTATGATGCGATATTTTAATATTAATTACTTTTTTCAAAGCATGCTATTATTTTAATTAGTTTTATGACATTAATTTTATTAGTTTTATGAGACTATATTATTATATTAATTATTTCTGTAACACTTTTTGTATTATTTTACTACGTTTTATGATGCGATATTTTAATATTAATTACTTTTTTCAAAGCATGCTATTATTTTAATTAGTTTTATGACATTAATTTTATTAGTTTTATGAGACTATATTATTATATTAATTATTTCTGTAACACTTTTTGTATTATTTTACTACGTTTTATGATGCGATATTTTAATATTAATTACTTTTTTCAAAGCATGCTATTATTTTAATTAGTTTTATGACATTAATTTTATTAGTTTTATGAGACTATATTATTATATTAATTATTTCTGTAACACTTTTTGTATTATTTTACTACGTTTTATGATGCGATATTTTAATATTAATTACTTTTTTCAAAGCATGCTATTATTTTAATTAGTTTTATGACATTAATTTTATTAGTTTTATGAGACTATATTATTATATTAATTATTTCTGTAACACTGTTTGTATTATTTTACTACGTTTTATGATGCGATATTTTAATATTAATTACTTTTTTCAAAGCATGCTATTATTTTAATTAGTTTTATGACATTAATTTTATTAGTTTTATGAGACTATATTATTATATTAATTATTTCTGTAACACTTTTTGTATTATTTTACTACGTTTTATGATGCGATATTTTAATATTAATTACTTTTTTCAAAGCATGCTATTATTTTAATTAGTTTTATGACATTAATTTTATTAGTTTTATGAGACTATATTATTATATTAATTATTTCTGTAACACTTTTTGTATTATTTTACTACGTTTTATGATGCGATATTTTAATATTAATTACTTTTTTCAAAGCATGCTATTATTTTAATTAGTTTTATGACATTAATTTTATTAGTTTTATGGAACTATGTTATTATATTACTTATTTCTATAACACTTTTTGTATTATTTTACTACGTTTTATGATGCGATATTTTAATATTAATTACTTTTTTCAAAGCATGCTCTGATTTTAATAAGTTTCATGACATTAATTTTATTAGTTTTATGGAACTATGTTATTATATTACTTATTTCTATAACACTTTTTGTATTATTTTACTACGTTTTATGATGCGATATTTTAATATTAATTACTTTTTTCAAAGCATGCTATGATTTTAATTAGTTTTATGACATTAATTTTATTAGTTTTATGGAACTATGTTATTATATTACTTATTTCTATAACACTTTTTGTATTATTTTACTACGTTTTATGATGCGATATTTTAATATTAATTAATTTTTCAAAGCATGCTATTATTTTAATTAGTTTTATGACATTAATTTTATTAGTTTTATGGAACTATGTTATTATATTACTTATTTCTATAACACTTTTTGTATTATTTTACTACGTTTTATGATGCGATATTTTAATATTAATTACTTTTTTCAAAGCATGCTATTATTCTAATTAGTTTTATGACATTAATTTTATTAGTTTTATGGAACTATGTTATTATATTACTTATTTCTATAACACTTTTTGTATTATTTTACTACGTTTTATGATGCGATATTTTAATATCAATTACTTTTTTCAAAGCATGCTATTATTTTAATTGGTTTTATGACATCAATTTTATTAGTTTTATGGAACTATGTTATTATATTACTTATTTCTATAACACTTTTTTTATTATTTTACTACGTTTTATGATGCGATATTTTAATATTAATTAATTTTTTCAAAGCATGCTATTATTTTAATTAGTTTTATGACATTAATTTTATTAGTTTTATGGAACTATGTTATTATATTAATTGTTTCTATAACATTTTTTTATTATTTTACTACGTTTTATGATGCGATATTTTAATATTAATTACTTTTTTCAAAGCATGCTATTATTTTAATTAGTTTTATGACATTAATTTTATTAGTTTTATGGAACTATGTTATTATATTACTTACTTCTATAACACTTTTTGTATTATTTTACTACGTTTTATGATGCGATATTTTAATATTAATTACTTTTTTCAAAGCATGCTATTATTTTAATTAGTTTATGACATTATTTTTTTAGTTTTATGGAACTATGTTATTATATTAATTATTTCTGTAACACTTTTTGTATTATTTTACTACGTTTTATGATGCGATATTTTAATATTAATTAATTTTTCAAAGCATGCTATTATTTTAATTAGTTTTATGACATTAATTTTATTAGTTTTATGAGACTATATTATTATATTAATTATTTCTATAACACTTTTTGTATTATTTTACTACGTTTTATGATGCGATATTTTAATATTAATTACTTTTTTCAAAGCATGCTATTATTTTAATTAGTTTTGTGAACTTCTCTTATTTTAATTTGTTTCATGGCATGATGTTATTTAATATAGTTTTTGACACTATGTAATTAAATTTAGTATTTCTGTGAGATTGTGTAATAAATTAACTTAGTTTTACTTAATCGTATAATGACAACAATCTTAAACAGCGGCTCTACTATTAAGATTATTAAATTTAAAGCATAATTAACTATACATATTTTTAAATATTAATATGTTGTTTTACCTACTGACGACGTCGTTTCGGGTTTTCTACCTTCATCAGTGCATATGTGGCGGTCGCAAGCGGTTGCATGAGATAGAACGCAGTTCGTAGATTCAACCCAAAATAACCAGCCTTAGCCCCTTAGAGAAATTAAGGTCGAGCGCTCTCGGCGGTGTTAAAAATACACTGTCAAAAAGCTATAATGCAAAGTTTCGAATACGTTCGTCGAACACTCTCAACTAGTCTTCTATCCGTGCCGCTTCTATATATATATATATATATATATATATATATATATATATATATTAAGAAAAAAAAAAAAGAAAAGAATCTATTTAATTTTCCTCTGAATACTTTACCCTGAACACTTCCGGTTTAATCCCCTAGCGCTCCTGGCATTTTCTCGGTCTCCGGGATTTTTCTTTTATTTATTTTTGACAAGGAGAGGAATAAGAAAAAAGAAAGAAAAAAAAATCTTTCGAAATATATCAGATAGATTCTTGATAATCCGGATATTACAAACTAACACCCTTGCTGTCTAGAAAAATAAACAAACCTTTCGATCTATATCCGACTTATTTCGGTTTTGTTTTGTTTTTGTTCTCCACAGCTTACAGCTATCCGGATCTCCGCATTGCCTTCAACCTTTTTAAAAACTTTTATTATTACTCCCAGCAATGCTTACAGCAAACTACCAATTTCTATATATATGTATATATATGTATATATATATATATATATATATATATATATATATATATTAATATATATATATACATATATATATATATATATATATATATATATATATTAATTTCTCTTTATAACGTGAGAGTTTCCGGTGGCTGAGTGGATGCGACGACTGCTTGCAGATACTAGGTTGACTCTGTGAATAGGGTTCTCGCCTGTCAACCGTCTGAAATTGTTACTTCCTGCACTGATGAAATAAGCTTGTAACGTTAGCGTTAGGTATAAATAATTTTATATTTATTTATATATATTTATATATATATATATATATATATATATATATATATATATATATATATATATATATATATAAGAATAAAATGCACAATATATCATAAAATGCTGTGAAAGAGAGAATGTGTGAAAAAGACAAACGGGGAAAGAAAAATCATAATACATGAAAAAAATCATCATGAAACGAAAGATTCTACCTGTATACTTTTTTTCTGAAAACGTTCGTTCATACGTACGAAACCGGTAAAATCTCTCGTTTCTTGAGGATTTTTTTCTGTATTTCACAGACGCACGCATATATATATATATATATATATATATATATATATATATATATATATATATATATATATATATATATATATATATATACATTTATTTATATATATACATATATACATATATATATATTTATATATATATATATATATGTATATATATATATATATACATATATATATATATTATATATATATACATATATACATATATATATATTTATATATATATATATATATATATATATATATATATATGTATATATATATATATATACATATATATATATATTATATATATATATACATATATACATATATATATATTTATATATATATATATATATATATATATATATATATATATATATATATATATATATATATATATATATATATATATATGAGAGAAAGAGAAGAGAGAGGGATCCCTATGTTTCGCCAACGCTTCCCCGAAAATGATAGACTGTTCGGAAAACGGGAACGGGCTCTATAAGTTAGGCACATCCAACTATTGAGCTTTGTTAATCGTCGAGATAAACAGATGGGGTTTGCCGCTAACTGAAAAGCCGAGGCACGCTAATATCAGCCTTTCGAATATAAGGATTACAAAAGATCTACTTGAGCCTCAACATCAAGGATTCCTTCATTTATTTGTTCGATACCGACTGATCAATTTACTGCGTCTTGCTGGAGTTGATTAAATACACATTTGTAAACCTTAAGATATTGAATACTTGCTGGAATAGATTATTTCTCTTTTTATTCAGTTTTTAATATGGCGATCTTTGAACAAATTATACAATCGTCAACCCTTATAAGTGCAGTATATTTCGATGACAAAGTATTTTTTCAATTTGAATATATTTTTATTGGCACAGGTACCAGGATTAGGGTTATGGTTTTTATTGGCAGAGGTACCAGAGTTAGGGTTAGGGTTAAGGTTAAGTTTTTTTATTGGCAGAGGTTTCAAGGTTAGGGTTAACATTTTTATTAGCAAAGGTACCAGGGTTAGTGTTAGGGTTTTATTGGCGAAGGTACCAGGGTTAGGGTTTGTGTTAGAGTTATTGTTTTTATTGGCAGAAGTACCAGGGGTAAAGTTATGTTTTTTTATAGGCAGAGGTTAGGGTTCGGATTATGTTTTTTTATTAGAAGGGTTAGGGTTAGGGTTTTTATTGGTAGAGGTTAGAGTTAGGGTTAGGGTTTTTATTGGCAGAGGTACCAAGGTTAGGGGTATGGTTTGTATTCGCCGAGGTACCAGGGTTAGGGTTAGGGTTTTAGGGTTAAGATTATATTTTTTATTGTCAAATGTACCAGGGTTAGGGTTAAGGTTATGTTTTTTTATTGGCAGAGCTTAGGGCTTAGGTAAGCGTTTTATTGGCAGATGTACCTAGGTTAGAGTTATGTTTTTTTATTGGCAGAGGTACAAAGGTAAAGGTTAAGGTTAGGGTTTTATTGGCATATGTACCAGGGTTGGTGTTATGGTTTTGGTTTTTATTGGCAGGAGTACCAGGGTTAGGATAAGGGGTTGGGTTATGTTTATGGTTTTTTATGGGCAGAGGTACCAGGTTTATATGTTGGTCATGTTTCGTTTATAACGATATGCCTTTTAATTTTGATTTGAAGAGGAGTTTTCAATGTCCATGGTATTTCTACCTATCGTATCGAAAATAAAATTAATTACTTTACAACTTTGTTATAAAACTATGAAAAAATTGTCAAGTAAATGTTAAAAAATAGAATAAAACAGCGAAAATTATTAATAAATGAAATAAAAGTCAATAAATAGAAAAATTCCTTTGTTTCATCTTGCATGTATATATATATATATATATATATATATATATATATATATATATATATATATATGCAAGGATGATAATTTCACACGGTCACACGGTTAGAACCCCTGCCACATAGACTCCGTAAACAAGCGCTGTAACCACTAGGCTAGAAGGAGAGATTTTAATATTTATTTATGCGCATATCAACTTCCCCGAATCTTATTACAGTGGCTTATGATATTAATTTTAAATAAATGATAATAAATTACTTTTACCTACATACGCTAGCTTCCTGTCAGAGAATTAACCTAGACTCTATTCTATTAATGCGAAGGGCGGCATATCAAGAAAGACTGACTAGAGATTCTACGAACGTTGTCGAATAATGCCTTATAGCTACGTGTCAGTCTATGTTTAACTTCCCCGGACACGGCTCAACTTTGATCTTACTAAAAAGATCTGTAATATTAATTTTAAATAAATAATATTAAATTATTTTACCTACATACGCTAGCGTTTCAAGTTTTCGCTCTTATCAGTGCATATATATATATATATATATATATATATATATATATATATATATATATATATATATATATATATATATATATATATATATATATATATATATATATATGTGTGTGTGTGTGTGTGTGTGTGTGTGTTAAAAAAGAAAAAAGAAAACAGGTTAAAATGCAGGAGAAAAACAAAAACAAGAGATTTGACCTGTGTCGTTCGTATTAACGAACGCCTTCAGAAATAATACAAACGAAACCGGTCAAATCTCTTGTTTTTGTTTTTCCCCTGCATTTTAACCTGTTTTCCGTTTGTCTTTTTTCACACATTTTGTCCATCACGGCATTTCATTTTCATGACTTATCGTGTACCTTAGCCCATATATATATATATATATATATATATATATATATATATATATATATATATATAAATATATATATATATATATATATATATATATATATATATAAAGCTCTTTCCGATGTGAAAATCAGACTTTGTCTCTTAGTGTTTGTTTATCTGACGAAGGTATATATCACTTATATAAAATTGTTTTATATATATATATATATATATATATATATATATATATATATATATATACAAGGTATGTCTGAAAAGTATATGATTTTCGGCCGGAAAAACTATTTCAAATACCTGACGGGGTTGGACCCTAATCCCCTTCAAATTCGGCCCCTTGCGCCTGCACACACTTAGCCCACCAGTCTCTCCACTGCCGGAATCACCTCTGGAAGTCTTCTTTTGGAATAGTAATATATATTTTCCATCAACGTCACACCTCCCGTCGCATGTCCCAGACCGATTGGAAAGATGCAACTAGCCCATCTCATATACCCTTCCCCCGTCCCCATTTTTTATAATTCGAGTCAAATCTGATGCGAGGATGTTCGCCGCCCCCCTTTTTCGCATTCATTGTCACAACCCTCCCGCTTCCTATTTAAGTTTATATTCCTACCGTTGCTTACAAACCGCCACCATCTATATTGTATCTCATATTTTGATTTCTTCTGATCAAAACGGCCGTAGTTTTGAACCAGCGGCCAACACATTCTGTACCTGTTATGTTTTCTTCACAATAATCATCCTGAAGAAGTCTTACAATGAAGACGAAACGGTTGATGAATGCATAAATAATATTCCTTGGTTTACCTTTTTCAATTTCAAATATATATATATATATATATATATATATATATATATATATATATATATATATATATATATATATATATATATATATATATGTATAAAATAGTAACTCTGTGTGTGTGCCCGCCTGATCTTTGAGTCTTATGTTCACCCAAACCGCTGGACAGAATTGCTTGAAAATTGACATGTGGACTACTGATCTCTCAGTGATGGTCATAGGCTATATAAGAAATATATCACTTCAACGCTGGGGGCCATGAGGGGAATCCCTTAATGAAAACTGTTATACCTTAGATTCAACTGAAATTTAAACCATAGGTAAATGACAAAAAATGATGTCTATTCTCAAAATCTTGGCAAATTTTGATAACATTAAAATTGTCTCTAATTTGCATGTGAACATAATGGAAGTACGTTTGCCTCTCTGGCTGCCCCTTAAAGAAGCTAATTGTTTTCAAACATGTTACACAATCACATTAATCGCTTGATTAGCGTTAGTTTAAGAGTATTAACATATGTCTGAATAATTCGGCGAGTAAGATGTCTAGCTGACAGCATTAAGGTTGATGTCAAAGTAATCTCTCCCTACCATGATGTTGCATATGATGCTATCCCACACTCTAACCTGGGCAACACCCGGTAGCTCTGCTAGTATATATATATATATATATATATATATATATGGGAAGAGAAGGATGAAAGTAATCCGACGTGATGGGAAAATGAAAAAGGAAAACCAAAAAATGGATGTTTTTTATGTGTACATCAACGTTTCGTCTTTATTTATAAGACTTCATCAGGATGATAAAATGAACTTGCATGACATTTTTTCTCTATTTTATCATCCTGATGAAGTCTAATAAATAAAGACGAAACGTTGATGTACACATAAAAAACATCCATTTTTTGGTTTTCCTTTTTCATTTTCCCATATATATATATATATATATATATATATATATATATATATATATATATATATATATATATATATATATATGAAATGTAAAAGGAAAAACGAAGAGATATTTTTTATATATTCATCAACGTTTCGTCTTTATTGTAAAACTTCCTCATGATGATAATGTTAAGAAAAAGTCATGCAAGTACATCGAAATATTGGGTTTACATGATGGGTTGATAAAGAAAAGTAGTAGCCGTGGCTACTAAGAGCACTGGACGAGGGTAAAGGCTGCGAGAAGTCAGTAGTGGCAAAGAGTGAATTGCATATGGAAAGTTTGAGTGGGTACCATTAAGGCAGCAGTGAAAAAGGGGGGATGGGTAGGAGTGTTAGTGAATTTGCCTTAGGGTGGGATATACTTGCATGACATTTATCTTAAAATTATCATTCTGAGGAAGTCTTACAATAAACACGAAACGTTGATGAATATATACAAAAATATCTCTTGGTTTTTTCCTTTTTCATATATATATATATATATATATATATATATATATATATATATATATATATATATATATATATGAGAAAGGAAGGATGAGAATAATCCGACGTAATGGGAAATGAAAAAGGAAAAACCAAAATATGTTTGCTTTTTTATGTAGTCATCAACGTTTAGTCTTTATTGGTAAGACTTCTTCAGAATTATAATTTTAAGAAAAGTGTCATGCAAGTACATATAAATATTGGGTTGAAATGATGGGTTGATGCATGACGTTTTTCTTAACATTATCATCCTGAAGAAGTCTTACAAATAAAGACGAAACGTTGATGAATACATAAATAAACAACATCTTTTGATTTTTCCTTCTTCATTTCCCATATATATATATATATATATATATATATATATATATATATATATATATATATATATATATATATATATATATGTAGGCTATGTGTGTTCAAATGCTGAACAATATCGAGAGTGCTTGGTGCATGTTTATTTACAGCAGATTTTATCTACTTTCATTTGTGTTTTCGTTCAGACGGATGAACGTATAAATGAGTAAATAAAGTCAAGCCCCAAATCCTCGTACATTTATTTACATATATTGCTCTACGTCGACGTCGTCGTCTATAAATCATGAAAGTATTGTATTTTATGATGTTCGCGGTAGTGGTGGTGGTGGTGGTGGTAGTGGTGCTGGCGTCGGTGATGGCTTGTCTTTACTGAATCGATGTTTTAACGAATCAAGGCGGAAAGAAAAGCGTTGCCTGTTTTTGAAGAATTCTTCGTTGCTCGGTCGTCCGCTCGGCTTGACGTTGAAAGTACAACGGTGCTCGGCCAATCGGACGATCCATGCCATTTGAGGTGAACCAACCGACTACATGACCCATTTCCATAGTATCCAGGTCACTAACTTTCTTATTCTTCTCTTTCTTGTTCTTTCTTTTTTTATTTTTCTTCTTTTTTGTTTTTCTTTATTATTATTTGTCTTCTTCCTCGTCTTCTTCCTCGTCTTCTTCCTCATCTTCTTCATCTTCTTTTTCTTCATTTTCTTCTTCTCTTACTTTTGCTGCTTTTCTTTTCCCTTTTATTTTTTCTGCCTCTTTCTCATCTTTGTCGCATTCATTTTCTTCTTTCTTCGTTTTTCTTTCTTTTTTCTTTATTTTATTTTATTGTTGAATTACTTTCATTTTTTTCGGCTTCAATATATTTCCGTCCTCATTTATTCTTTATAATTCCACTTTTATAAGCTTCATCCACTGTTCTTTTTATTTTTTCTTCTTTTTCTTCTTCTTCTAGTAGTAGTACTACTACTACTACTCCTTATTTTCTTCTTCAATTTTCTCTTTAATATGATAAGAAAAAAATATTTTCCTCGTCTCCTTCTAATTCAATTTCTTACTATTTTATTTTTGAATGAATATTTCTTTAATTTCGTATCTTTTTCTCTTTTTATTTTGAATGAATCTTTCTTTCATTTCGTATCTTTTTCTCTTTTTATTTTGAATGAATTTTTCTTTCATTTAGTATCTTTTTCTCTTTTTATTTTGAATGAATCTTTCTTTCGTTTCGTATCTTTTTCCCTTTTTATTTTGAATGAATCTTTCTTTCATTTCGTATTTTTTCTCTTTTTATTTTGAATGAATATTTCTTTAATTTCGTATCTTTTTCTCTTTTTATTTTGAATGAATTTTTCTTTCGTTTCGTATCTTTTTTTCTTTTTATTTTGAATGAATCTTTCTTTCATTTCGTGTTTATATTTTTATTTTGAATGAATCTTTTTTCATTTCATATCTTTTTCTCTTTTTATTTTGAATGAATCTTTCTTTAATTTCGTATCTTTTTCTCTTTTTATTTTGAATGAAGATTTCTTTCATTTCGTACTCTTTTCTCTTTTTATTTTGAATGAATCTTTCTTTCATTTCGTATCTTTTTCTCTTTTTATTTTGAATGAATTTTTCTTTCATTTCGTATCTTTTTCTCTTTTTATTTTGAATGAATCTTTCTTTCGTTTCGTATCTTTTTCCCTTTTTATTTTGAATGAATCTTTCTTTCATTTCGTACATTTTCCCCTTTTTATTTTGAATGAATCTTTTTTTAATTTCCTATCTTTTTCTCTTTTTATTTTGAATGAATCTTTTTTTCATTTCATATCTTTTCCCATTTTTATTTTGAATGAATCTTTTTTTCATTTCATATCTTTTTCTCTTTTTATTTTGAATGAATCTTTTTTTGATTTCATATCTTTTTCTCTTTTTATTTTGAATGAATCTTTTTTTCATTTCATATCTTTTTCTCTATTTATTCTAAATGCATCTTTCTTTCATTTTGTCACTATATTTTCCCCATACTTTCGAATATTCTCTCTCAATTTGTTCTTATTTCTGATACGTATCTGTAAATTCTTTTCTGCAATTTCACCATTCTTTCTCTACGAATTCTTGTATATTTTCGATCTCTTTTTCTACTACTATTTCTTATCTTTATCATTTTTCTCTCTATTTTTGTATCTTACACTTTTTCTTACACTTTTTTCTTACACTTTTTTCTTACACTTTTTTCTTACACTTTTTCTTACACTTTTTTCTTACACTTTTTTCTTACACTTTTTTCTTACACTTTTTCTTACACTTTTTTCTTACACTTTTTTCTTACACTTTTTTCTTACACTTTTTCTTGCACTTTTTTCTTACACTTTTTTCTTACACTTTTTTCTTACACTTTTTCTTACACTTTTTTCTTACACTTTTTTCTTACACTTTTTTCTTACACTTTTTTCTTTCTTTACATTTTTATTCACTTTTTTCGTCTATTTTAACCATCATTTATTGCAGACGATAAGACGATGATTTCTCGTCTTGCTAATATCCCAACAGATCCAGACATAAACATATTAGACTGAGCGACATTAACCAACCAAATATAAACTAAATTAATGTATATTTGTATGTCTTGAAGCTTCTAACGCTAAATAGTTTGAAATCTATAAACAATACTTGGACATTATCTATTACGAAAAGTTTTTTTTTGGATGAAATATTAGGAGAACCAATAATATAACAATTTTTGTTTGTTTGTCACTCTGTTTGTGATGCAAGTGAGAATAAGGTCCTATATCCCGATTAAGCATATAACGAGTAAATTGCACGAGGAATGAAATGGTGTTATTAAGCGTGTTATAATAATATGATCGTCTATGAGTTCACGCTTATATCTCTTAAATATTGAGAGAACTCACTCTTCTCATTTTTTTAGATCTTTCTCTTTTAAATGGTTTTCTTGGAGAACAAGGTAAATGCGTTCACGTCGCGATTCCTGTGAAATGATACTTACTATTACCTGCGAATTCTACCAAACTCTTTGAAGCGCGCCAATAAGACGAGCCAAACAGACGAGACATGTCCATAAGCTCAAGAAATTATCAGAAGATTATCAGCCCGACTATGAAGAATTGTATTACGTTCTGAGGGCGTTTAATATTAAAACGTATAATTGCTTAATGGCTAAGAATTTGGTAACGTTTATAGCTATAATACGTAATTTCAAATGTTGTGACTAGTTTCGTAATTTACATTATTGATTGTGGGATGTTTAGTTTTTATGTAGAGGGCTTCAATAATTTTTAATCTGTTGGTGTTGGTATCGTGGTGTATTATTTTAGTATTGTTAACTAGTATGTGTCTATATTGAGAAAGGAGCAGTCATGTATTTTGTAGATGTTGGCAAATGCAGCTATAGTTAGAAATGTAAAGCAAGTCTTCGATATAGTTAGTATTGTGGTAGTGAAACCGATGTAACAATGTAACAATTAGTTTTATTATTATTGTCGGAGATATATTCTCCGATGGGGCATTGAAACTGATATATTACATTGGTCCTTCCTAATGTATTTTGGGTGTGAGTAGTGTTATTTTTAATTAAATTGTTCGGTGTTTGCATTTTTTTGTAATAAATGATGAATCTTATTTTATTGGCAGAGTTGATGGGGGATATGTAATGATGTATTATATATTTTGCGGTCAGAACGTAGTCTAATTCTAAGCGGTTGAATAATCAAACTTTTGAATCTCGCACACTCTTAGAACGTAATCACGCTCTCATGTAACATCTCATAATTATAGACGCTCCTTTTCAGTTGTAAATTGCTGGATGTTATAATAATAAAAATCCCTCAACGGTAAGGACATATGTCTTCTTAAGAAACCAAGACTAACACCGCCTGAAGATGATTTGACGAATCAAATCGAAAGTACTCGTGAAAAAGGAAAGAAAATGGATCAAGCACCCCATGGAACTTACATAGAGCAATTTGACCGAAACACTAAATGGACCATTCGGAAAATTAAATATATATATATATATATATATATATATATACATATATATACATATAGATCAGCGAATATCTCTCAGCCACTCTCCCACTCTTTCTCTGTGTGTGTATATATATATATATATATATATATATATATATATATATATATATATATATATATATATATATATATATATGGAGAGTTTACCAAGATATGTTCGTCCAGAGAAGATTCATCACAACGAAATAATCTTTTATTTTATTATTTATTTATTTTGTAAAGTAATTTTTTCCTACACGTGTTTCGCTAACACGTGTAGGGAACAATAACTGTACAAAAAAATAAATAATAAAATAAAAGATTTTTTTCGTTGTGATGAATCTTCTCTGGAAAATAACATCTTGGTAAACTCTCCAAATATAAATATAAATGCTCCCTACCTTATAATCCGGGCTCACGAGCTTGTTTTTATTGGCCTTGTTCCGCACTTTACTGAATATTCTCAGTGAATTATCAAAATCTCTCATCTCTCTCTCTCTTTCTCTCTCTCTCTCTCTATATATATATATGTATATATATATATATATATATATATATATATATATATATATATATATATATATAAGGTTAATACAACAAGAGATATAAGAAGCAACTAATATCGTTAATTACAGTGTTCGAATTGCCCTTAGCGCCGCTTGCATCTAACCAGGAAGTTATGGTTTGCACAACTTCTATCAGCTCATAAGAACCCTTAATTGGACATTATAATATTCAACACCCAGAGAGTTTTCTGAACTTTTCATATGATTTTCATATGATTACCAGCCTGGATAACTTTTTCGTTTTTTGACTACCATTCACCACTTGGATTGTTTTTTAATCGACTTCTTTGACATCTTTCTGGGCATAGTTTTAAACTTTATGACTTGGATGAACTGTATAACTTTAACAAAAAAGTGTGTTTTGTGCCCATATATTTGATGTTTTATATACTTTTATGTATTTTATATATTTTTATATATTTTCAAAGTTTAATTTTATTACTTGCAGTAATGTCATTGCGGTAATGGCCCTCTGAGGAGAAGATTCTCTTTGAAAACTCATGAGTTAAGGACTTTCAATTTCTTTGCTTGAACTTTGAATTGTAATAAAATTTGATTCGCACCTTATTTTATTCTTTCACTTGATCTAATGCCATATATATATATATATATATATATATATATATACTTTTTTATGTCTATATTAATCCTTATTTTCATCTCTTATCTTTCAAGTTAGTGTTCCACGTTACTCCTAAAGTAAATGTGGTATTGTGGTTATTGCAATGATTCTAGCTAAGAGTAAGATAATCAGTGCATTATAAATAGAAGATGACTAATGGTCCTCACCTTCCCACACTTTTGATTGTCTTGTGCCAAATCTATCAAAATATATGCTCTATTATTTCGCAAATAAATAATTCAAAGTGTAGTATCTGTTATAATACTATGCTTCATTATTTCTGTCCTTGATCATCAATCAGTACAGAATAAATCTTTCTCGACTAAGGCAATTTCACTATTGGTTCCAATCCGATGTGACCCTTTATAGTGAGCTGGGGTTTGCTCCACATTAAAAAACATTTTGTGGTTTAGCCTACCCTCGTCGGGAGGCAGGTTCATCGGAACACACGCAATTATGTACATTGTAATCAACTCTATTATTTACATACCAAATGGGTTGATATTAGAATTTTAAAAGAGTATAATCGGCATTGCCTGACTTTGCAGTTTTTTAATAACTTCTTTAAAGGAATTGTTTTCACATTGTTCACAATTAAAATAGTAATCAAAGTTTAGTTTTTAAATCAATGAAACAACGCAGAAACAAAACACTACTGAACTATAAATTTTGTATGAGTTTTTTTTTATTAATATTGAATAAAGTTCAGTTTCAGTATGAAATGGATCGTATTCTATAGTTTCCTTTCATTTGAACTGCATTTTTTAAAGTGTTCTAAATCTTTTTCATATAAACAGCCTGACATTTCGAAACAAAATTAAATTAAATTAAGATAACATATTGTTTCTGGTTATTTTATTAAGAAAAAAAAATTACTATATCAGATTAAAAACGTCCTTAAAATGCTGATATCATGTCGATGTCACATTCGACCGCAATCCGTAGGTTCCAAGATTCAATATGACATATGTAACATAAATATGTGACATAAATATGTAACATATGTAAGTTTCAATATAACATATATAACATAAATATGTGACATAAATATGTAACATATGTAAGTTTCAATATAACATATATAACATAAACATGTAACATAAACATGTAACATAAATATGTAACATAAATATGTAACATATGTAAGTTTCAATATAACATATATAACATAAATATGTGACATAAATATGTAACATATGTAAGTTTCAATATAACATATATAACATAAACATGTAACATAAACATGTAACATAAATATGTAACATAAATATGTAACATATGTAAGTTTCAATATAACATATATAACATAAATATGTAACATAAACATGTAACATAAACATGTAACATAAATATGTAACATAAATATGTAACATATGTAAGTTTCAATATAACATATATAACACAAACATGTAATATAAATATGTAACATATTTTAGTTTCAATATAACATATATAACATAAATATGTAACATAAATATGTAACATACGTAAGTTTCAATATAACATATATAACATAAATATCTAATGTAAACATGTAACATAAATATGTAACATATGTAAGTTTCAATATAACATATATAACATTATTATGTAACATAAACATGTAACATAAATATGTAACATATGTAACATAACAATTAAAGGAACTAATACATAAAAAAATTTTGAAAACTATCCCCGATCTCTCCCACGATAAATAATAGTAAAAATAATAAATAATATTGATATCAAATACAATAAATATAAAAATACATAAACAAATCACAGATTGAATTAGAACGGTTTTTCTGTTTGCTCGCGCCAACACTACGGGAAAAATAATAACACATGTTAAATATTAAAAATAATATATCAAAATAATAAACCCAAGACAACCGCAAAAATCGAAAACGCTCGAACTGTTGAGAGAAAAACTCAGATCAATATTCCGCGAATTAAGACCAAGTACCGGGAAACTAGCAGGAGGAGTCAAAGACAGAATTAGGAAAATAACAAAAAGAGAAAATTTAGTCGTGTTTAATCACATATGTACTGATATATATATATATAAATTCCCGAAACAGTTTTTCATGGTAAACAACTGATGATCCCTTAAAATAGTGTTAGAAATAAACTAATATAATAACTGTAAAAAATAAATTGACTTACATGAGTGATTTTCCACTGAAAGGCTTGGGACTATAAGTTTTTTTGTTTTTTTTTACTATAGTTTTAATGGTTGAGAAACTTTCGAGACTATATATATATATATATATATATATATATATATATATATATATATATATATATATATATATATATACCATTTTAAATAAATATTTATTATTAATAACTACAGATGAAGATAATGAAGAGTGGCAAAAATGAATCGTGGACGAGTCCATTGTGGGTGAGACGTCGAAAAAGAAAGAAATCGACTTGATAACAATTAAAAAGGAGAAGGTTCCGCAGTGCAAGCGAAACTTGAAAGGCGATGGTTTCAGAAACGCGAAGAGCTGCAGCGTTTGGTGATCGGAGTATCGAAGTACCGGAAGAATGTGAGTTTACCGATGTTTATGACACCGATGAAGCTGTATTGGCTATGGTACCCAAGCCATTCTTGCTGTTAGGCTTTCGTGTCCGCTGACTAAAATGCGATTAATGAACAAGTTGGTACGGTGAAGGAGTCCCCTGACTTGTAATTCATCAAACAGCCAATCGGAAGTGCTTGTGGAACAATTGCATCAGTTCACGCTTGGATAGACACTGCAGAGCAAATTTCTTTCCAATCGGATTCATATATGAACGAGTTTCTAGCGGAAACCAAGTCTTTGACCTCAACAAGGAAAAAAATTTCATGAGACAAAAGTATGTCAAAAGATTTTTTTCATATAGTTGTGCGTAGCCGGCGTAAACCATCCGGTGATGGGAAATAAAGAAAACCAAAGTTTTTTAATAGACGTTCTGTTCTTTGTTATTTTTGTTGGATCTTACCGGGTACCCCGAAAGAACGGGTGAGTCAACACAGATATCGATGCTTATGTAATCATTAGTGTAGGAAATACTACTTCTTGCTGGTTGGATGGCACGTACTCGGTTTAAAAGTCAAGACTGACTCGTAGACTTGAATTCTACACCTAGGAAATAAAGAAAATTAAACTCTATATAGGCTAAATCAACGAGCGCACATAGTAAACAGTCGAACAGTATTAAAACAACAAAAGGTCGGAACATCGCATTTAAGTCATAGTGTGACTGATTATTATTAAATTCTCTAAGGGAAATGAGACAGATAAAAGTGCACCTACTCGTCTAATATGTGGATGTGTCTTTCTCAGGTTGCAAATATATAGGTGACTTTTTAGTGACGACAGCTACGTTGTCATGGTTGATCCGTCATTTACGTTACAAGAATAATTACGATGTTGAAAATATACTTGTTCATATAGTCACTAAAGTAGGAAATACGGATGGCAATCTAAGCAAGGTTGTAAAGTGCACCAGTCGAAATATTTCGACTCTGCAAAAAAGACGAAAAGACCTAATCAATAATAGCTATAATAACT
>OY744533.1:101201802-101206802 GCA_963556195.1 Sepiola atlantica | reverse complement strand
CTAAAAATAAAATACATATATCAAAATAAAGAATTAACAAAACCCTTACCCTAAACAACTGTTATTAATTAGATATATTTGTTTGTCAAAAGAGCTATTGTTTGCAATAATTTTAAAATAAAATGTTTATTTGTGCAATGAAAAGTTTTAAAAAATGATTTTTTTTGATATAACAAACAACGAAACAACTATTTTAACCCATTTCTTGTATTTTTTTTTGTTTTTTTTCAATCTTTTGTTTTAATATTTCGGGCTAAGGGTAGAGTTAGTCTTTGCTAGAATTGACTGTTGCTGACAGAACTCAATGAGTCCTTCGGGAGATTCAACGCGATGACCGTAGAAATTCATTTATTTTTTTATTTTTAAAACGCTGCATGTCGTAAAAATCAATTTCTTCTAAAAGTTATAGTCTGGTTGCTGCAACCCGATTGGTTAACAGCGTCGTCAAATGCCCGAACGTTGACGACGCAAAGTCACGGAAACACGGGCTGTTCTCTATAACAGTACTTTTTTATTTCTATATTTTACCTAGACATTTTTCTCACTTGTAGTTAAATAGTTCAGATAATAATGTTCGGTCGGGTAATAATAGAAAATAACAATCTAGAAAGGGAACACTAAAAATGTCGGAACATCTTATTCTAGTGTTATTTGTACGAACTTTTAATTTGAAATAATGAGATTCAAGAACATTGTATATCGAATCGAAGATGCTGATTTTAAATGGACAGTGATTAGTGTTGATCGATCATAAACTGTGATACTGCGACACAATACACACATACATGCATACAATTATACTTTATGTATAGTGAGACATAGATAGCGTGGAAAAGAATCAAACCGATCGCTAAAGATTCAATTATATATATATATATATATATATATATATATATATATATATATATATATGTATGGATAAAAAAGTACCTGAACGAAGAAATACAGAGGGAGATTGATATATTAATAGATAATCAACACACTTGAATATATGTATGTATGTATGTATATATATATATATATATATATATATATATATGATTAATTGGGTAGAATTCTTTCTTTTATACATGTTTGATAAAACAGGAGTGCCAACTTCTGCTTATTCAGCTTTTGATCCGTTTTTCTAGTCTTCATACGACGGATTTTATGTAATAATCCAAGGAGTGTAAGAAATCTCCGTATTTTGCAACAACCTGACGACGACCGACGTCGGTCGAAAACGTTCGCACAAAATACGGAGATTTCTTATGTGTATATATATATATACATATATATATACATATAAATATATATATATATATATATATATATATATATATATGTATATATATATATATATATATATATATATATATATATATATATATATATATATATATATATATATATGGGAAAAGAAGGATGAAGGTAATCCGACGTGATGGTAAAATGAAAAAGGAAAACCAAAAACTGGATGTTTTTTATGTGTACATCAACGTTTCGTCTTTATTTGTAAGACCACCAAGTGGGTGGGGGAGGGCGGTGATTGAAAGGGTGGGTGAGGAATATTTGAAATATTTGGAACATGAGAAAGTTTATTTGGACTGTAGTATTAAAAATGTGAGGGAAAAAAGTAAGGGAAAAAAAAGAAGATTCAGGGAGAAGAAGGAAGGGTGTGGGTGAATGGAAGAGTGTCATAAAGGTTAGAGATGAAAATAAAAGTTAGCCATGATCAGGCAAAAGACTTCGTTCTGTGAGGATGATCTTGCTTATTAAGGGTGATAGGTTAATCACCGCCCTCCCCCACCACTCCAATCCCTCACTCATTGCTATCATTTTCCAAATATTTCAAATATTTCACACCCTATCACGACAAATCCTCCCTCTTCCCCCTCTCATCTATTTTCTCCCATACCTCTTCTTAAATTCCCTCATTTTCTCAAAACGCTCTCTAAGACCATAACTTTCGCCCATCCACCAAAATCACAGCCCCCCCCTTCCCTCTCTACCCATCCCCATTTTCCCTGCATACACCCCCACACACAAACATTCCAACTCACTCTTCCCCTTCAATCTTGACCACAGCCATCTGGTCAAACACCCCCTCCCTCTCTTCCTCCAATCTCTCTCTGCCATCCATTTTACCCCTGCTCATCCCCCACCTCTTTCTCTCATCGCCAGCCACAGTAGTCCTTGCTCCCTCCACCCTTCCCCTTTTCTCCCACTCATTTTCGTCACTCATTTTCATTCTCTAACAAGTACGGACGTCCACCAAGACGCTGCCATTATTTCTCATTTTATTTTATTTTTCTTCCCAACATGTCTACCCTACATGTATCTGTACTTGCATGATATTTTCCCCTATATCATCATCCTGATGAAGTCTTATAAATAAAGACGAAACGTTGATGTACACATAAAAAACATCCAGTTTTTGGTTTTCCTTTTTCATTTTACCATCACGTCGGATTACCTTCATCCTTCTCTTCCCATTTTGTCGAAATGGAAAACCAAACCTTCCAGCAGAAGCTACGGAAATATAAGAACACACTATTCGCAGCCAACTCCCACAACAACAGGAGAAACTTTCTGCTGAGATGCATCGAAGAAAAGGTCATACCCGCAAGTACATTTACATTTTTAAAGCAATCGCACCACATTTTTCCTGACTACATTCAAACATATTTAACATAATCTGCAAACCTACTAAAACACAAGAGTTCACACCTTTTCCACGAGGCCAGAACATTGGGCATCAACCTCAAAAATAATAAAACAATACTGCCCAACACTATCGATAACATCACTAAATCCATCAAAAGATTCAATGCACAACATACAACCAGACTAAACAACAAACTCAACAAACTTATCCAAAACAGCAAATGGAAAACTCTAGGACGTCCGGAACTCATAAACAACCTCACTACCTATAAACTTTCTAACATAGAAACTGAAGCTCTCAGTTTCGGTTTAAAATTCGCCACTGGAATACACTCTAACACCACCACCAACACAGTTCTAAAAAATTACAGACACACTGACACAGATTTAACCAAAGGCTTCATTCAAGGCATAATCTCAACTACCACCACTCTCCCTAATGACCCCGTCTTACCCAAGAGATACATAGACACTCTTAAACACCTAGCTAACAACAACAACATACTCATATCACCATCTGACAAAGGAGGGGGCATAGTAATCATGGACAAAAATTCATATATCAAAAAAATATCTACTCTATTATCCGACGAAAACACATACACTAAAACTGACCAAAAAACTATAGATAAAAACATAGAACATTTTAACAAATCTTTCAAACACCTAATCAAGAACAACAAAAAATGGGCATCAAACATTGAGTATCACCCTATCATTCCCACATTATACGGGCTCCCCAAAACCCACAAACCTGACACCCCCATGCGTCCAATTGTATCAAGCATAGGTAGCACCACACACAAAATCGCACGGGCCATAGCTAACATCCTCACTCCACTAATGGGTACCATCAGTCCTTCCCACATAAAAAATTCATGCGACCTTCTTAGCAGAATAAAAAACATCAACGTAGAAAATAAAAATATACACAGCCTAGATGTAACTTCGCTCTACACTAACGTACCTGTAAAAAAATGCCTACACTTACTTCACACACATATAAAGAAAATAAAAACCGCCCTACCTTTTCCCCCAACACTTTTATAGAAATAATTAGACTCATCACTGACATAACATATTTCCAATTTAACGAAGTATTCTACAAACAAAAATTTGGACTCCCCATGGGCAACCCCCTTAGCGGTGTATTGGCCTGCCTCTTTTTAGAATTCTTAGAATCCGGTCCTTTCAAATATAGACTACCTCCTAACATCGAATACTTTAGATACATAGATGATATTTTAATTTTCCTCCCCACAGACACACAAATCATTCATGTTAAAGATAAACTCAACACAGTAGAACCCTCCATAAAATTCACCCATGAGACTCTATTTCCTTCCTTGATACTCTTATAATTAAGTCCAACAATAAACTAGAATTTAAGGTACACCGCAAAAACACTCACAAAAATGACTACATACATTTCTACTCCCACCATCATAGCAAGATCAAAACAGGTATAATTATAGGCTTCTTCCTACGCGCCATTAGAATATGTAGCCCCCCACACATAGATGAAGAAATAAAATACATTTTTAATTCCCTAAAAACATTGCAATACCCCACACATTTCATATTGAATGCCAAGAAAAAAGCCTTCCAAATATTCTCCAGAAACACCACACAAAAAAATCAAACCCCTAACACCTCTCTCATAGACAGACCCCTTCTCCTACCGACGCATTCCAATAACACATCCATATGCAACACGCTCAACAAACTAGGCATTCCAACAGTACAAACAACTTCTCAATCCATAAAACAAACTTTAAACACATCTAGACATTTCCAAAAAACACCCACATCCCATGCCGGCTTATACACTGTCCCTTGCAATGATTGCCATCAATTCTACGTGGGAGAAACACAACGTGAATTAAAGAAACGATTAAATGAACATAAAAGGGACATAAAAAACAACAACCCTCTTAGTGCACTTTTCTCCCATGCTCTAGAATATGGTCATGCATTCAAATTTGAACAAGCCAAAATCACTAAACACATCCACAACAAATCTCGGCGAAGATTATTGGAAACTGCCCTCATCACCTCCTCCACCACCATCAAGCAACGAAATGGTTTCTTTAACCTATCACCCTTAATAAGCAAGATCATCCTCACAGAACAAAGTCTTTTGCCTGATCATGGCTAACTTTTATTTTCATCTCTAACCTTTATGACACTCTTCCATTCACCCACACCCTTCCTTCTTCTCCCTGAATCTTCTTTTTTTCCCCCTTACTTTTTTCCCTCACATTTTTAATACTACAGTCCAAATAAACTTTCTCATGTTCCAAATATTTCAAATATTCCTCACCCACCCTTTCAATCACCGCCCTCCCCCACCC
>OY744533.1:101171802-101196802 GCA_963556195.1 Sepiola atlantica | reverse complement strand
GTTGGTAAAAATCAATGTGTTACTTCAGTATATAAAAACTGATGTAGCATTTGCTTTAAAAAGTCACGTTTCATCTTTGTAAAAAGATTTGAGTTCCATATTATCCAGTTCAGCTCAGATTCGCACATTAAGTTCAGACTCTGTTCAAGTTCGCTTTGAAACTTTAGTGTCAAAATAAGTAAACTCAGTGACATTTTTAAGGCAACTTCTGTTGAAAAAATAAATATTTCCTTATTTGGAAAATGTGCTTTAAAATGTAAGTTACTACTGAGACGGTGTTTCCCGTAAAAGCACCCGTTTGTATCGAATGTGATTGCTTCATTTTAATATCTATCGATTCACGTTTGAAATCTATGGAATCATAAAATCGATAAGTGTTTACATGATTTTGGGCTTGGAAGATTATGTAAAACCGATATAAATATTTTATTTAACATTTGTACGAAATTTTTGACAAATAAACATTTTGAATGAGCATAACATACTTTTTTAATTAATAAAATTTGAAAATAAACTTAAATAAATAATAGTAAATTTAAAGTCTAATTTTGGAAGTTGTATTTTTACTATTTTAAGTGTACAAATAAAACCTCTATTCCACTCGATTGCACCAAATAGCTTGCGGATTCTTTTTTCTTTTTATTGCTTATTTTTGTGGGGAAGAAAGGAGAAAAGGATTAACAAGAGGATATATTATTTTAAGGAATTGTTATCTGGTAGAATCTTAATTTAGTAACCTAACTGAATTACAGTAAATACGATTCCACTACTATGTAATAAAGACTTGTTATTGTGTAAAAAGTGCTATTTCAAATTTAAGGGAAAGCGAACTATTTGCTTGTCTCCTTAATTTTCACCATTGTGTTGCACTTATGGTAAGTAATAAATCAGTAATTTAAACTCCAAAGTATGTTAGCACCTTTGCATCTTGACAGTTTAAACTGCTTGTAGAATTCATCCTGCGATGCCAATTCTGGCGTCTCGGATTTAAATTATTTACGTCTGTCTAGAGACATCACTGGTTCGTTTTTTTGGCGTCTAACTGATTTCTCATGCGCGTTCTTGGCTGCTTTATTAAATTATTTCATTTTTACAGCTTTTTTGTTCATTACTTGTTAATATGAAAATGATTCGACAAGAATCAAAAACGTTCCCAAAGCGCTTTCGGACCCTTCCAGGTCCATCGTCAGTGGAGTAATGTTAACCAGGCATAGACCTAGGAGTGAATATATATTCCATTTAGGCGGGAAAAATAAAGGACTGTGTTTAATTTAAATTCATATTTATAGGCATTTGAAAGCGCTTTGGGAAGCTTTGGCAATTTTATCAGCCAGTTTCCGTCTGAAACTAAGAACCTAATCAGAAAAACGGAAAGGATCATAGAAAAAATATCCAGACACAAAATGTCCGTTATTTTTAATGATACTTGTATAAAAGAAAAGATGCTGCCAAGATACACATATATATACAGGGTGGGCAAAAATAAGGGTCCTATTTTTAAAAATTCATAACTTTTTAATTTATTGATTTTTAAAAAAATTTTTTAAGAATAAGTAAAGGACCCCTTCCGAAGCAAGCATGAGCCGTATTAGCCCTAAGGAACGTACCCTCATTTAGAAAACATTATTTTAGCTTAAAAAACTCAAAACAGTGTAAAAAACAATACTTTAGTTTTTGTAAGTTTTAAGAAGTGTTTTTCGGCTAAAATTTGTTTTGTTTATTTCAAAAAATCTCGGAAGGGTCAGTCTACACACACATAAAGTTTGGTGAGTTTAACTTTTATTTTGTGGAAGTTATTCAAATTCAAGTTATTCAAATTTAAAGATAGGACTCTTATTTTGGCCCACCCTATATATATATATATATATATATATATATATATATATATATATATGTGTATATATATATATATATATATATATATATAGGTGTGTGTGTGTGTGTTTGTTTTTTGTGTTTGTATACGCTACCTGTCTTATCTGTAATGTTTTCCACGTAATTTAACGAACATAAAAGACAATGAAATGACGTCCAATTTAGACAGACGTCTGAAAACTGTCTGTTTTTTGTGGCCATCTAAGTGATAATACTGTCTGCCATGTAACAATGCCAACAAATAGCACCTTGATCATCACTCAACTGAACAACAACAAAGTAATATCGCTCCATTCTCACCACGTGAGTCACTCGGTTCACTGGCCTGAACGGACTGTGTACAGAGAATATGCTAATTGTCTGCACTTTAGTTCCATTTCGTTACGTTCTTCACGATGAGAATTTAATAAAAACCTGAAACTAATTCTATAAAAAATGTTTTTAGTTAAAAGAATCTGTAAGTAGCATAATCATTACGGACATTGACTACTGAATCTACAAGCGGATTGCAAGTCCAATCGGATCTATTAATGGTTCTACAGGGAAGCGTATGAATCGACTATACTGATATTTAATCGTACAAAAGTGTTCCTTTACAAATAGCTCAAGTATTTTACAACATAATTTTAAGACGTAATAGATAAAACCCAGGAAAACATTAAATGTAGACCCTGTGAACAAAGATACGAAACAGTATATCACATATTAAGTTAATACAGAAAACTAGACCAAAACGATACAAGAACGGACACAATTGCAGTGCACTAAAAAGTATGATAAGGACTTCATTTTAAACATTCAGACAAATGGTACAGACACAGATCGGTGACAGTACTGGAAAATGAAAGCAAGAAATGTCTATGGAACATGGGAGTACAAACATATTAACTAATCCAAGCAAAGAGACCGGACGTCATAATAGTAAATAATAGGAAAATAAACTGTCAAATTGTAGATTTTGCGTTTCAGAAGACAACAGTAAAGATCAAAGAGACGAGACAATCAAGCTAATACATGGACCTTGCCAAAACACTGGAATAGATATGTAGTATGAAGAAAGTCAATATAATACCGATAATCGTAGGACCACTTGGAACCGTCCCGAAAAACATGGAAAAAAGACTAGGAGAAATTAGAATCAATGGGAAGACCGAAACTATACAACAGACGACAGTAATGTAAACAGCATGAATCTTAAAGAATACTGCTTGAATTCAGAAAAACACACATAAACTACGAACACTTACCAACTGCATGGAAATCGCAACAGAAATTAAACCAAAACATTAAAGAAACACCACATGAAACCAAGGGAACTGAAACTTGTAGAAAGGTTATAAGCTGAAAGAAAAAAGCATCAGTCTCGGCTGATACCACACAAAAAAATTGTGAAGGGTCAAGGAGGATGGAAAGATTCAGGAAGGTGAGCACTAACCAGACCTCCACTGGAAGAGTGCGGAAAGAACTGAGACTATGGGGAGGCTTATTGCAAACCAACTCGAAGAGAAGAACAATGATTGTTGCACACGAGAAATCAATTGTAAGCAGCTTTTGCAATAACGCAAAGGATGTTACCATTATTATCGAAAGAGGTGAAAGGTACTAAAAAAGCTAGGGAGATGTGTTGTCGCTCAGACTCCAGGGAACACCACCGGTTATTATCAGTGAGCAATCACTGATAATGATCTGTGTGAAAAATCCTAATGAGTAATAATAGTAATAATGATGATGATGAGGCTGGAAGCACACAAAATGATTGAAATGGTCAGGGAGGATGGAAAAAGACCAAAGAGGGAGAGAACCAACCACACCTGCACAGGAAAAATGCTGAGAAGTTTGGAGAGGTTTATTGCCACTAAAATTCCAAAGATGGCCAACGGTTGTTCCAGCGATAAATCAATGATAAACGTAGGTTTACAATGCTTATCAAACGAGACGGAAAGTTTTAGAAATCTGCAATGACTTGTTGTCACTCAGATTTAAGGGAACACTACTACTTACCGACAGTTATAAACCACTGTGGAAATACTAATATTAAACTAACTCAATAATAGAAACAAAAATAATAATTGATAATGCCCATGGTATATATATATATATATATATATATATATATATATATATATATATATATATATATATATATATATATATATATATAACACTAAAGTTAAAAATGAGGAATGAGAAATACTATACAAAGAAAAATAAGAAATTATAACCAAAATTATAGGATCTACCCGGAAAAAGGCATGGTAGTAGTAAAAGATAGGAGTTATGTCTCGACTGGTACCACACAAAAAAATTGTGATGAGCCAAGGAGGATGGAAAGATTTAGGAAGGTGAGCACTAACCCGACCTCCACTAGATTTATATAGGCATACACAAATTGTAGGAGAAAAGGTTTGAAATAGCAGACGAGATACCTGAGATTGTGTGCGGGAGAAGAAGAGAATAATTATACTGAACGTTGGGATGGAAGTGTCCAAAGTAAAGAAACGTGGACGAAGCGATATATTAAACAGGTTAGATTTACTATAAAAATATTAAGTGTAATGAAAAGCAGGTAAAGTGTAAGCTAGTGGTCGAGGTTTAAACTGGAGGTATAGATCTGTGGATAACTTATGTGGGTTAACATAGGACCAAAAAAGCATTTTAACGATTGTCTATGAATATAGAATTTTCCTTTATGTTTTTGGCGTGAAAGGGGAATTTCAAAATAATTATGTCTTTGCTTAATATTATTGTTTGTATGTGCAATCTAATTCACGTGAGATATAGTTTTAGTTTGGTATTAATCCGCTGTAGAGAGCAAAACTCGAAACTATCATTGAATTCAACAATATGAGAAACAAATGCGTTTTAGTGTCGCTTACTTTTATTGTTATTTTATGATCATAGATCGTTTTGTCCCAAGAAATTTGAGTAGTGGATGTTGATATCGCAAAACGATCTGGTATAGATGTTGGCTTATATAGCGAGAGTATTGCTAATGTGTGGGTTAGCTTAAGAGATTTTGTCTACATGTACTTACGCCGCGTAGGTTACGTCATATTACGATAATACTGTCTTTTTTAATTTGGGCCAGACATATATCGAACAAACAATAGTATTAGTTAAGCTTTGTTCTGACTGAAATTTATGGTGGATTCGATGGCGTTAAGTTTGTCAATGATATTTTCTGTTTTTATCTTTTGGGGGGAGATGAATATATCGTTGATGTATTTCATTATCTTGTACACATATTTATATATTCATCAATTGCGATATGCGCAAATGTGAGGAGATATTTTTAGAGTTTAAATAAAAATAAAACGTCCGTGGCGTTATTAAGTATACCTTTTCATGCATACCGTTTTCCACAACAACAAATAGAAAAGTTATCATAAATTAACATTAATTTTCATTTAACGAATTATATTTGTTTTTGTGAGAATAAGGGATATCGAGTGATATTCTTTGCCTCAATTACTAGTTGTTACGAGTCTTTTTGAAAGTACGCTCAATTTAAAGGAACCTGGTTCAAGAACAAGTTTGATTATGTACGTAGTATTTTTTTTTAAATTATGCAGGAAAAGAGTAAACATCACGCATATACGTGATCACCTAAGAAATAATCACATACTATGTGTGTATCATGATTCATTGAGCATAGGCAATTATGTATAAACAAATGTATTTATATCAAATTGTGTTATTGTAAGTTTTATTATTGAATATAAGTTATCTTCAATCTATTATAATACCTGAAGACTTTCTCGAATTGTGTGTACTATTTATAAGATGTTGTATAATGCTGTATGTGTATATTACTGAAATGATGCGTTATAGAAACTACTCTGATAAATGACGTGTAAGTCTATTGCACTGATTGTGGTGTGCATACGTATGCGTATGTGTCTGTAAAAATTACATCTCTTAACCGTTTTGCTCAAAGAACCTCATCCTCACGTCCTATGTGGAACTGCATTAATATCATTAATTTTATCTCTTGAAATTTGAAGAAAGCTGCAGCAAAAATCCGTGCATTTTGGTGCACGAAGGCCGAACGACTAGCGTTCACACTCCCCTTCAATTGCTTACGGAAAGAAGGCCTTTTATTTTGAAGGACTTCCGCTCTCTGAAGAGACCCTTGATTTGCACGCATCCCCCGGAAGCCAATGCCAATACCTTCCGAAATCTTTTATAAAATTCCAAAGATTCATCAGATATAAGGTGTATGAAATTCTGCCTAAATCACAAATCATTTTAAAATTACCAACATTTCTATAGAAGTGCCAATGGCCAGGTGAAAAACAGGAAAGTTGAATTGAATTTTGCTTTAACTTAGACATAAGTTTCGTTCATGTTCAACATGGCTGATTGTCTATTCCGTCAAGTTTTCAAATCTTTTGAAAGTAGCTGACACATAAAAATAAGATTAATATCTGATGAAGCTGTATAGTATGTCCACAGGCATAATCATTTTTGGATGATCTAGATATATCAGATTTACTAGCGTTTCATAAGGTTTTGGTTTTCAATTCAAATCGTATATCTTCTAAGTTCTGTCTTATTTTGTAAAATGGTAGGTAATTCGAAATATTACTTATGTTTTTATTAAGCCGCTAATTTTAATCAGTAATCATTTTAAAAATGTTAATATAAAGAGTGTAGTACTCATAGAAGCAACGTGAGAGCAGAATAACATGATATAAATAAATTGTAGACGTAAATAATAAGTTAACTTGTAAATGAGGCTGGCTGATAAATTACCATGGCTACAAGTGTTTTGATTGAGTGACTTAAATATAGTTTTATTAAGCAGGAACAATGTTTCAAACTGTGGGCTTATTTATAAAATCTCTCTAATTACACTGACATCGAAATCAATCATTCCATGTTAAATTTAAACATTACGTCAAGTTTAAAACCTAAAATAATTCAGGTAAATTACTTTAGAAGAGAAATGTAATAAACCGATATCTTATTTTATTTAATTAGTTAAAATATTTGAGTAATAGAAATTCAATTCGAGACGATCAATTTGACGAAAATTATTTCAATGAATTCCACTGTGATGACCTCCCGTCAAATCTAAGCAATCCGAAGTCCATTCTTGGACGCCACCATAACAAATAAATATCATGAATTAAATTTGATCTATCGCGTTTCGCATTTGAAAGAAATCACGAGTTATCTCCACCTAGATAATTTTTAATATTGAATTAAACAATTAAAAATGAAAAAAAAAACCTTGTTTTTCTATATTAAAAATAAGCCAAGTTTTTTGTGATAAATTCTGGCTTTGTACGTTAAGTTGATTCATGCTAGCTAAGTTGGGTTTGATTACTCAGTGAATCGGGGAAACATATGAGTGACTTTTCGGGAACTTAATGAGAAAAAATATGAAATAAATACTTAGAAATTAAATATAATTAATTATAATTTTTAATTTTATTTTCGCTAACAAAATATCCATGCTAGAACCATTTATCTATTTGGAATTTAGGTTAAGTAAGTCAACATTTACGGATATTTTCTACGTTTTATAAGAATCTGCTGTTTAAATTAGAAAGTATTCTAAACTTTATTTATTAACATAGTTCATCCCAAACAAGGCAGACCGCCACTGTAGACGTAAGGAGCTACTGAGAAAAAAGGGAGAAGGTTGGGGGAGGGTGGGTTCAACCTAAATTGGGATCTGCTCAGCGAGATGTCTGTTTACATTAGTTTTTAAATTTCTGCATGTCAGTACCGTCGTCTATTTGTATTGATACGTTAGAAACAATTAGATTAATTAAATAATTAGTCAGCCAGCGTGGGATTCCAAGGGTTTCTTCAGTGGGAAATCAATAGACAGGCAATAATCTAACCGTATTTATATGAATTTTAATTTTTTTTAATGTATTATTTATTTTCAGAAAGAATAATTATGTTTCTATTGTTTATTGACTTTTTTCAGGACGCGATTCTTCAATCGGAAGTTTGCTTTTACTTGAAGTTGATTGAGGCTAGCTTAGTTGGGTTTGATTATAAGTGACGTTTTTTATATTCCAATAACCAGGTGTTAATTTTATTATTTTTATTTTTATTTTTCATATTTCCAAAAAAACATAACATTTATGTGATATGTATTGTTTTACGGTCCGTTTCATTTGCCGTGAGCCACACAACATTTCTATGTCAATATCGTCTATGCAACAATACAAAATCATCAGATAAATTCACAAAGTGTAAAATGTTCTTGCATTAAAGTGTCTTGAAAATAAACTACATTCTACAGTGGTTCATTTTTAGGCGAATGGTCGTTTCAAATCTCGGGAGGAATGTTTCTTTTTGGGACTGTCCTGGATGTTTGTCACCATTTTTCAAGTGAGTTTTTTTCATGTATCTTGGCTTGCCCTTTAAAAACTTTTTCTTTCCTTGGTTATTTTTTACGATAATATGTTTTCCGATTACCATTAAATGAACTATTGCTCGTATTATCAGACACGGTAAATTAAAGACTATAGATTTCTTTTGACTGTACTGGGAAACGCGCATAATAAATGTACTAAATTTGGTATTCGCTGAAATATAAAAATAAAGAAATTGAATAAATCAATGAAAATAATGATGTTGGATAATTTTCTTCTATTTTCATTGGAATGCAACTACAAATTATATATTATATATGTTCTTAAGCTTGTAATACAATCTCATTGAGCTTGCAATTTGAAACATTTTCAGATATTATAAACAGTATATACTTAAATATATATTTTATAAGAACTCACACACACATACGCTTATATATATATATATATATATATATATATATATATATATATATATATATATGTATATATATATATATATATATATATATATATAAGTCATGTTCAATTTATATTCCAATAACCATGTTTTTATTTTATTATTTTTATTTTTATCTTTTCACATTTTCCAAAAAAAAATAAGATGTATGTGATATGTATTTTTACGGTCCGTTTCATTTGCCGTGAGCCAAACAACATTTTTATGTCAATATCGTCTCTGCAACAATACAAAATCATCAGAAAAATTCACAAAGAGTAAAAAGTTCTAGGATTAAAATGTCTTGAAAATAAACTATATTCTACAGTGGTTCATTTTTGGGCGAAACCAAATAAAAGACAAAGAATATATATATATATATATATATATATATATATATATATATATATATATATATATATATATATATATATATATATATATATATATATATACATGCATTTAAAAAGGATACGCGGAAATCTCTCAAAGGCCCTTTCGACTATCATCTCGTCAAGAGAAAATCGATAGTTTTTAATCAATAATATCGTCGAAAGAAAGAACAAACGGGGAATTGAATGTGCCAAATTGATGATGGAGCGATTAAAAGTGAATTTAATGATTTCGTTAAAAAACATTAAAAGGCACTTTGAGATAAAGATGCAGAAGCGACTTCTTTCTTTATTTAAAAAGAAGGTTTTTTTCGAAGGAAGTCTATGATAGAATCATACCCTCTGTGTCATGGCGAACTAGATTATATGGTCTTCCTAAGATATATAAGGAGGGGTTCCACTGAGACCTATATTATCTATGATAGGGTCCGCCCAACATTCTTTGGTTCAGTGCCTCTTAGGAATCCTGCAACCTGTGCGTGATCTATACACGACGCACTGCATCCCTGATTCCTATCGGTTTACTGAAGTTCTACGTGGGTTAGACCCAGATTCTGAGACATCATTTATGTGCTCTTTTGATGTCTCTAGTCTCTTTACTAATATACCTTTAGATAAGACTATAACTATTTGTGCCGACGCTCTCTATGAAGGTTGCCTGCCTGCCCCTTGTTTCCCTAGGGAGATCTTCATAGAATTTATACTTCTATGCACTTAATCAGTCGAGTTCAGCTTCGAGAATATAATGTATAGTCAGGTCGACGGGGTCTCAATGGTTTGTCCATTGGCCCCTATTTAGCTGATATCTTCGTCGGATATTACGAATCCGTTTTATCTATGTCTGTAAAGATGCTCACTACTTATGTTAGATATGTGGAAGACAGTTTTGTGACGTTTTCCTCGCAGAGTGAGGCACTGGCATTCTTTCATAAGTTAAATTCTATTCATGCGGCTCTAAATTTTACGATGGAAAGTGAAAAGGATAATTGTCTTCCCTTCTTGGATGTTCTTGTTGAACAGGAAGCCAACTTTTACTGGCTTGTATGTGAACTGGTCTTCTTTTGTGCCTAAGTCTAGAAAGATAGATTTAAATTACAAAAAGGTTGCTGACTTTAAATCCCCCCAAATATTTGGGCCTGTAAAATGCCCCATTTATTTGAAATTACTTTGGATAGGGGGAAATAGTATTAAACTCGGTAAACAGATTGTTGATAGCATTAGCAATTGTTTCTACTCTGTTTCCTTACGATTAGTTTATGCTACTAGACCTACTTTTCCTTCATTTCGCAAGGATAGTGTGCCCTATACAAATTATAGTAATATTGTATACCAATTTAAATGCCAATGTGATGCCGGCTATATAGGGCGCAATTCCTTGCATTTGCAGACCCGCATAAACCAGCATGTTCCATCAAAAATACGTCAGGGAAGGGTAGGATCCTTGTGTTACCCCTCCTCTAATTCTTTGGACTCTGCTATTAGCCAGCAAACCTTCCTTGTGCCGGCAGAAGGAATTTGTTAGATCGCTTAATCTCTTTGGGGAACTTTAAACTCCCTCTTTTTTCCCCCTTTTTGCCTTTTAATCGTTTTTTAACGAAATCATTAAATTGAATTTTAATCGCTCCATCGTAAATTTGGCACATTTAATTCATTGTTTGTTCTTTCTTTCGACGATATTATTGATGAAAAACTATCGATTTTCTCCTGACGAGATGATAGTCAAAAGGGCATTTGAGAGATTTCCGCGCATCCTTTTTAAATGCATTTATAAGTGTTGTACCTGAAAACATTTGTATATATATATATATATATATATATATATATATATATATATATATATATATATATTATTGTGCCAGTTTACATTTTGTTATTGCTTCCCAATATGTAAATAAATAGTTTAATTAACGTAATATGTCGAATGTGTAAAAGCAAAATTAACATATCAAGGCAACGTATTGTATTGCTTGACGACTTGACGGATAAATGTAGCAAGATAAGCATATTTTTCAACCAAAATTACACATAAATATTTACTCTACTGAAACAAAAATATATATACATATTTTTTAAACGTCGTGAAAGAAAATGAAAATCCGGGTTTCCCTACAAATTATTTTCCCCGGCTAATCTAAATGTTTTAAATTTAAATTCACTTTTGAATAACCGTTGTCGTCGTTTTGTTCGCAGAAAATAGTAATACTTCAAGTTAACGTTTGCGTATGCTTGGCATGATGCCGCTTGACGAGCAGATACGATTCATATATAAGCGTATACACAAATATTTGGTCGCTATAAATTAAATAGACATATTTTAATAGAGATATTATCAAACATTTTTGTAAGTATTAGGTTCCCCTACAAATTATGATTCCGAACTAATCTCCAATAGTTATAACCAAATTCACTAGGACAATAAAAAAAGGAATTTATATTAGAAATAGCACCAATACATTAGTAAGTGGCTACTGATTTTTACGTTTGCTTGGATAAATAGTTGTCGTACACGCAAAGAAATAGTTATTTATACACGTGTTGAATAGCTGGGCCGGGTGTACCGAAAACGTCACTTGGCAGGAATGAAAAGTATTTGACACAGACACACACCTGGCCAGAAAAAAACCGGTTGATAGCCGGAAGAAACAAAACGCCCTCGATTGTTGGGAATAAAATATGTGTTGATTGATTCAGTACCACCTGACAAGGTTATGATATCGAAAATCGTTAACTGCAGAGGGAAATACTCCGTCATTGAATATACGTCTATGGCGTGGCTACACTGACAGTGAAGGCGAAATCCCAGAATGACGTTTACAGGTGGACGTGTGGGTATCACAAATTGTTTTATAAAATAAACCGAAAGTGAGATCGATGGTCGACTGGCGATCGGGTCTTACAAAACAACCCCGCCAATTTATGTGCGTCTTTCTTCCTCAGGAACCACCACTTGCTCACCACCATCGACAATAACAAATATATATTACACTACACTGGGATACATGTTTTGTTCTTTATAAAATATACTCTAGTATACCTTAACTAACACTGTGGATGCAATACCTGCATTTTCCTTCCTCACTAACCATCACTCGTTTATTGCCACCAACAATAAAGATATATCATTATATTTTGTATACATCAGTGTTGGTCGTCATTCTTTTAAGCAGATCAGAAATACAACATTGGGATACATGTTTTGTTCTTTATAAAATATACTTTATTATAACTTAACTAACACTGTGGATCCAATACCTGCATTTTCCTTCCTCACTAAACCGCACTTATTCACCGCCACCGACAATAAAGATATATCATTATATTTTTATATGTCTGTGCGTGTCGTCATTCTTTTAAGCACAGCAGAAATACAACACATAGAAAGAAGGACACAGCGCGTATTAGACATTACATATTGGTTTAATTTGTCGGAAGCAGTATGTGGGGTCTTAGCAAATGACATTTGTAAATAAGAATGCGTGTGTATGGCATGAAAATATTGTTTATAAAAAAAGATCATCTGAAATTAATTTTAAGATTTTGGTTTATGTTAATTTTAATATAGATTTGTGACCACCATTTTTAAGGGTATTCAGCTGTTCATTCTCTGAAACGATGGCGGTAATTTCGCACAGTAATTAACGCACAAGATAAGTGATGATCCGAGCCGTTTTGTTCCTCGTTTCCCTATCGGAATATTCCGTTTGGCATCCTACCATCATTGGAAAGAAGACTGTGGCAATGAAAAAAAAAAATAAATAAACACGCAAAAAGTAATAAGGTGGTTTTCTAAGAATTCACTAAATTTAATTTAAAAAATAAATCCTTCTTATCTCTTCGATGTTTTCTTTAAAAAAACACACACAATTCTGCTCTAATCCGTTTTATCCCAAAATGTATAAAGATAACGGTAATTTGAATATAGAACTTTTTCGAATCTTACTGAAGAAAATTGTGTCAGTGTCAAAATATATAATTTAAAGAAAAATTGTTTTTTTTATCATAGTTCACCCAAACAAGGCAGGCCGCCACTGTAGACGTAAGAAGCTACTAAGAATTAGTGTGTAAGTTTTTGGGGTCATCCTATGTTGGGAACTGCGCAGTGAGATGTATGTTTACATTAGTTCTAAATTTCTGCATGTCTATAAAGTCGGGGAACAGTGAGCAGGGAGGGAGTTCCAGAGGCCGGCAGCACGAAGAAAAAAAGCTATTGGAGTAGAAGGTTCTCCGCCATCTGAGGACATCCACAGTGGATGGATGGGACTAGCTGATTGTCGGGTTCGTCTAGTATATTTACGTTGAGAGGCAGCAAGTTCATCAGAGCACAATCCATTAAAGTACTTGTAAAATAGGCACAAGGATGCCACATTGCGGCGATGGAGCAAGGGCTGGAGCTTGTTGGATAGTAAGGGACTATTAAGTTGGCGACTCTTTTTTGTGACCTTGTCTACGAGGGAGAGACAAGTGGATAATGCACCAGCCCAGATGTTACAACAATACTCCATGCCCCACTACCAACTAATTATACCATTCTTTATATTAGCTATATAATAATTATACGCTAAGACGTACGTTATAAACCCCCACTACGTTTTGAAAGATAGGATCGGCCAATCGCTGAAGGTGGACTGTAAAGGTATTTAATTTCATCTGATGCCGCTATTGTGTCGAACGTAAAACTTGAACGAAATATTTTTCTTAGTCTTCGGGCTAGGAACCATGTGTAGTGTCCCTTCTGTCTAAAGATTATACAATGATATCGTGGGGTGTGCGTTCTCGCCGGACTTCCACAGAATCGAAATACGTCGCAAACTCTTGGAACAGTTATGGAGATAGACCCCTATCACTTAAGGTATTCTGAAACTACATTAACCAGAGTACTTCGATAAGTATGCTTCCGTTTGAAAAAAGGTAGTACAATAATATCGCGACGTTTGTGTTCGCACGAGACGATCAAAGTTTGAAAATATTGTTATGATATAAAACGAAGGAATAATAAAACTGTGGGATTTCCACGGGTCTCGCTAGTTTAGATTATTCTGAATATTATTCTTATCTATGTTGTGCGATTCACAAGGTTCGACATAAATACTACAATGTTCGACTATTAGGTTCTCAATTCTGAAACGATTAACCTTAAATATGTCAGAGGTTATGTCGGTTGAAACGTTATCAATATGAAAACCAAGATGAGAATAGTAGCCCAAATAATCTAAATAATTCAACTTTTGATCCTCATCTAAAAGACCAAACACACTTGTGTTTATTATTAGCGTTGGTAGATTGACTTGTGGATATCAATACTGGTGTTCCTCAGCTCTATTCTAGGCGCAACACTGTGTATTCTCTATATAAATGATCTTCTCGAGAATATTGTTCAGAAAATTTGAATCTATACTGATGATACCACTTTCTATTTTTGTGTTGCTTCTCGTCCATCTCCCACGGATCAGTCGAAATATGCAGCTGATCTAAGAGTTGACTTGCGTTCAGTTGTGGATTGGGGTACGAAATAGCTTGTTACATTGAATCCAGTTATGTCTCAGCTCGTGTCTTTCACTCGTAGGCGTGCCCGTTCACTTCCTGAGATTCTCATGAGAGGCTCTGCTCTTGAGGAGAAATCGATTCAGAAACTTCTTGGTCTTTCTCTCTCATCAAATCTTTCTTGGAGTTCATACATTAGATCCATTGCTCTTCCTGTAATCCTCGGTGCAGGCGATACGAACAATTGCGAATTACTAAAGACTTCTTCCAGCCATGGCTGATTGAACGAGAGCATGCTACCCCCGTGGATTTAATAAATTGTTCCGTTCGAAATTACATCCGGATTCCCGAGTTCGACAGAAATATTCCCGATTTTGAACAAAAAACACCCGAAGAAAGCCGGAGGTAACAGCGGCAGATGTGTTGTGATGATAACACTCAAGATGAGAACAGTAGTCCGAATATTCAAAATTATACTAATTAAACAAGTATTTTCTTAAGAAAATATTCTCAAAGTATATGAATATTTTAATCTACTTCAGGTGTTTTCTCAGCTTGATGGGTGTAGTTTTATGCACTGAGGAAGCCTCCTCAAGAAAACATCGATGATAGTTTGTACATAATGATAACCTATCTTATTGAGAACAAAAAAGGAAACAATTGTTTTCAAATCAAAGTGTTTTTTATGAATATACATGAAAATGTTCCCTGAATTAACAAAAGTTTCATATGAGATTATATCAAAAGCTCTGGTCCTACACTATTTAGCTAGAACTTAAACCTTTGCGTGAACGATGTTTGAAGAGAAAGAGAGAGGGTGAGAGAGATTGCCGTATGAGGTAGCATTGAAATAAGAGTAAAACCGAGAAAAAAATGTAAAATACATAAACAAAGCCAAACTTCACATTTAAAAAAAGAATTATGGACGAAAGAAGTAAAAAAAAAAAAGAAGAATCCCCGAAGAAATGAAGCAATCGTCAAAACGAAGCAACGAAGCTTCCCTGATAGGCGCAGCAGATAAGGAAACACATAACAAGAAACAAACCCTCTGATCCAAACAGAATCCGTCTCTGTTTACGCCCTTGGTCGTCTCTCTTACGCCTTCCACCCCCTTATTACACACGTCGTAGAGCACATCATCATCATCATCATCATCATCATCATCATCATCATCATCATCATCATCATCATCAGCAGCAGCAGCAGCAGCAGCAGCAGCAGCAGCAGCAGCATATACTTAATCATCGCCTTTAAATATGAACAGCGTATATTAAAATATGATTACAACTTTCGAAAAAACGTAAAGTAATGTTGCTTTTTTTGTCTAACTTTCTAAAGAACCATGAATAACAAGAACTTTAACAAAGTGTGACATCACTTCCCAACTTTCAGGCTAGTATCAAGCTGTAGTATCTGTTCTGTTCTCGATCAGTGAAGGGGGGACCCTTCTAGAACGAGGCCATTTTATTTTGTGTCCCAATCCAGAACGACCCTTTGTGCCGAACAGGATTGTCCCCGGATTAAGTACCGACCTTATTTCTAACTCTGCCATCGTGCAGAGACAGATAAATAGGGAACTGTTAGACTCTAATCCCATCATCTGCGAAGAAGGAGCGGTTGGACTTTATAAACAGTCTGATTTGAAGCAGCTAACCCTTTTTTATCGAAATGAGATTGTATTCTTGTTCAGGCACCCTATCAGGTATTACCTGTTTCTTTCGAAAGAAGGGATTCGTTTATTGTCGATTGCCTCAGCCATCCCTACTGGACAATATTTACGAGTCTGTTCAAGCATATTTTGGTACGCAACTTGAGTGTTCCTCGATGGGAGCTAGTTTTGCCCACGTTCCCGCCAAATCTGGCTGTAATTAGAAGTAAGTACATCAACAAGAACGAATATCTTATTTTCGAACTTTAGCGTGACATTCTGACAAAATTGCTATTTCTAGCTTAAGCGTGACCGACTAACGGGCACGGCCTCGTATAGAGAAGGTTGCGGGCATCTAAAATGTGATGTGTCCGTACTGCGCAATTAGCAATGAAAACGGCGTGTGGAAGAATCTAAAAGGAGCCTGACATACCAACTGGACAGACTCCATATTTTTACACACACACACTCTTACTCTACTTACTTTATATATATATATATATATATATATATATATAGAGAGAGAGAGAGAGAGAGAAAGAGGGGTATGAAATGGATTTTGCGGGATGCAATTGTTTGTGTAATTGAGTTAGAAAAGTTAAACATTCTTGTTTGCAGAATCTTCGAAGTGAAAAGACTGAGTTAGTTTATAAAATAATGTATATATACATATATATCATCGTATTCTGATGATAAAATACGATTTATCATTTATTATAAAAAAATTAAAACTATGTTGTTAAAAATAACACTTCTCAAACCCAAAATACATTAGGAAGAACCGATGTAATATATCAGTTCCAATGCCCTATGGGAGAATGTATCTCCGACAACAATAAAAAAAAACTAATTCTTACATAGTTTCACTTCCACAACACTACCCCGAAGACTCACCCTACATCTCTCCGACACTAGCTCTATATGCCAACACCTAAAAAACAATATAGAAACATCCTTGTTAACAATACCAAAATAATACACCACGATACCAATATCAAAAAATTAAAAATACTCGAAGCCCTCTACATAAAAACTAAACATCCCACAATTAATAATGTCAATTATGAAACTAGTCGCAACATTTTAAAGTGTCTAGCATAATAATTTACATTACCAAATTCTTAGCCATCAGGAAGTTATGCGTTTGAATTGTATGCACTTTCTTTAACGTCATCAATTTCTTAACGGTTTAAACAGTCAAACTTTTAAATCTCTCATATGTGTAGTACGCCATCACGCTCTCATGTACATTTCAACTTTACAGACGTTTTTTCAAGTTATAAACTACTTGCCGTTATGATTAAAAAATGAGCACAACAGTAAAGTCATAATTTGTAAAGACACTAAAACTAATACCGCCTGAAGATGATTTAACGATTCAAATCAAATATACTTGCGAAAGAGAAAAAAGAATGGAACAAGAAACCCGTGGATCATATTTACATCAATTTGACCGAAACATTAGATGGACAATTCGGAAAATTGAAAAAATAAAAAAAAGTCGCATCAAACAAAACCACTCCGTGTTATTTAATAATGTTTGCCTAAATGAAAATATGCTGCTTAAATACACACACAATATATATATATATATATATATATATATATATATATATATATATATATATATATATATATATATATATAGTCTAAAGAAGCTTTGAGTTACTTTAAACAAAAAGACAAAAAAAAGGAAAATGCAGTTTAAATTTCCAGAGAAACTAACTAATTCCAAAATAGTGTAGACTTAACATTTGTTGGAAAATTCATAAATAAATAATATATAATAGTAAGTAAATAAAATAAAAAGGGGGATTAAGTATCTAACAGTGAAACAAAAGCAGGAGACCGTAACGTAAGCATCTAATATTAACACGGGGATCATCAGCTGTTTACCATGTAACTGTTTCGGAGATTTAAAAACAGGACAGTTATATGCATGGCTCTCCAATGGTACAGATAAAACTACCATTTCCCCAATAATCAAGTGTCGAAATTATTCAGCTTAAAATGTTACTTATATATACATAAATAAATAATAATAAAATAATAATAATAATAATAATAATAATAATAATAATAATATACTACCCTTAAGACTACCTTGTGATATGGTAATTTGCATATCAAATGACATTCTTTATAACAATAGTAATACTAGTAATAATAATAATAATAATAATAATAATGATAATAATAAAATACTATCTAAACACTACACCTTATATATATATATATATATATATATATATATATATATATATATATATATATATATATATATATATATATGAAGAAGAATGGAAAGGAATTAGAGAAGCAAAAGCCAAATCATAATTCAATTCAATTGCTCAGAGCAAGGTATATTCCGCAAAAAAGGCAATTTATTCAAGTTAAATTTTCCTTAAGCCAGGCTTTTCAAAGATCAAAATCTTATCATCAGAGGAAGTCGCTGGGATAGATAAGTTGGCAAAGGCCAAGATTTAAAATTTGAAAAAATAAAATAAAAGTTGAAGGGGGAGAAACACAGGGCAACATTCTGCTCTATCCTGGATATTGAGCTTTATACTCTTCACAATAGGTTTTACTTTTCCTAAAAGTTCGCTTTTAGTGCACCACTTTATATATATATATATATATATATATATATATATATATATATATATATATAGTCTAAAGAAGCTTTGAGTTATTTTAAACAAAAAGACAAAAAAAAAAGGAAAATGCAGTTTAAATTCCCAGAGAAACTAACTAAATCCAAAATAGTGTAGACTTAACATTTGTTGGAAAATTCATAAATAAATAATATATAATAATAAGTAAATAAAATAAAAAGGGGGATTAAGTATCTAACAGTGAAACAAAAGCAGGAGACCGTAACGTAAGCATCTAATATTAACACGGGGATCTTCAGCTGTTTACCATGTAACTGTTTCGGAGATTTAAAAACAGGACAGTTATATGCATGGCTCTCCAATGGTACAGATAAAACTACCATTTCCCCAATAATCAAGTGTCGAAATAATTCAACTTTAAATGTTACTTATATATACATAAATAAATAATAAAATAATAATAATAATAATAATAATAATAATAATAATAATAATAATAATAATAATAATAATATACTACCCTTAAGACTACCGTGTGATATGGTAATTTGCATATCAAATAAAATTCTTTATAACAATAGTAATAATAATAATAATAATAATAATAATAATAATAATAATAATAATAATAATAATAATAATAATAATAATAATAATAATAATAATAATAATAGGTAACATGAATTGGAACACATACATTGAAGACATTGCCAAGGCTGCCGCAAAGAAGGTTGGCTCCCTCTACCGTGCTAGTGGACTCCTTACACCTGACATTATCCTGTATCTCTACAAAGCCACCATTCGCCCATGCATGGAGTATTGTTGCCACATCTGGGCTGGTGCATCATCTACTAGTCTCTCCCTCCTTGACAAAGTCCAAAAAAGAGTAGTCAACCTAATAGGTCCCTCACTGTCAGCTAAGCTCCAGCCCCTGTCCCATCGCCGCAATGTGGCATCCTTGTGTTTGTTTTACAAATACTTCAATGGATTATGCTCCGATGAGTTGGCTACTCTGGTGCCCCTTTGACGTAAATTCACTAGACTAACTCGACATTCTACTAAATCTCATTCATTCACTGTGGAGGTCCCCAGATGCCGGAGAGCATTCTACTCAAATAGCTTCTTTCCTCGTCCTGCTGGCCTCTGGAACTCCCTCCCTGCCTCCTGTTTCCCCGACAGTACTGACATGCAGAAATTTAAAACTAATGTAAACAGACATCTCGCTGCTCAGATCCCAATTTAAGCTGAACCACTAATCCTGCTCCCCTTTTCCTTTTTCTCAGTAGCCCCTTACGTTTACAGTGGCGTCCTGCCTTGTTTGGGGTGAATCATGTAAAAAAAAAAATAAATAAAAATAAAATACTATCTAAACACTACACCTTATATATATATATATATATATATATATATATATATATATATATATATATATGTGTGTGTGTGTGTGTGTGTGTTACTTTCTCCCAGTGTAAGTATCTGTGGTAAAGTGAGTGAAATTTCAGAAAGCATTGTAGACAGTGGGTGTATATTAGCGTACAATTGTTTAGAGTATATGATGCTTTCTGTTTGTGTATGAATGTGTTGTTGAAGTAAGGATCCGGCTCGCTTCTAATATCACTAGTTTATAAGAATATGGCCACGACGCATGAAGTAATTACACTAAATCCACAAGAGTTTTCCACATTCAGAAATCGAATTTAATTTATCTCGGATAATTCTATGATTAGGTTGCATGTTTTACATCGAAATATATTCATTATTTGGTCAGAAACAATATATTTTTATTTTCATTGCCCGTCCATACAGAAATATTGTCATCTGTATCTACTATTATGTAGATATTAATGTAAAAACTTATCTTTATTTTTCAACTTATTATTTTTTGCAATAGAATCTTTGATAAATATTACATTTGATTTCTTACATCTTTTACATGAAACAGGTGAATTGAATGTGTCGATTATGTAGTGTCAATTCATTATTCCCGAGCGAAACATAAATTCTAGATCATCGCAAATGAGAATACGAAACGGAGTAAGAAAACAAAATGATACAAATTTAATTCTTGTCATTTTAAATCGATTTCACAATTCCATCTGCTTCATTTTATAAGATTTTGTTTATTTATCAAATATGCATTATCGGTATAATAGGTTATAAAAATATTATTTTATCTATATTACCATCAAAACAGTTCACTGTTATTTAAGTCAATAATACAAAAAAGTTTTGTGAAATACTGTATATATAGTAGAGAGCAAAGACCCAAACACAGCTATTTGTATGCCTTATTTGCATTACTATCGTCGGTGTTATTCATTTGTAATTTTATTGTCCTATTTTCCAATACACATGCAATGGATTTGTCGATATTGATGTTAATTTTTTAAATAGTTTTATTAAAACAAGGACAAATTACCAAAACTTTTATAAAAGTATGATGTTCATTATTTTTCGAAAGAGGTAATTTCTAAAAATAAACTATTAGACTTTAAAATTACAATAGTTTTATACTAAACATGTTTAATATGCATTTAAAATAATACTTAGAACTAGATTTATAGCCGCTGGATGGTTGGTATTATTTAACTAGTAATGAATAAATAGTTAATTCAATTATAATTTAGCTTGTAATGAATACATGGTTAATTTCATTATTATTTAGCTTGTAAGGAATAAATGGTTAATTTAATTATTATTTAGCTGGTAATAAATAAATAGTTAATATAATTATAATTTAACTTGTAATTAATGAATGGTAATGTTAATTGTTATTTAGCTTGTAATGAATAAATAGTTAATTTAATTATTTTTTCCTGGTAATGAATCAATAGTTAATTTGCTTATTATTTTAGTTGTAATGAATAAACGGTTCATTTAATTATTAGTTAACTTGTAATGAATAAATGGTTAATTCAATTATTATTTATCTTGTAATGAATACATGCTAATCTAATTATTATTTATCTTGTAGGAAATAAATGGTTAATTTAATTATTGTTTTGCTTGTAATGAATCAAATGGTAAATTTAATTATCATAAAGCTGGTAATGAATAAATAGTTAATGTAATTATTATTTTGCTTGTAATGAATAAATGGTTTATTTAATTATTTTTTAGCTTGTAATTAATACATTGTTAATTTAATTATGATTTAGCTTGAAATAAATAAATAGTACACTTTGCTATTTTTCAGCTTGTAATGAATAAATGATTTATTTAATTATTATTTTGCTTGTAATTAAGAAATGAGTAATTTAATTATTTTTTAGCTGGTAAGTAATACATAGTTCATTTATAAATCATTTAGCTTGTAATGAATAAATGGTTCATTTTATTATCATTTAGCTTGTAATGAATAAATGGTTTATTTAATTATTATTGAGCTTGTAATGAATAAATGGTTAATTTAATTATTATTAAGCTGGTAATGAACAAATAGTTAATTTTATTATTATTTGGCTACTAAAGAATAAATGGTTAATTTAATTATTATTTAGCATGTAATGAATACATGGTTAGTTTAATTATAATTTTGCTTGTAATGGATACATGGTTAGTTTAATTATAATTTTGCTTGTAATGGATAAATGGTTAATTTTTTTATCATTTAACTTGTAATGAATAAATTGTTAAGTTAATTATCACTTTGCTAGTAATGAATAAATCGTTATTAAATTATGATTTAGCTTGCAATGAATAAATGGTTAATTTAATTATTATTCAGCTTGTTATTAATAAATAGTTAATTTAATTATTATTTAGCTTGTAATAATAAATAGTTTATTTAATTATCAAGTATTTTATAGAGACATTTTGTTTAGAAGTAACCAGGGGTTTTTATCCGGCCTAATAAACCGGTATCATCCGGTCTATTGGGTCTGGATTTACGTCGGTCTATTGGTTTTCGGTCCTGTGCAATTCTAGGAGGTGCACTCACCCAGGCTTTGCCTCCACTCTTTGGGGGGGGGGGAGTAAGTTTATTGCTTACTGCCTGAGGCGCCCCTACCGGTGAATGCCGACGGGGCTGCCCAGACAATTTTTAAACCACCAGTGTGCTCAAATTCTCGAGCGCTTGTATTTTCCTACTTTGCCGCCATCGTGTCACATCTTACCTTGTGGGAGGAAGATAAGTAGAGTTTAACTAAAAACCTATAAATTGAAATTAAGATCGGTAATTAGAAACAGGTAAAAGAAAATTACTTTCTCAGTATAAAATAATTTATTGGCCTTTTCGCTGAGAGCAAAGTGTAGCATCTGTCCTGACACTATCTTCATCTTGTCTGTCCTCTATCAGGGAAGGAACAATCATTTAGAGCTCAAGTAATTTGCAGTTTTGTCCCAATTCTAAGTACTTATTACAGATGAGTTTGATATTACCCACATTAAAAACCGACATGGTTCCTGACTCTGCCATCGGTATGGGGTCAGTAAATAGGCCTTGTGCCTAACTCCTGGAGAGGAGTAAATAATACTACATTATTGGCCTTTTTGTCAAGATCAAAGTGTAGTATCTGTTCCGATGGATACTTCACCCCATGGACTGGTATTGTCTTGGCCTTCGGGGCTTGATTTACGCCGGTCTATGGGTCTGTCCTGTGCAGTTCTAGGAGGTCCACCCTCCCAGGCTTCGCCTCCCCTCTTTGGGGAGGAGTAAGTTTATTGCTTACTGTCTGAGGCGCCCCTACCGGGGAATGCCGACGGGGCTGCCCAGGCAATTTTTAATGGTCAGAGTGCTCACCTCTCGGGCGCTGGCTTTTCAACCCCCACTTTCCGACCCGACCTTGGGTCACATCTTACTTGTTGGAGTAAGATAAAACTGGCCTTGTGCCTAACTCCTGGAGAGGAGTAAATAATACTACATTAAAGTAACACCTGCGCAAGAAAAGCGCATGGAAATGAAGATTTTCTTAACTGGACGCAGAATGCACATATTTTTTTGTAGTGTCATAGTTTCAATTCTGAAGTGTTATATATTTTTTATTACCCCCCCCCCACACACACGCAGCGGTAAGATATGACACAAGATCGAACAGTGGAATTTAAAAGCAAGTGCCCTTGAGGAAGGGCCCTTTTGCCTACAAACATAGCTGGGTAGCCCCGTTTGCATTCTCGATAGCGATTAGCAATACACTAACCCCTTCTCAAAGAGTGAGAAGGCAACGCCTTGGAAGGTTGGCCTCCTAGAACTGCACAACACAACCCCTAAAACAGGCGGAATCAAAACCCGAAGGCCAAAATATTACTGATCTAATGGGTGTAGCATCCATCGAAACAGATAATACACTTTGATCGCAGCCAAAATGCCGAAATACTGATATATCAGCAATATTAATATTAACTATAAAACAGTCATTGTGATATTTATCTGACATTCGTGACGAAATACTACAAAATACATTATTATAAATAACGAGTTACATAACATAAATGATTTGATAATGTTTAGAAATTATTTAGACGAAGATCGATAAATTGTATTATTTCGATTATTCGGACTATTGTTCTCATCTTGAATAGTATTTTCGCAACGTTTCGGCCGTTGTAACCTCAAACATATTCGGGTTCGTCTTATCTAACTCGGAAATATGTATGTCGAACTGATAATGTATTAAATTTCGAATTGAACCTTTATTTAATTCACGGGGGCGGGGGGGGGGATTGTTCTCGTCCTGTAGTCCAAATAATACAAATAATACAAATAATAAAACCTCTTCCAGAAATCTCAAAACCTTCTCAATTGATATTTTAACAAGGAGAGATAGAGTGACAGAAGAGGAGGCAAGATTGATAGGCACGCTAAAAAAATAGAAAAGTTTGAACAACATATAGATAGTAAGAGTGATAAAGAGAAACATAATAAAATGAGGGTAGTTTTATAAATTAATTTAAATTACTGCCAAATCTTTTTCTAACAGAAGTCACTCTATAACGTAAGTGTATAGGAGAACGTTAAACGTTTATTTTACTCATATTTAGTATAATAATATATAGTATTTTTTATCGAAATCGCCCCAGACTAGGCACGAAGCCACTTGATCTAAGTAACAAAACAATACTACTTCAAGATCAAAAACTAGCCAAGCATAATTTCTACTAAATGGATAGATTTCGACCAAGAAAACAGAAATTATTTCTCCTTTGTCAGAAACATCGCTCACGGCATGTGAGGACTAAAGGACAAAATAAGGTAAGGTTTAAGCTCCTCAGGC
>OY744533.1:101151802-101166802 GCA_963556195.1 Sepiola atlantica | reverse complement strand
TATATATATATATATATATATATATATATATATATATAAATATTATTAGTATTTAATGCATGCACAAATATTATGATTAGAAGATATAACATATTGTGTAACGATTTTCAGTGTTTACTTCAACACTGCTCCATACAAGAATAGAGCTAAGTAATAAGCTGTATAGCTTCATTGCCATGAATATAGTTTTATAATTTACTATATATATATGTATATGTACATATATATGTATATATATATACATATATATATATATATATATGTATATTTATATGTATATGTATATATATATATATGTATTTATATATATATGTATATGTAAAGATAGAAAAAAAAAGAGTGATAAATATGCGACGATTGTCCAAATTTATTTCAAATTTCAATTGTTCAATGCAAGGTGTAATCAGTAATAAACTAGTGTTTATTATTTTTTCCTTAAGCCAAGGCTTTCAAAGATCGAAATCTTATCATCAGAGGAGAAATACAGATGGATAATTTGGCTTTCGAAAAAACCAAAGTTCAAATATTTGAAAAATAAAAAAATTATTATTTAAAGAATTTTTGTTAAAAAAACGCAGTGAATGAAAAGAAAAGTTCCGTGAAAAATATATGCAGATTGTCCGGGTGGTAAATTCCCGTTGAAAAGAAGTCAGATGAATTGTAGAATGTGAAGAAAACTCTTTGCGTGGGAGCAGTGTGGAGAAAGTGTTCAAAATATAGGTAAGTCCAGACGCACTTAAAAGGGATTGAAAAGAGAGAAACTGGCCATTTTTGATATACTTATTACAGGTAAAAGATTAGAATAAAACATTGTAAAGATATAATATTTATTAAAAACATCAAAAGTTCAGAGCAAGGAACCTCATATTCTTAATCCATGGATTTTCAAAGAAAACACTTCTTCTCATCAGAGGATGGGGAAGCCGACAATGCGATTATAAATATTGTCGGCAACAATTAACTTTGAAAATCTTATATAAAGTAAAAACAAAGTAGAAGTAAAGAACAAGAATTAGGGCCAGAGGTGAAAAGTCTTATTTTGAGGTGTGAGCGTAAAATCAAAGTTAACACGTCAGGACAAAATGAAATTAAAAGAATAAAAATAAAAGTAAAAGCATCCGTTATTTAGGCATGAATGTTTGAAAAAGAAAATGATAATTAAATTGTTCAGGAGTCTTTACTTCAGATCATATTGTGGAAGAATGAAACAGGAACAAAAGAAAAGAAAAGGAAATTTTAAATGTGGAAACTTAGAGACCGTCGAGAATAAAATATAAAATCAAATCAAATAAAATAAAATGGAGTAAAATGAAATATAAGATAGAATATAGAAAAATAAATTATAAATTCATTGAGTATAGAGAAAAGGAAGGAGAGAGGGACGTGAGTCGGAGAGAATGGGGGGAAGGGAGAAAATTATATAGGAAAAAGGAGAAGGGAAGATGTAGTAAAAAACACACAGCTAATATATGAATATATATATATATATATATATATATATATATATATATATATATATATATATATGATTGCTTTGTTTTCAACGATCCGTTCTCGATTTAATAGGATATTGGCCTCGAAGACGCTGTATATGTGGAAACCTTATAATAATAATAATAATAATAATAATAATAATAATAATAATAATAACAATAATAATAATAATAATAATAATAATAAAAAGAAACAATAGAAAATTAAAAAAACTAAAAAAGCCAAAAGAATTATATTAACTCTACTCATAACTAGTTTTGTATCGAGCAACATTGGGTCGAATATTGACCAAGTTTATTGCCAAATAACAAGTCTAATTTCTCTCTCTCTCTCTCTCTCTCTCTCTCTCTGCCTCTCTATCTCTCTCTCTGTCTCTCTCTGTCTCTCTCTCTTTCTCTCTCTGTCTCTCTCTCTTTCTCCCTGTTTCTCTCTCTTTCTTTTCTTTCTCTCTCTCTTTCTCTTCCTCTCACTGTGCCTCTCTCTCTCTGTCTATCTCTGCTCTCTCCCTCTCTACTCATATACACATTTGTATTGATCTATCTATCAATCTGCACCCCTGTTTATTTATATGACCAAATTGATTGCCAAATGATAAGTCTAATCTCTCTCTTTCTCTCTTTCTCACTCTCTCTCTATCTCTCTCTCTCTCTCTCTATATATATATATATATATATATATATATATATATATATATATATATGCTCGCTCTGCTCTTTCTTTCTCTCTCTCTCGCTCCTCATATACACATTTGTATTTATCTATATATCAATCTGCACCACTGTTTTTATATATGTATCTGAACATCTATCGATTAAGTTCTTCAATGGCTGCGCGTACATAGTAATCGAAGTATGTGTATGTTTGCTTAAGTGTCTCTAGTTTCGTCTGCCTCTCTGGCTGTCTGTATTTATCTATCTGTGCACGTCCATTGCAATTCGTCTTCACTTCATTGAAACACCTACGCCCGTCACCCACTGATCAATTTATTTCGTTTTCTCACCTGAAATTCCTACCGAACTCCCCCACCCTCTTACGCACTCTACCCCGCCCATTTTTACATCATTCCGAATAAAATCAGCGACGCCATTAATTGAAGCCCTGGTCCTCCCATATTTAGAATTAATGGTAAACAGAAATCGTAGCACTGCTGATAAAGCTCTTGAGACATTCTTCGTTTCGTCCATTTCTCATCACTTTCGCGAGGCCTTAAAAGTTTCCGGCTAAGAACTCCTAATAATAATAATAAAAATAAAAAACCCACCAATAAGCGCCCAATAAGCAGCGTTCCTTTCCTTACCATCCAAGAAACACGGAAGAATGAGAAACACATTTTCTAAGATAAATGAGGAAATTACGACTCTTAAATTATTACGGACGAGCTGTCGATTTGGATAGACGAGACTTGATATCACGTGTAGGAGTCGTTAAATTGTAAAATAACACAACACTTTTAGAAGGAGAAGGCGAAGATAGGATGACAGTATTGCTTATATGTAACCCTTTTTCGGTCCAGAGGTATTAGTAGAAGGTAACCCCTCTCAATGACGCAACTGGCAACTCAATGATGCTCCATGTCAAATTTAGTCGAGTAGATTCATATTCAAGAGAAAGAAACCAGATTCGGGGATCCTGGGGAGTTTTTTTTTTTTAATAATATAGGTCATAGAAAAATACGAAGAATTATGTGTTTCGTATGTCAACTTTAGTTACTCCGATGATCTTGAAATTTAGCAGATATTTCTTAATTGACATCTCATACGTACCATAAAAACTTAGATCGGAGAGATTTGAATATTGAGGAAGGGGCTACATATTGTCCCGTTCTCCCCAAACTATCAAACTGTATGCAAACAGAGATTACAACATCATATGAAACCTGCTGATAACAATTGGTTTTGCGAGATCAACTGTAAAATTTGAATTACACACACACACACACACACACACCTTTCTCTCCAAATATGATCTGAGGTTAAGATCGGATTCTAACTCTGTCTGATGAGATCTCAGTTTATAATAACTGTTAATTGATAACATCGACATGCCAGTGTCGCAGATTTTGTACATGTCTATGTAAATAAAAATTATCATATATAAAGCTCTATTTGATATTGAGCACTTTGATATTGAGCACCCGGTTGAAATTCTTTGGATTACTATCCTGTGGTTGTTTTTACCTGGATTATTAAAATCATTATATATATATATATATATATATATATATATATATATATATATATATATATATATAATGTATTTATTTATTCATGAGACAATTATTTATTTAAGCTCTATTCAAGTTGGATACTTTAATAAAACATATGAAAAGTTTTAAATTAAGTAATATTTTAAAAGTTATCTCAGATGTCGCCATGAAACGAAGGCAGTCAGAGTCGACAGGCATCGTTATAGATACAACTGATGAAATAAAGTAACTAACTTTTATAAATATTTGTAATTAACTCAACTAGAGAATTTAGGTAGAGGTCAGAAGAGGTCATATTTACAGCATATTTTCAAAGACAAGGAAATCTTTAAAAAAGATTGTTCTACATGGTCAGACAAAAAAAAGTTTGACTATTGCTTGGAAAATTCAAACAATTAAACATGAAATGTATGCGAATTACATATTACTAAATAAAGAGATATTTCGTTTCTGAAAACCATTTTACAGTTAAAGATTTTTGATGAGAAGAGTTCACTTTTCGGCACACGTTTGTGATGCCTTAATCTGACCAAAAAGGATACAGATTATACTACATTTGCAAACATAGTGAATATAGGAAGTGGGAGAAGTTCAAACTCAGTGAACTTACCTCCACATATGTTCAAATGTCTTATATTTGTACACGGACTAACAACTTCGAAAGATGCTGAAATAAGATCATGTCTACTATCAAAGCTGGAACAAGATTCAAAGCTGACATTACAAAATATCATGGAAGAATGTCAACGAATAATAAATCTACACCAAATCTGCGAAAAATTAGGAAAGAGATATTTCATACATAACTTAGTCGACAAAAAAGGAACATGGTAAAAAAACAAAGTTTTTCTTTTAAAATCAGTTATGGATGCAGACAAATACACTTGGACTTTTCAATTCTGTAGATGTAATATATTTTGTGTGTGTCTTGTAACGTAGTCAATGTTCAGTTGTAAAACCCGGACGTTTAAGTAATTATTGATGATATTCTTAGTATCGCTTATACCGCTGATTGAACGTCGAACTTCCCGATGGCTATCACTTAGAACAGATTGCCACTTTGACCTTTTATCTGTTGCGCAACATATCCACGTTATATCGGTTGAACCCTTGCGAGTATAAAATCGAACATGTGAACAGTTTTCTGAATCATGCCAATAGTACATAATTTACTTCGATGAATCAGTTTTAAACAGGTATTTCTTTTTTTCCGTCACGCACTAGTTTGCCTTCTGCTTTTAATTGCATCGACGCATCTCTATGAAATGCGTCAGTGTGTCACGCAGAAGTTGCCTTCTGCTTTTAATTGCATCGACGCATCTCTATGAAATGCGTCAGTCTGTCACGCAGAAGTTGCCTTCTGCTTTTAATTGCATCGACGCATCTCTATGAAATGCGTCAGTGTGTCACGCAGAAGTTGCCTTCTGCTTTTAATTGCATCGACGCATCTCTATGAAATGCGTCAGTCTGTCACGCAGAAGTTGCCTTCTGCTTTTAATTGCATCGACGCATCTCTATGAAATGCGTCAGTGTGTCACGCAGAAGTTGCCTTCTGCTTTTAATTGCATCGACGCATCTCTATGAAATGCGTCAGTCTGTCACGCAGAAGTTGCCTTCTGCTTTTAATTGCATCGACGCATCTCTATGAAATGCGTCAGTGTGTCACGCAGAAGTTGCCTTCTGCTTTTAATTGCATCGACGCATCTCTATGAAATGCGTCAGTCTGTCACGCACTAGTTTGCCTTCTGCTTTTAATTGGATCGACGCATCTCTATGAAATGCGTCAGTCTGTCACGCAGAAGTTTGAAATAAAAGTTCCATCTTTGCAATCGTTCGTGAACAAGCAAGGATATCGTATATAATAAGCGTCTTAATTGCTATTTTTATCTCGCTAATACTTCATGCACTCGTCCCTAATGCGGAGATATGTTCTATGATAAACGTGGTTATGCTTCGCGACAGAGATGAGACGGAATTTGCCCAGAACGAATCAGAAACCAAAATAACATAACTGCATTTATCCAAAGATTATTTTCGGGAATTAGTAAGAGTGCTTCGAGCAAAGAAGTGGAAACGGAAATCCAATATAAACTTCTTATGATACATGTACTGCCATATATATATATATATATATATATATATATATATATATATATATATATATATATATATATACATATATATATGTGTGTGTGTGTGTGTGTGCGTGTATGTGTATCGGCAACTGCCATTAGCTTTAAGACATAGCTCATTAGGGAAAACTAATTCGAGCTCAGGAACTTGACAATGTTTGCATTGAGATATCATATACATTCAGTCAGTGTTGTATGGTAGCGCAGGGGTAGGAGCGCCGACTGTCAGCCTGACGGTTGAGTTTCAATCCTAGCTTGAGACACTAACTTGTCTAGCCGTACTGAAGAGATGTGATACAGCGAAACAGTCTTAATGTGGATGACTATATGAAGCTCCATCTGGGTAGAGCTTATTTTTCTAAGGATATCGCCAACTGCCATTAACTTTAAGGCATAGCTCATTAGGTAAAACTAATTCGAGCTCCGACACTTGACAATGTTTATATTGAGATATTACTTACATTCAGTCAGTGTCGGATAGTAGCGCAAGGGTAGGAACTTCGATCCCGTCTTGAGACACTAACTCGTCTAGCCGTACTGAAAAGCTGTGATACAGCGAAACAGTCTGTATGTATATATATTTATATACATATGTATATATATATATATGATTTTAAACAATATAGATTTTAAACAAAACATTTACCTAAAGCCTCAGTGAAATGTTTCGACTCTGTCGTTTAGTTCTATCGAATTCTTCGTAATCACGTTACAATCTCTTGTGGCATCATGGGACTAAGTGAACTTTTACAGAGTCAAGGTGTTTCTGTGCACCGGGTTCGAGCCCTGTAATTTCCCCTCAGTTATAAAAGCCGTAAGCTCAAAACGACGTTGTACGTAGGTAAAATGTTTAGATATTTATACTCGTCTCTTTCATTGTGAATATCACTAAATTTATCCGTTATTACGTGACAATCTCATTGGACTAGGTGAACGCTTATACATTCAAAGCGTCTCTGTGAATCGGGTTCGTGCCCTGTAACCGTCTGAAATTGTTATTTCCCTGATAAGAGGCGTAAGCTCGAAACGAGGTCGTGCTTAGGTAAAATATTAAAATATAATTTAATACTATATATATATATATATATATATATATATATATATATATATATATTACAGGATAGTTGAAGGGTAGAAAAAAAGTCAGGTGATAAAACATTAATTTATATATATATATATATATAAATTTCAAATAAATAATATGAAGTTATTTTTACCTACATACGCTAGCGTTTCGAACTTTCGCTCTCATCAGTGTAGGGATGATGTTCTCGGAGTGTCGCACGGTTCGAGCACCTGCCGCATGGTCATCCTAGACAATACCACATTCACGAAAAGAATTTCAGTTCTATTTTTGCGAAGGGCGGCATATCAAGGAAGATTGACTAAAGATTTTAAAAACGTGGTCGGAATATTCCTTATAGCCACGTATCAGTCTATTTCTAACTTCGCCGAACAACCTTATTATAGGGGCTTATAACAATATTAATTTTAAATTCCTAAAGTAGACAACAGCGTGAAGTGTAGAAAGTTCACGGTGAACATTAAGCAAAAAGTATTCAATGAATACATCATTTCTAGTTATGACATGATAGTTAAACATGGGCAGTTTATAATGCAGCGATGGAAAAGCTAAGAGTGGCACAGTACAAAATGGAACGCATTATGCTCGGCATCAGTTTGCATGATAGAAAAAGAACAAATTTGATCAGACAGCAAACTGGAGTAAGCGACATCATCACTGCCATAGGAATGACAAACCATACATGCGCAGGTCACCTTTCGAGATGTATAGATAACAGGTTGCCATATAGAGATAATGGAAGATACCTAGAGGAAGGCCAAACATCCGGTGGAGAGACGACCTCGATAGTCAACTAGGTATTACTTGGCCACGCCTAGCCATGGCTTAAACAAAGTGGAAAGAACCTAGGGATGAGTTCCTCTACAAGCAGTGATATAAAAAGAGCCGAATCATATATATATATATATATATATATATATATATATATATATATATATATATATATATATATGGGGTATAGTACACGATAAGTCATGAAAATGAAATGCCGTGAAAAATGACAAACAGAAAACAGGTTAAAGTGCAGGATACTTAACCTTTTTTCCGTTTGTAATTTTTCACACACACATGTGATGTTTTGAATATAAGAAACGAGTTATGACCAAAAAATCATTTAATTCGGACGAAACACTAAGAAACGGGCCTAATTAGAGTTGGGGCCCGTTTTTTGGAGGGTCACCCTGTATACATATATATATATATATATATATATATATATATATATATATATATATATATGTGTGTGTGTGTGTGTGTGTGTGTGATGGACTCTCCCGTTGATTTCAACATATGTTAATTGCACCCTGTGTTTGAGTCGCAAATGACTCTTCAGTCCTGCGAGTGATTTGCCGAGAAGTCCACAGATTGTGCAAGAGTCTTAATCGTTCGAGTATATGGTTGGAAGAGCAGCAAATATTTGGTTTCTTTCCCTAGTTTCACAAAGTTTTACAATTTTCGATACTGCATTATTCCTGATAATAGAAAATATGTTTTCTTCCTTATTCTTTTAAACGACATGGTGTCGCTTGATCTAGTGATTCAGATGTTAAGAAGCTCGTTGTGGAATAATGTCCACAAGTTGTGTGTGCTCTGGTCGCACGTTATAAGTATTAGTAAAGACTTCCACTGTATAGTATTCAATTACATTTTGTAATTGAAACGTTTTTCTTTCAATTTAGAAACCAGTAAAATGCAGAGGCCATTTTTTATAACACATTATTTATTTAAATTCAAATTTTTGATTCACATAGTAATCTTTATCAGGATAATAGATAATATTTGTTGCTCCCTATTTTTAAACGACATGGTGTCGCTTGATCTTGTGCTTCAGATGTTATTGTGTAATAATGTCCAAGTTGTACTAAATGTGAATTGATCAACGTTTGATTACCTGAGTGTTTTTTTATATGAATCAAATTAAATCAAAGTTATGGCAAAACACAGCAAAGTGCAATAAGCCATGTAAATGGTCAGTAAGGAGATGTGTATATCTATATAGTGTCTAAATGTTGTGTACAAAGTGACTTTAATGCAGGATATGATAGACATCGTCACTACATCTGGTAGTCTGTGCTACGAAGCAGAATCGCGGACAAAGAATACTGCCTTTCTTCAAAGGAGACCAAAATGATTATCGTCCTTCTTTTGCTGAGTACCGTGGAGACTATAACTTAGCTCTGGGGTGAGAAACTTTTCGAAAAGTATATTTAAAATTCTATTTGATGTTTTACACGCCAGAGATGCGTCACCACGCATCTTCCGCTGCTCAGGTGAGATATCATTTTCCAAAGATCAGCGACCATGGTTCACCCAGCGTTGTCGTAAACTGTTTGGCCGCCTGTAGTCTGACCACGGCTTCTGGGAGACCCTCAGCGAAAAGTCCCCTTTCAAAGATTTAGCTGAAATCGTCACAGTTACAGCTTCTCTGAGTGTTCACGGAGCGCTCTCCGTGGAGCTGGTGGGACTAAGAAGTCACGAGGCGCATTGTAGTTGCCGCGCATCATGTCAGAAGCGAGTACGGGGTATCTATGTAGCCGTTTACTGACCAGCGAATATAGGTTAAAGGCCTCTTAACCGGTTCATAGGACTTTATGTGAGGCTCTCGAACCATCCATGTCGCAAGTCTCTGAACTCGCACCAGGTGTATAATATCACGAACGTCTAGCATCAATAAGGCAGGTTCAGAATAAAGTGGCTCGTTGAGAACCGACTTGGAGGTGGTTGCATTTGTTCATTTTGAAAGACAACTTCCATTAGTAATCCCATGAATTAATATATATATATATATATATATATATATATATATATATATATATATATATATATATATATATATATGAAAATACGTACTATTAAATTAAGGGCCGGTAAAATGCAATTTTTTGCGTTACTCTTTACTGCTTAGGAATGAGAAAAATACAAACGCTGTTACTATCGCCATTAACAACATAAACAAAACACGTAACTTATATATATATATATATATATATATATATATATATATATTTATATATATGTATATGTACATATATATATATATATATATATATATATATATATGACAGAGAGAGAGAGAGAGAGAGAGAGAGGGGGGGGAAGAGTGACGGAGAGACGTGGTGAAAGCGTCTCCATAACTGCTTTGGTAAATTTTAGGCAAAGCGAATAAGTACTCAATTTTGAAATGTGCTTTATGGAAACGTTCCATGCCGAAGGTTCCAGACACACTTCAGCGCCACCAGTTGTGCATTTTATGTTGCAGAGTCTGTCTGCTAAGGGCTGCTCTACTGGGTCACATGGGATGCAATAACGGAGACTAAATACGTGAATGTCAAACAGAAGTAGCATGTAACGATATAGAATCAGAAGGCAGTTGGCTTGTATGTGATATCTGAAGCAAGACCTGTAAAAGTAAGTTGGTGCTTCTGAAAACCCGGCATTTAAATCTTAAAAGGATAGCTATATCCTTTGAAAACGTGGCAATCAACAATACATTTAAAAGAATTATAAACTGTATTAACATCGACTTCGGTAATAATTGGGCCTTCTTACAGTTTCACTAAAACCAGGCTTTCGTAATTAAAAAAAATAAAAGAATGAACCACCTCGATTCCGACTTTTCTCCCAAGTTGTCATTATTATAAAATACAAATGTTTTCTGCTTTTGCGTGCTCAGTTTCATTAAGTTCAATTTAATACATCAGACTTCAGTAAACATACAAATATATATATATATATATATATATATATATATATATATATATAAAATTATTAATACCTATAGACGCTAGCGTTTCAAGCTTATTGCTCTCATCAGTGCAGGTAAGTATCAATTTCAGAACGTCGGGAGGCGCGAACCTTGTTCACAGAGTTTGCCTAGAATCTGCAAGCAGTCGCCATATCCACTCGGGTAACAGAAACTGTCACGTAATTAAGGGAAAATAAGATCTATATGTACCTAGAAGTGGGCACAGATAGAAGACTAGTATATATATATATATATATATATATATATATATATATATATATATATATATATATATATATATATATATATATGTATATATATACGTAAATATAGCGACTATAGTAAATAAATAATTATAGTTATCAAAAACCACTTATGTTCAGAAATCGGAATGTTTAAAAATATATAATGTTATTAAATTCAATCAGACTCGTAGAAAAATGACTTCATCGCATTGAATTGTTCATGTAAATCTCAAACAGAAGTAGCTACCTATAATGGCGTTGTCTTTTCTTTTTTGTTCAATGGAAGCGTCACTTCAGGTTCGGTTTCGTCAATAATTATCTGCTCACACAAAACCGGATATTTTATAGAGAGAGGAGGGTTACTAGAGAGAGGAGATCGGCGACTTTTGAACAAAACAAAAAAAGACAGCGTATTTTTACAACGGTTTTATTAGTTTATGATAATAACATTTTACCGGTAATAGTATCACTTCAGGTAGATTTCGTAAGACTGTTTCACTCACAGCATATTATCCAGTTTAAAATGTAAGTTATTCTTTAATAAATGTAATTATACGGCTACTGTGAGGTCTCCTTTCTTGCCAGATATCCATAAATAGTAAATACAGCATTTTACTTTATCGTATTAATCTATTGAGAATCGTTACATACATTACGAAATAACAAAAAAATACTAATAGGATGTTCAAGACCGGGATCAGGGGTTTCATGGGTTGTTAACTATTTTCCCGGACAAAGCCGAGATGGGTTCTGCAAGGACATATCTTAAATATCGTTATCTACGAACAACTGTCTACGATTGTGGCGAGAAGAAGCGAGATTCGAGACAGAGGCACCAGAAATTATTTTACATTTTCAATCGTTACGGTAATCAAATTTAAATGTATTTACCAATAATGAATAGATCTGCACATTTAAAAAAAAATTGTGTTTGTGTAACGACAGAGACGCAGTAAAAAATAATCCATGTTAACTTTAATAATACTTGAAAGGCAACACCCTCTTTAAACTGGAGTTCTATCGATTGAGCCACCGAAGAAAGAGAAAGAGAGAGGAAGGTGATATGAACGATAGATATAACATGGCCACTATATAAATAGATAGATCTCTAACAACGTTGTATAATGAAAGCTTAGACTCTTTTGTTATTAATACAAATTAGTGAAGAGTATTTGTTTTAGCCTAATAACCTCGGCCGCCATTTCTTTAAGTTAAGTGCTCTTATTGTACACAGCTCTCAAAAAGGTGTCACTCGGCGATGGTAGAGGGAGAACAGATTACACGAAGCACAATAAGTTTTATTCATCGGGTTCTGTAGCTTTTATTGGCAAAACGAGACGGGCGTTTTGTGCGTTTTTTTATTTATTTTGTCTACATTTGTTAATCAATGATGACTTTCGTTTCTTTTCTGTTGCCAAATAATGTTTTTGTGTAATTTATTTATGATCAGTTTGATCCCATTTTGTCTGATGAAGATGGAGTTGGTTGGGTTTTAGCGTTGGAAATCCGAGTGAAAAGAAAAATAAGAGTAAACGACACGAAAATGAAGAGATTTAAAAAGATGAAGAAGGGAAAAAGACTGGGATAAGATAGTTTACAGTACTTAGAAGATAAAGAAGAAGAAGAAGAAGAAGATGAGGTGGAAGAGAAAAATGATGCGGACAAGATAAAGATTTCTTTAGAGAAGAAGAAGAGGAAAAAGAAGAAGAAGAAGAAAAAAAGAAGAATGAGAAGAAGGGAAAGAAGATAAGTAAAATATATGCTGCAATACTACTTAAGAGGAGAAAAAGAAGAAGAAGAAGAAGAAGAAGAAGAAGAACGAGAAGAAGAAAAGGGAAAAAAGAAGAAGATGGGAAAGATTATAAGATGTTTAGAAAGAAGAAGAAGAAGAAGAAGAAGAAGAAGTAGAAGAAGAATAAGAAGAAATAAATGTAACAAAAAAGAAATTAAAGACGACAGAGAAGAAGAATAAGATGTCTTAGAAAACAAATAATAATAATAATAATAATAATAATAATAATAATAATAATAATAATAATAATAATAATAATAATAATAAAATAATACAAAGATTTAAAAATAAGAATGGGAGGAGAAATTGTAGTAAGAAAAAGGAGGAAATAAAGAGGCAGAATCAGAAAAAAGACGAAGAAAGAAAAGAAAAGATTAAAATAGAAAGAGAAGGCGAAGAAGCAGAAGAAGAAGAAGAAGACGGGGACAAGATAGTTTACCATATTTCTACGACAAAAAGAAGAAGCGGAAGAGGACGAAGAAGTGGAAGAGAAGAATATCAGGATTTCGTAGAAGAAGAACAGGATGAGGAGGAGGGGGCGAGAAGAGAAAGAAGAAGATGAGGACAATAATACGTTACAATAGTACTTAAGAAGAGTAAATAAAGGAAAAAAAGAAGAAAAAGAAGAAGAAACACAATAAGAAGGAGCAGGAGGGAAAGAAGAAGATAAGGGCAATATAGGATACAATAGTACTTAAGAAAAGAAAAGAAAGAAGAAGAAGAAGAAGAAGAAGAAGAAGAAGAAGAAGAAGAAGGAGAAGAGGAAGAAGGAGCGGAAAAAAAGAAAAAGAAGGAAAAGGGGAAAAATAAATAAATGAAACAGAAATATCAACAAAAAAAGAAATAAAAGACAACGGAGAAGAAGAAAGATATGAACAAGATGTTTAATAATAATGATCAAAAGAAGAAGACAAAGAAATAATAGAATAACAAAAAAGAAGAATAAGAAATAACAAGAATAACGGAATAAGTAAAATAAGAAGAGGAAGAATAACAGAATGAAGGAATGGAGAAAATAAAGAGAAGGAATCAGGAAAAGACGGAGCGAGAAAATGGTTAAATGATGTCTCCGAAGAATCAAGAATTTGTAAGATGAATGAAAAAGGAGGTGCCAGACGAGATTTTCAGATGAATGAAAAATAACATTATTAAAGTTATCCACCATTTTACATAGTTCAAGTGTCCAAAATGAAGGAACATTAAGGAAAAATAATGGTTTCAAGTTTTAAACAGTAGGTTTTCTTTGTATAAAAGGATGAAAATAAATATTCTTAACTTTAATTATCATCACTGCTGCAAGTCACGCAATATCAATCATGTCAAAAAGAAATAAAAGTGATTTAAGCGACAAAGCAAAAATCGTCAAATTAAGAAAGGAAAAGTTGACAATAAAAGAAATCACAAAACGTGTGAAACGTTCAAAAAGTGTTGTAAGCCGAGTTCTCTAACTCTATAAAGAAACTGGGAGATTAAGTAACACAAAGACACCTGGTAGACCAAGAAAGACAACAGCAAAAGAGGACAGAGTTTTACAATGCCTAGTGTTAAAAGACCATTTCCTTACAGTTGGCAACATTTCTAAACAAATGGAAGGTGTCACGAATGTTTCACGACAAACTGTGTCCAGAAGGTTGCACAGAATAGGTCTTTTTGCAAGATCTTTTCGAAAAAAAAGACGCTAATAAGTAAACAAAAAAGGCAGCTAGATTGGCGTTCGCAAAAAACCATGCTATATGGCCAGAAATAAATTGGAAAAAAAGTTTATTTCAGTGACGAATCAAAATGTAATGTATTTGGCAGTGATGGAAAACAATTTGTAAGAAGAAGAAAAGGCAAAGGTTTGGATCCTAGCTGCATAAAAAACTGTTAAATTTGGTGGAGGTAGCGTGATGGTTTTCGGCATGATATTATAGCAGGGTACATCACCACTTGTACGCTTAAATACTAGAGTAAATGCTACTGTATACAAAAATGTTTTAGAACAGTATTTCATGCCAGTTTTGCACAATTCTGGTGTCGAAAAGCTTGTTTTATGCAGGATAATGCTCCCTGCCATGAGGCAAAGCTGGTCATGAATTATCTGGCAGAGGTAAAGGACTGGCCTGCTCAGAGTCCTGACATGAACCCTATATACATCTTATGGTAAGCTCTATGACAAAATGTTATGGCAAAGAATCCGGAAACCATCGAATACTTGTGGCTGAAATTGAAAAATGAATGGGCCAAGATAATTGTGGCCCAATGTCAAGATTTAGTGAAATCCTGAAGTCGTAGATGTATCATAATAAATCAAAGCTTAATT
>OY744533.1:101134302-101146802 GCA_963556195.1 Sepiola atlantica | reverse complement strand
TCGCAACAGTCTCTTACCATTGATTTCTCGCTGGTAAAAACAATTGGTCTTCTCTGGGATTTGGGTGGCAATAAGCCTCCCCAATGTCCCAGCATTCTCTGCACTTTTCCAGTGGAGGTCTGGTTTGTGCTGTCCCTCCTCGGTCTTCTCATCCTCCTCGACAAATATTTTATCTAGTGTCAGCCTAGGCCGGCATCATTTAAAAAAATAAAATAATAAAAATAAAAATAAATGAATAAATAAAATAATATTTTTTTAATTAATTAAAAAAAATTTGTTATTAGTATTATTTTTTTTATTATTATTATTATTATTATTATTATTATTATTATTATTATTATTATTATTTTTTTATATTTATCATTTACTCGATAAGCATTTTCACACGAGTCCAATGACCGCTGGAATCTGAGTGACAGCAAGTCCACCGAAATTTTCAGTATTCTCCGCTTCTTTTGATATCCGTTTTAAATGACTTTGAGTTTTTGTAACAGCTAATACTAAGTAATTCATCGCTGGTAGCTGTCTTACCTTGACATTTGAACTGCAATATATACCTTTACCGTTCATATGCATTCAGTGACCTTCCGGATGAGGTCCCGATTTTAGTCTCTCCTCGGTCCTTCCGTCCTTCTTGACCTTTCACAACTATTTTGTGTGGTAGAAACCGATAATCGTGCCTAGATTTATTTTTTTAGTTTTTTTAGGGATAGTTGCTGCATTCACTTATCATGTGACTTACTGTTTCGTATCTTTGTGCACAGAGTCAGCATTTACTGTTTTCTTTTGTCTTGTCTAATTTGGCTGTTATATCGTTCGTTTTGATAGTGTTTTGATCGCGTTGTTTTGTGTGGCTGTCAGTAGTGATTATGATTCTCGGTTCAAGTGTCTTTTTCGTGGCCGCGTTCATGTGTTTCGTGCGCTTTGTCTTTGGCAAGTCTTATAAATAGTACATGTAGTTACATATCTCTCGATTGTATATTTCTTGTGTTTTTTTTCCTATTTCCAGTTTTACTGATTTTTTGTATCGTTCATGTTGGTAGTTCTTTTTTGTCGCAGTAATCAGTTTTTCTGTTGTTTGGCTTATATATTCAACGAGTTCTTCTAGCGTATTCTCCACACAGTCTGTTATACGTGTCGTTTTCTGCTCAGCCCGGTTTCCGTTGCCGCCGTCAAACTCGCCGTTGATAGAAAACCCAGTCGGATGCTTATCTGGTTTTAACAGTTTTATTTAACAAAACGTAAGACTAAAGTTGTTAGTACGAGAGAGAAATAAAACAAATAAATTATTGAAGAGATACATTTTCACTTTTGAACAGGCCAACTTTTTAGCCAACTGTGTACACTGTCCTTGTCCTCCCTCTGGGGCTGGCGAGGACAGCGTGTCCTCGCGTCTGATTGATCTGTTGGGTAGCAGCGAAGAGGCTAAATCAGCTCTGAACGAAAGTGACGTTATTTCCGACTTCCTTTTTATTCTCCCACCTCCTGGCATCGCCTCACTATCTAACATAATTATCAGTCTCATCTGGTTTGCATATAGTTCTTCAATACGATCGTTCGGATACAGTGCATTGCACATAGTCATTAGTTCCCTAGTTATTTAGTCAAATAACATGAGTCTTATTTTGTTCAGCTTACGAATGTTCGCTGCTGTTTCCAGTGTTCTCTTATTTAAGGCCAACTTTTCCATTCCGATTTCCATGCTGATATTCCTGATGAATACTCTCGCTGTATCTATTATATTTTCTAGTTCCATCTTGTTTTTTTGAAATTGTTTCAGCTCGTCGATAAGCCAAGAAGTCTGAGTAAAGAATATTTTAAAGTAAATACTAGTCCGGCATGTGAGAACCTCTACGGTGAAATGCTTCTGCTAGTCGAGTTGGTGGAGCGTATTTACGCTGTGCAGTAAGTTCATCGGAGCACATTCTGTGGGAGAACTTGTAAAACATGTACATGGATGCAACATTGCAGCGACGAGACAGAGCGTGGGGCTAGGTAAACAGTGTTGGACCTATTAGGTTAAAGACTCGTTTTGGCACCCTGTCCCAGTGGGAGAGGCTTGTTGTTGGTGCACCAGTTCACATATTATTACAATACTCCTTGCATAAGCAAATATATATATATATATATATATATATATATATATATATATATATATATATATATATATATGAGACACTGGCAGATGTTAAAAGGTGTCTATCTCGGTATGTGGGAGGCACCTTGTTTTCAGAAGACTTGGAACTATCTTCGATATTTATCGCAATCGATGGTTGGAAAGGTTTCTTAAAAAAAATGTAAGTTAAGGAGCTTTGGCTTTGTCGTATTTAATGTGACCACCAATGTTTCTATGAATTAAGCTATTGCCTCGTATGTGTGTGTGTTCGATTTGCCGAAATTCACAGAATACAGTGTGGTGTTATAAGCAAATATACCAACCTCGGACCAGATCGCATATGGAGATCAATAATAATAAAGGTCCAAGTATCGATTTCTTGTGCAAACTCACATTAAAGAGATGTTGTTTGAATGTACGCTCACTGAGAACAACTGTAATCATCTTTTTTTAGCTAAGAAGGGTATTTTATATATTAAAGTTTTGTTCAGTAATACCGTACGAATACATTTTACTCAGAAGACCTTCATTCGATAAATTGTGAAAGGCCTTGAATATATTCAGCGTTGCCACCTTTGCGTTCGTTGTCTTAACTAGTGTATAGTGTATGTGTTCAGAGATGACCATTAAGATATTAGTGGTAGAATGAGATTGCTTAAATCAATGGAGTAGAAAGTGGCTGGGGGTCTACTTTCGGCAGCCTCGTAACTCTTATTTTTTCCTTTAGTCCTCACATTCCATGAGCGATGTTTCTGACAAAGGGGGAATAATTGCTGTTTTCTGGGTCGAAATCTATCCATCTAACACTTATTGTTGTCCAGTTTTTTTACCTTCAAGTAGTATTTTTTAGCTCCTTAGATTAAGTGGTTTCATGCCTTATCTGGCGTGATTTCCATTTAAACAGAAAAAAAATACTGTTAGTCAGAAAACAGTTGAGCATTTTAGCTGTTGTGGACTATCGCTGAATTGATTAATGATTTTAAAGTGTTATCGAACAACAGGAGTTATGGCGCGAAAATCGTGCGGGTCAGTTCTTTCACCAGAGTTCTTGAAAACTGGTACAACATAGGTAATTAACCAGCTATAAGGGACGCAGGATTCTGCAATAATTTGGCGATAGCGACCGGTGTTCTTACAGTGCGTTTTTATTTTCCGCTACCCTGAGCGTTTTGCTTTCATTATTTAAGAATATGCAAATGGACGCAGTTTTCCTTTTTAATTCGCCCTTAATCGAACGAGTCATCAATTGTATACATAGATTTTTTAAATTAATTAATTAATTTATAAACTAATTTATTGTATACATATTTTCATAATTAATTTACAAATTATTTTTTTTTGTGCACAAAAGTTAACTAAGTAGAATTTTTTTGTCTATCTATCTATCTATCTATCTATCTCTCCCTCTCTCTCTCTTTCTCTCTCTCGCCCTCTCTCTCTCTCTCTCTCTCTATATATATATATATATATATATATATATATATATATATATATATATATATATATATAACTAATTTATTGTATACATATTTTCATAATTAATTTACAAATTATTTTTTTGCGTGCACAAAAGTTAACTAAGTAGAATTTTTTATCTATCTATCTATCTATCTATCTATCTATCTCTCCCTCTCTCTCCCTTTCTCTCTCTCTCTCTCTCTCTCTCTCTCTCTCTCTCTATATATATATATATATATATATATATATATATATATATATATATATATGAATCCAATACATGACATACCTATAACACATAGTACTTCAGTTTTGTCAACTTTAGGACAGGCTATGCTAAACTCTAAATATATTCTATTTAGAAGGCGTACTACAAAAAATGACTAAACCAACAAAACATCCTAACCATAAAAATAGATAAGAATGTTCAGGGTTAACTACTTTACTCTCAAACAGAATCCGGCAGCATTCCACGGAAAGTTTGGAAATAATTAGATTCTTAAATATTGAACACATTTTTGTAAGATAAAGTTACATAAGAAGTTTTAAAATATTAGTTCGTCTCACTAGAAATCTATTAGGCAAGTGACATTTCTAAAACTAAATTTCTTCTTAATTTGATTTTTTTTTTGTAACGGAGTTACATTTTTGAAGCAATAAAGGTCAAGATTGAACTGGCATGTGAAATATTAGGACTGGTATGGTGAAATGTATGGATAATTGGGTACTTATATCGATCTTGACCCAGTTTTCGCGAGTTTCTTGTCGGAAGCGTTCGGCTATCCTGCCCAAACGCCCGAGAGATGACGAGACGATTTATACCAGGCGACAATTTTGATACGGTGCTGCGTCCTATGATTGTAAGTTATATTTTCTAGAAATTTTCTAAAAGAAACAACAAAAGAAACAAGCAAAACATAGCGAAGTTACTGTCATCAAATAAATATTTGTTTTATTTTGATACGTTGCTGCGTCCTATAATTTTTAGTTATAGTTGCAAGAAATTTAAAAAAAAAAAAAAAAAAAAAAAAAAACAGAGCGAAATTACTGTCATCAAATAAATATTTGTTTTATTTTGATTCGTTGCTGCGTCCTATAATTTTTAGTTATAGTTGCAAGAAATTAAAAAAAAAAAAAAAAAAAAAAAAACAGAGCGAAATTACTGTTATCAAATAAATAGTGTTTGTTATTTTGATACGTTGCTGCGTCCTATAATTTGTAGTTATAGTTGCAAGAAATTTTTAAACAACAAAACAAATAAAACAAGCAAAACATAGCGAAATTACTGTTATCAAATAAATATTTTTTTATTTTGATACGTTGCTGCGTTCCTATAATTTTTAGTTATAGTTGCAAGACATTTTTTAAACAACAAAACAAATAAAACAAGAAAAACAGAGCGAAATGACTGTTGTCAAATAAATATTTTAACCCTAATCTTAAACCCTAACCCTAACCCTAACCCTAAACCCTAAATCCTAACCCCAACAACAACAAAAAACAAAACAATCAAAACAGTAAAATCATAGGACGCAGCACCGTATCCAAATTGTCGTCTGGTACAAATCGGCTCGTCATCTCTCGGGCGTTTGCGTAGGATAGCCGAACGGTTCCGACAAGAAACTCCCGGAAACTGGTTCAAGATCGATATAAGAACCGATAATTGTAAAAGAATGAACTGAATCTATTTCGGAGTCAATCTGATGAAATATTTAAGTTCATCGCTGTGATTCTATTATATATTCTCTAAAGTTGCAGGTAGTTGTTATTGTTTAGTGGCAGACGGTGCTAAACTCCAAACATTATCTGTAAAAAAGTGTTTTTTTTTTTTTTTGTTTTTCTCGTCGACACCTGTTGAAAATTAGTTTGCATTTAAACAACAAAAAAGTGTTTTGTTTTTAGCCACCTGCACGACGTTGAAATACACCGTGTGAATCTATCACATTCTATAGATATTATCTATGCATTAAAATTCGCTTTTTTAGAAAGAAAAAAAAAAACGCGCAAACGGTTTATGATTATTCAACGCGAACTATTTTAAAGTTTGACTTCTTGTGTATCGGTGTTAAATTTGACAAGTGCAACTGTCTGCCTTTTTCAGGGGGTACTTTGTTGTTTTGTAATTTTGTTTGTTATAAACAAAGTGAACGAATCAGTAAAGAGAACGGATATTATGAAGACACGTCCATTCAATATCCGTGTTTATACATCAATTAAGATTATTCACAAATTTGTTTAAAATATTAGTTCCTTTCGCGAGAAATCTATTAAGCAAGTAATATTTCTTACATTAAGAATTGCGGGCGGACGCAAATATCATATCTAAGACAAGAGTTACCGAATAACGAGCAGCGTCTCTTATAATGTTATTTAAAACTTTAGTGGAAAATAGAAAGTTCGCATATCGACAGACTTGTACCTTTAGCTTCCCTCTATGTTGTTCTTTTAGCTCATGCTATGAGCAATGTTTCTGACAAAGGTGGGAAAATTGCTGTTTTGGTGATCGTCTGTTGTTTTGAGTGGATCGTTAGTAGAGATGTTCTATCCTTTCATAATATTCATCATCATTCTACTGTTAATCTCATTAACTCTTATACTCGTGTAATTTGGGATTTGATAAGTGAATCACTTGTAAAGACAAAAGAAAAGCCTATCTCCAAATTGCAGTGGGATCTTCTATATATCATAGAATATCTAAAAATGTTATTTCGAAACTGTTATTTTTAGAAGAAGCGTGACAAATCAAGGAAATTGCTATTTAAAACTTAAATCTGACCGAATGCTATTTTTAGAAGAAGCGTGACAAATCAAAGAAAATTGCTATTTAAAACTTAAATATAACCGAATGCTATTTTTAGAAGAAGCGTGACAAATCAAGGAAATTGCTATTTAAAACTTAAATCTGACCGAATGCTATTTTTAGAAGAAGCGTGACAAATCAAAGAAAATTGCTATTTAAAACTTAATATAACCGAATGCGAAATGCATTTTACTATATTGCTAAAACCATCTTAAAATGTTTGTTTTTTTCAAACTTAAGCGTGACAAGGCTATTCAACTGCTATAAACGCGGCTGCCAGACAAAATATCTTAAAGAGATCAAATTCAAAATGGACGTTAAATTGATCAAAATGATGAGATTTTTTGTCGCATCTAAAAATGATATTTCAAACGAAACCGTAATTCATAAAATTGTTATTTTAAATATAAATGTGAACGATCGACGCACAGCATTTTTTAGAAGTTCGCGCGCATCTCGTATCTAAGATGATAAAACGCGTATAAGGGTGAAAACTATATTTCAAACTTATGTGAGACAAAACGATCAATGAACCGACTGGGGAACAGATCCGTTTATTCTTGATCACGCTTTTATATTAACGCTCTTAATTCACTGCCAAACGGATGTGACGTCATAGCACTAGGGTGAGATCATTTGTTCTGATTGGCCAGTAGAATAATCCTGGAATTCTTAATAGAAATTAAGACATGATAAAACAATCAAGAATAATATGAAGTTCAACTTTTTATTACAATTTTATTAATGAAAAGATTCTAATTGTAATGATGTATTTCTACTTGATTGTGTGAATGAAATAAATTACTTTTTAGTCAAAGTTATGTTCTTTACGATTAACATTCCCAGGTCACCGAGTAAATAAAATACTTCAATTTCATTGGTTAGTCTCTCAAGACATTATTACAGGTGGGTTCATTCATCATGGACTGTAAAATAAAGACAGACATATGAGTGAATTGATAGATCTCCAGCTGGCCAGCGAAGGAACGTAAACAAAAACGCTCCTCTTTTTTTTAGCCAGTTAGTCTGCTGACGAAAGCCAGTCGTATACGCTGAGAAAAGCGTGCTGATTAAGTGACGGATACAAGGAGTAAAGCGATGTGTGTGCTATGATTGTGTGATTTGTTATATGGAGAGTGATTAATTAATGAGTCTATATTTCTTACTGATCTTATGTAGGAAGATCGGATTTTTTTTTTACCTCGCTTCACTTTTTAACGAGCTGGCGAAAATTTACAAATACTATTCTCTAACCAAATAAAGTTGGACATTTGTATTTTCTTAATATTGAAAATAATTTAATACTAGCCAATAGATGCGTGCTCCGATGGGCTAGTCTTAAAAATACTCCCTTTGGCAAGAAACAGTTGTTGCACAACGAAAGAAAAAAATTCCGAACTAATGTGTTTTTAAAACAACTCAGTTTGTGCGTGTGTAAGGAGGGGAGATAAAATGAGTTCTTATTTCCCTGCATCCCCGCGAGGGCAAAATCAGACATAAGTTAGTGTTTTATGTGGGAGATATCCAGCCTGGCACTTCAGATGGGACAAAATTAAAAACTTATCCTTCTCCGACCGAAGACTTAACAGGTGCTACGCCTTTGTCCCAACCCGAAGGCAAAAAATAAAAACAATTAGTGTTTTGTTAAAAATACAATTGATGAATAAAAACGCAGCTAGGATATTTGCAGAATTTTTCAGAATAGAATAATGGGTCCACGTGCCCAAATTCTTGTATATATTGAATATTATCTTTTTTTTACGCCAATACGTAGTTAAAGCAAAACAAATTGTTTTGAATTATTACAATAATTTCCAACACTATTAATAACATGTATCCATTCTTTACTATTTTTTTTATATCGCTTATGTTTGAATTCATGTTTTGAGACATGACGTAGATCATAAACCTGTGACGTTACGTCTAACCTCTAATTATTATGTTAAGCTATATTTATAAAAAACGTCCAAATATCTCAGTTTGTAAGCGTCAGACTAAACCTTTCAAGGTTTCGGTTTCGATTTTCGGTCATGTTGAGGATTATTATGGGAGTTATTTCTGATCAAAGAGAGTACTTGTTTTCACTTCTCCCTGATTTCTTTGGGTCGGTGCGTTTATTAATAAAAATACAACCTGCGATCACATGATCAGTTGTTTTCTTATGTTGCCATTAATGTTGAGATGGTGTGTCTAATCTTTCTTGTGCCATTTGTACCTTTCTTGGTGTCTATTAACTTTTATTCTTTTTTGCCTGTCATTGGATCGGGTAAACCCCATAATATTGTTCTAATTTCCTATGTAAGTGATAGGATCGCTGAAATGTACATAGCATACTTTGTTATTTGTTTGTCTGCCATGAAATTGACATAATGTACAGGACAGATATTGATCTATTCTAATATGTCTATTTCGTATTCATCGACGGCAGATAATTAGTAGGTGTAACCCGAGATGCACTGGTCAATACTTTCTTCATTTTTATCACAAAATATGCATTTAGGGTCATTTTTCATGGTCTTGCTTAGTGCTTAGTGGTTTATGAATCACCTTTTTCTTTCACGTTTAAAACAGTAAATGTTCAAACATGTATTATTATTATTATTATTATTATTATTATTATTATTATTATTATTATCATTATTATTATTATCATTATTATTATTATCATTATTATTATTATTATTATTATTATTATTATTATTATCATTATTATTATTATTATTATTATTATTATTATTATTATTATTATGAACTAGGCTACCTCCATACTTCTCAAAAAGGAGGGGGTAATGCCTAGAAGGAGGGTATCAGGACAAGAGAACAGATACTACACTACCTCTAAACCTCTCAAAAAAGGAGGAGGTAATGCCTGGAAGAATGGTATCATGACAACAGAACAGATACTACACTACCTCCACACCTCTCAAAAAAGGAGGAGGTAATGCCTAGGTATACGGTATCATAGCAACAGAATAGATACTACACGACCTCTACACATCTAAAAAAGGAGTAGGTAATACCTGTGAGGATGGTATCATGACAACAGAGCAGATACTACACTTCACTATGCCCCTGAATTGATCATTTGCAGATAGTACATTAGTCTGAAATAGTATAATAAGTACAATTGCCTTAAAAAGTAACATTTTCGTTTCAGACAGACAGACAGACAAATACATACACTCCATGATTAATAGATATTATTATTGTTAATCACTAGTTCTAACACAGGTCCTGATCAGTGATTGCTCACTGACAATAAGTGGTAGCCTTCGTTGGAGTCTAAGTGACAACAAGTCTCCCCAGTACTCTCCACTTCTTTCGATAACCGTTTTACATTGGTTTGTCGTTGTCACCTACCGTTGGTCTTCTATGGTACTTGAGCAGCAATAAGCATCCCCAAGCCTCCGGTACTCTCCGTACCCTTCCAGTGAAGGACTGCTTGGTTCTCTCTCTCCTATGTCTTTTTATCCTTCTTGACGCTCACGGTCATTTTGGTAAGTACCAGATAGTGCTAAAACATGCGTATGTGATTTTCATAGTGGTCACTTCATGGGATTCTTTCTTGTTCTTCTGCTTCTTTTAATTATTATTATTATTATTATTATTATTATTATTATTATTATTATTATTATTATTTTTATTTTCATCTTAATTATTAAGAATTGAATGCTTTCCCTAACCCTATACATGTCTTAGTAACTTTAAAATGTGCTTTTAATTTAAATAAATTATTGAATTTAAGCAAATATAATAAATATATATTCATAAAATCAAACAATAAAACATTCTTAAAGTAATCGCTATTAATTCAAGCTTTAAATTGGATTTTTAAATAAATTATAAATTTATACAGTTAAAGTAATTTCATCTTTTTTTAAAAAAAAGGAAACCTGTAGATACAAAAATTAAACAATATAAAATGAAAATTTGCTAGTAAAAATCAAAGTTGAATTTGTCAGCTTATATTTAGATCTAACTTTTAGAATCTGGCCAACATTATTTTATACTAGCCAAAGCTGTGTCCCAGCATTACCCGGGGAGTAATCTAAAATAATTATTTAACTTTAAAAAAGCAAATATTAAAATATTACGCAACTCATTTTAGTTATGTATTTTTTCACTATTTTTTTATTCTTCGCAGCATGTTTTCTTATATATTGATTGTATTTATTCAACCCATAATTAAATTATTTTATTATCAATTTAAATTAATTTCGTTAACGACACAATTTGTGTGTTTGTTTTACTATTGATTATTCGATAAATAATCCCAATGTGAAACAACGACGACGAAATATCTTTTGGATTTAAGTTCATATTTAAATCTAATTTAATTCAAACTCATACAGTTATAATGTATATCATTAAATTCAACATAAAAGACAGAAATAGAAACATGTTTTTGTTATTGTAATATTAAAATATTATAACATGGTTAATAAGTAATACAAAAAGATATGGTAAAATTGTGTTTTGAATAGAAATATTTCTTCAATTACATAGAATTATAGTCTATTTATATTTTTGTAATTCTTACATTCTTTCCTCAGAAGTTAATATATGTTTGTTGTTTGTATTCCGTTCATATTTATTTGTTAACACATTGGACTCATTTACTTTTTTAGTTTCATAGCAAACTGTTGTACTTTAAAACAAATTAGTAGTATAATGGATTCGTCCGAACTCTACAAAACACAGCAGTTTTGTAAATAACGGATACATTTTCTATGACACAGACGAATAACACAGGTAAGTAGAAATAGTTTAATAACAAAATAGGTTAGCAATAAATTAATCTGACGTAAAAAAATAGATCTGATGTCCGGAACGTTTCTGTTCTTGTTTTTTAGGCAAGTGGTGTCTAGTCAACACTGCTGGGAAGTCATGAGATAAAATACTGCTTTTTTCTTAATTCCCGAAACTGTTTTCGATGGTAAACAACTGATGATCCCTAACATAATATTAAGACTAGCGTAACTTCTTGGAAGCAAACTAATTTAGTGATTGCGAACAATTAATTGACTTACATGCCAAATACATTTCCAGCGAAAAACTTGTCGCTAAAATGTGTTTATATAGTTTTTGTGGTTGAAAAACTTACAAGATTTAATATATATCTAAAGAAAAATTTAAAGTTAAAGAACTAAAACAATCAAAGAGTTATGACAGTTAAGATTGATTCATATATATGTTTAGTAAAGATAAGTTTTATTTAAGTGTTCAGGATATGTTTCAGATAAAATAAATTCATAGATTAATGAGAGTTTTCAAACATTAATTTGATAGATTTTAAAAATTCAACCGATATTAAATAAGATTTCAAATATCCCAGTTCTGTTAATACACATTCAACGATGTATATTTATATGTACGCGCGTTTCACAAAACACCTTCACTGTCGAAATTACACTTGAGTAAAACTTCAAATTGTATATAATTTTCATCTTCAGCATATACGATTTCATCAATCATAATTGCATGTATTAAGTGGAATAGCGAAACTGTTAAAGAACAATCCGATATCAAGATAGAACTAACAATTAAATCGTAGCTTCTTTTTGCAGAATATTATCAGACGAAAACATTAAAATCATTCTACTTTTTTAAATAATGGAGTTTGTTTGGAGTTTGTTTCATATTCTTTTTATATAAAAGCAATAAGGATAAGTACAATAATTAAAATGTTATTTAATGTTTTGCATATTTTAAAATAAACCCAATTTTTATGCAAATCGCTCTAGACAAGGAATGAAGTCATTTGATGTAAGGAACTAACATAAAGAATATGACTATCGCAAATATATGAGAATTCTAAAGAACACATGCGATAATAATATTTGTAGAAAAAACTGAGACTAGCACGTTTGTGAGAGAAAGAGGATGCAAAGAAGAAGAATGTATACACATATATATATATATATATATATATATATATATATATATATATCTCTATATATATATATATATATATATATATATATATATATATATACATCTCGTTGTGTGTATTTCTGTGTGAATGGCTTCTTAAATTAAAATATATTATGTATCTTGTACGTATTGTTTTGTTTATATTTATTCATGATTTAACAAAGCTGTGTTTATGAATATATTGATGCGCCT
>OY744533.1:101019302-101129302 GCA_963556195.1 Sepiola atlantica | reverse complement strand
CGTTCTAAAAACATCGTGCCGGTGTTCGCGATGTTGTCTCACCGTCCACTAGTCAAACCCTTTAATTCTTATCTTTGAGTGGTGTTTGGGCTTTAATAAGCAGTGACCTTTATTGTAAAAAAATACTTGATCATTCAATAAATATTGTTCGTGTTCAAATTTTTATTCTCAAGATTAATTTCATTTTATAATTGATCTATCTCGTATATTGAGCATTGACTTTTCTTGATACGATTATTCTAAAGATATTTTTTTTTACTTTTACCACCTCACCATTTCATTTTTATATATTATATATATATATGTATGATTATTTTTATTTACACAGACATGTGCAAAATCTGCGACACTGGCATGTAGATGTTACAGCTGTTATGAACTGAGATCTCATCAGGCAGAGGTAAAATCCGATCTTAACCTTAGATCATAATTGGTTCTTTCCAAATAAGAGCTAATAATGTTGATTGATAACATCGACATGCCAGTGTCGCAGATTTTGTATATGGCTGTGTAAATAAAAATAATCATATATTAAAGTTCTATTCTATATTGAGCACTTTTTATAAACCCGGTTGAAATTCTTTTGATTACTATCCTGTGGATATTTTACCTGGATTATTATTATTATTATTATTATTATTATTATTATTATTATTATTATTATTATTATTATTATATATATATATATATATATATATATATATTATGATATGAAATGAAGTAATAAAATAAGGTGTCAATCAAATTTTATTAGAATTCTAAGTTCAAGCAAAGTATCTTAAAGTCCTTAGCTCATGAGTTTTCAATGATAATTCTTCTCTTCAGAGGACCATTACCGCAGTTATACCACTACAGGTAATAAAATTAAACTTTGAAAATATATAAAAATATATAGAAAAATACATAAAATTATATAACATCAAATATATCAACCCAAAAACATACTTTTTTGTTAAATCTATATAATCCATCCAAGTCATACAATTTGAAAAACATAATCAGGAAAGACATCCAGAGAGTTGACTGAAGATATATCAGGCGATGAGTGCCAGTCCAAATACGAGAAATTGAAAGAGCTGACAAAGTTATCCAGTCGCGAAATGCGTCAACAATCGATGCAATGAAAAGTATCCAATGTGTATGTTAATTATTACAACGATAAATAAATCAAATCAAATGATACAGAAGTTCAATAACCTCACTTTAAATTCCAAAGTCTTGATCTGGGCAAACCAAATCAAATCAAAGTTCATTTGTTAATTAGAGAGCCCGTTAAATCCAAATTGAACAAAAACAAGATTGAATTGAGTCAGCAAACCCGGTCATAGCTTCCAACCCGAGCGAAAAAATATATATATATATTACTTTTTTAAATATGATTTAGATTTTATTTTGAATCTTTATATTTCATACTATATATATATATATATATATATATATATATATGAACAAGTTTTTATATAATAGCATCCATACATATATATGCATATTCGTTCTTCATTTTCATTCTATTCCCTAAATATTCATCTATATATGCATCCATCAATCTACTAATCTCCACTTTTCATTAGATATCCATCCCTAATCTAATTACTCATCTATCGTTTCTTCTCTCTATATAATCTAAAGTCTAGTCTACCTCAACCCAGTCTGGGTTCAACGTGGCGTTGCGTGACCCTCGGTCCAACGCAGTTACTTTCTCATTTCCTGAATGTTGCCAGTTTGCCCATTGAGCTCAATCAACGGCGCGTCTCTGTCGACGCCATCGTAGTCCTCTCTCATTTGTGTCATTTGAATCTGGCGAACGAAGAAAAAACGATCAATGAACACCGACGGAAAATATGGCGTCATTCCCGCGAGAGTTCAACGTAAATCTCGTGAGTAAATGTGTCGCATTTCTCATGTAGATATGAAAAAAGAGTCATATGTAAAACACTCTCGATTCTCCATATGTCGTTGACTTGAGCAAAACACGATACTTTAGTACAGGGATTCTCAAGACGCCTGCTGCTAAATGCGGCGTTAAATATCATCACAGCATGTAATGGTTTCCATTTAGCGTAACGCGTTACACTTTGAAATAGAATATTCTCTAGATAACCGGTAGCATTGAATGTAAACAAACAATATTCTCAATATAATGGCTTACTAAAGATGGCTAAAGGTAAGATTTCTGACATAGCTGATCCCTGTTGCAATCAAATTTCAAATTTCAATGTGAAAAAATTCGCCAAGTCAAACCACATTGAAGTATCGTGATACGACAAAAAAACTGCATGTGGATGATTCTTTCTCTCTCTCTCTCTCTCTCTCTATCTATCTATCTATCTATCTATCTCTCTATATATATATATATATATATATATATATATATATATATATATATATATTGGTACAGAAAAAATAGTACAACATTCGTACCGTTGGTTTCAAGCAGAAAAGGACTTAGCCATCCGGCTCTCTTCAGCTTTTGTTGTTATCATTGTAAGTACTTCTGTGCTTGAAACCGACGGTACGAATGTTGTACTAATTTTTCTGTACAAAAATAAATATATATAAATAAGTATTACGCTCTTAATTTTTAATTGTAATTCTCAATTCATCGAGCACTGCTGGGATTTTCCTGCTATATTACAAAGAAATTATATATATATATATATATATATATATATATATATATATATATATATATATATATATATATATGTAAGTAAAGATTACACGCCTGCGAGTTAAAGCACTCTTTGATCTCGGCTTTAAATGTATCTTAATTTCAGTAATGTATGTGGTGATTTAAGTCAGCCAAATGGATTAGGGCGTGGAATCGTCCTTCTCTTCTGAACTTATGAACTGCATTCTAACCCGTCTGACTGCCTGAAAGCACTACTTCATCGACTGATGAGGACGTAAGTCCGAAACTATGTTGTCTGTAGTTTAATACATTTAAATATTTAATATAATTCATATTCATAGTCTATATATATATATATATATATATATATATATATATATATATATATATATATATAGTGTGTCAGGTTGTATATGAAAAGAAATCAAACAAAGTGCTCGATCATATAAGAGAGCTAATATAATTTATTTAAATACTGTATATTACATATTTCAGAAATGTACCGCGGTTTCATCCAAAAGGGCAGATTTAGACATCTTTAGTAAATCTCTGTGCCCAGTGGACTCGTCGGCATGCTAAAACGATTGTAGTCACGGCCCGATGCGGAATGGCGTCATTCCCCATGTCTAAATCCGCCCTTTTGGATGAAACCGCGGTACATTTCTGAAATATTTAATATACATTATTTAAATAAATTATATATATATATATATATATATATATATATATATAGAGAGAGAGAGATACACACAGACAGACAGACAGACAGAGATATGTGGTCATCTACAGGCAAATTACTTTGTTGTAGAGAATTTCCTCAGTGTAGCTGCACAGGCAAGTGATTTAAGCAGGGATTGCACGAGTGTTTGACAGCTGCAGATTATTTTCCCAAGACCATTAGCAAAAGCCACAATGAAATCAACTCGTAATATTTCTATAAACATTATCATCCGCTTAATAGTACGAAGGGTTTGCATCACCCATTTCACTCTCTACTATATATATATATATATATATATATATATAATATTAAATATATATATATATATATATATATATATATATATATATATATATATATATATATATATAATATAGAGAAAGAAAGAGAGATACGCAATCTTCAGGGTAGGAATGTTAATTAACGTCGGTCAGAGAGCTCGAACCCTGTTTCCAAGTTGCCACTGGTTCGTAGTCGCGTATTTTTCCGCTCGGCCGCCGTAAACTAGCAAAGAATTGATAAGTGATTGAACTCTTTAAACTCCAAGTCAGTTAACAGAGGGGGCATGATTCGACGACAACAACAAAAGAATTGGAATCTCGTATTTCAGCGGTAGTGTTACTGCTCATTACTAAATTCTCTCAGAGTGCACCAATGCTTGTAAAGGGGCTTATAATGTGTTATGCTTACGAAATCGATCTATATATATATATATATATATATATATATATATATATATATATATATATATATATATATATATATATATATACCTTAGTGCTTATCTATGCTTTCAAATGCATATATGAAAATAGGTTTCCAAATATATTCAATTTAGTTTTCAAGGCAGAAATAGGTAATCGATTATCTCAAAACGAAACGCACCTGTGAAGGCGTTTTAATTCCGACTAAATTGGAAAACGACAGCGATAAGGTTTCGGAAGTTTCGCTGATAACAATAATCGCCATTTTTGCAGGTGGATTTTTGCAGGCGAGATAAAATAAGGATTATCATCATATTTTCGCTTTAGAAGGGAAAAGAATAATTGACGACTAACTGGACTGCAAATACGTAAGAGTTTTTCAATCCAAAATGAATCTGTTTGTATATATATATATATATATATATATTAAGGCATGTGTTATTGAAGACGACCGAAATCTTCTGTTTAGTGATTCCTTTTTTTATTTATTCCATTCGTCGAATGATCTTTTTGACGTGTAGATGGAATGAATTGATGAAGGATCCATGTGTTTGACTAACGTTTTCGATTCTCTCCGGAATCATCTTCAGGTCTTTAATGGCAAAAATGAATACAAAGCGAGTGAAAGAATGGAATTTCTTAAAAAATACGCCGGCAAACCGTTCCCGTAAAATACGGACGTCTACATTTTAAAATGTGACAATTGAAACATTTTAAAATGTATTTTACGCGAACGGTTTGCCGGCGTATTTTTTAAGAAATTCCATTTCTGTCGTCTTCAATAACACATGCCTTAATGAAAAAATGCTGCCTAAATACACACACAATATATATATATATATATATATATATATATATATATATATATATATATATATATATATATATATATATATAAGCAGTGGTTTGGACCTTGCGACGGTCTGAGATTATCATCCCCTACACTGATGAGAGCGAAAGCTTGAAACGATGACGTATCTAGGTAAAAATAATTTTATATTATTTACTTTGAATTAATATTGTTATAAGCCTCTTTAATAAGATGAAAATCAAGCACTGTTCAGGGAAGTTAAAAATAGACCGACACGTAGCTATAAGGCATATTCAGACAACGTTGTCGAATACTCTAGTCAGTCTTTCTATATGTGCCTCACTGCACATAAATATAACTTCAATTCCCTTTTTGACGTGGTAATGTCTCCTGGCCGATTTTTTGTGACGCTTGTTTTCTGAGTCTAGGTCGATTCTGTAGCAGGGGTTCGAACCTAGCGACCGTCTGAGATTATCATTCCCTACTTTGCACGCTGGTGTATGTAGGTAAAAATCATTTAATATTATTATTTTATTATTAAAAGTATTATTGTATATATATATATATATATATATATATATATATATTAGATAAAAGTATAAAATAATCTGACGGTATGAATTAAAAAGGAAAAGCGGAAGATCTAAAACTCAAGTGGCAAATAACGTTTTTTTGCTACTTTTTTGCATTTCATCGCTCTTGAAAAAGCTCACGCAACGTATATATATATATATAGTGTTCAATAATAAATAGAGCTACTTTCTGGATTAAAATATTTTTAGTTATACAAACTTAATTTGGATACACATTTGCAAAACATGTTTCAGTCACAGCTATAAAAAGCTTGATGTTTCAAGCCAGAACGTCTTTAAAGGTTACGTAATTAATTTCAAACCTTTTAAAATCCAACAAATTGTTAATTATTTATTTATTAAAACATCTTAATTTATAGTTAAAACGTTGAAATAAAGGAACATTGTATTACTTGTATAATTATCTAGTACATCAGAGTAAACAAAGCATCAACCAACGGATGAAGTCACGCATAGCCCGTAGGGAGGCATACGTACAACGGCCTGTGCTTAATATATCACAATGGAGAGCAGCGTAGAAACAGACATCGATGTTTACAGACATAAACGCACGCACAAATGACACTTGTATAGAGATACGCAATCTCAAAGCTAGAGCCGACAAAGAAAATGATAAATATATTTGAAATAGATAAAATTAAGATCAAAATATAACATTTGTGAGATGATATTTCTCGAAAACTTTCAGAGCTACACATATGCACACAAATATAAAAAAATATATATACAAAAGTAGAATATACGTACGCGAATAAACACACATACATATATATATACACGCACTCAGATATATACATCTACCCATGCGTTAACTTCATCACATAAACTCATATAAAAATATGAAAAAAATATATACACATGTATAAAAAAATATACGTATACGCATATGATGATTGACATTCTTTACAGAAAAAGGCCATCCCTACAAAGACTCAGATGACCGATTGTGGTCGCGCATATTGTTCAGCAGACCCGGTTTATTTTTGCAGGTCTTTATATAGTGAAAGACTAATAACTGTGCCAAGTTACATTAACTACTGCTATGGGAAATGGGTCAGTAGTATGACTTATTAAACGCCCCTCGTAAGTTAATTTTTACTCGTCAAATTTCTGTTTCTATATTATCTGATATTAATTGACAATTTAAATTTTAGTCGATTTCACAGTCGCGTAGTGATATACCAACATTAGAAAAGCAAGTAAATTCGTGTCAGCTGTTCTCATTTTTATGTAATGTTTTTATTTTATTTATAAAGCTCATCCTTGTACTTTTTAGTGAAAATGTTGGTTTTACTTCATTAGTGTCGAACGTAAGCTTATCAATAATTTTAGCAACGAAAGTGTTTTTAAAAACTCAATCAACATTTACAATATAGCTCTAAAAAATAGTGGTTACCATGATACCGAAATTAAATATAAAAAACAGGACACTAATAGTTACAACAAAATTAAAAAGAAAACAAAAAGAAATATGATCTACTACACCCTGTAATGCCAAAAACTAAACTGGGCAAAAAATTCCTTAATCTGATTGAAAAACACTTCCCCGTCACCAATCCCCTGCATGAAATATTCAATAAAAATAACCTAAAACTATCCTACAGCTGCTGCGAAAACCTAGAAAGGATAATTAAGTTACACAATAACAAAATACTAAAATAAAACAACAGAGAGGAAAAAATAACAACTTACATAAAAAAGGTGGAAAATATAACACAAATAACACTACGAAGAACAAAAATATAAACAATACTAATAGAAATAAACAAAACACTAATAGTAACCACCCGAATAGAAATGAAAAAGTTAGCAATGAAGAGAAAAGATGGAACTGTATAAATCGTAAACTTTGTCCACTACAAAATAAATGCCTAACCAAAAGTATTGTATACCAAGCCACAATATTTGCTAAGGAAAGCCCGAATAACTAGAAGTACTACGTGGATATGACCTCCCTAGATTTTAAAACGAGATATTATGACCACAAAAGCACATCTAAAAACAGAAAACGTCGAACTAAAACAGCACTAGCAAACCACTATTTGGGGTAAAATACAATGGACGCCTACCAATAATTGAATGGAAAATAATTCGACAGACCAGTACATGTAGAAATTTAGACAACCCGTGTAGATTATGCCTGAATGAAAAATTCGAAATCTATTAAACTGTAGAGGTGAGATAGCAAATAGCTACCTACACAGAAATAAATTTACCTTAGGCTAACGATAAATAAATAAAAAATATATAAATAAATAAAAACTAAACTATACGAAAGCTTAACAATTTAAAAAGAATAACCTAAAATAGAAATACAAAGAACCACGTGTTAAAATAAAATAAAATAAATTCACCCATTATATTGGCACAACAAACGAAACAGGATATAGGCCAATCTATAGAAAAAAGAACAATATAACAGGATATAGGAAGGAAGTAACACTAACCACACCTTTGTTCGTGGGAAGCTCAACGATTAGCTGAGAGAACAACAAAGAATCTGATTGGTTAACTAGCTAGCTGTGTGTATAAAAACACGCGGCAAAAATAACTCCATGCATTTTAGCCTGAAGATTCCCACTCGAGGATGAAACGCGGGAGCCTCTGTGTAGCTTAATTGCCATAAATATATTTTCATAGTTTACTATATATACACATATATATATATATATATATATATATGTATGTATATACATATATATGTATATACATACATATATATATATATATATGTATATACATATATATGTATATTTATATATATATATGTATATATATATATGTATATATATATGTATATTTATATCTATATATCAATCTGTGTATATTTATATATATATTTATATATGTACTTATATATATATATATCAATCTATGTATATTTATATATATATATACATGTATATATATATATATGTATATATATATATATTTATATATATATATGTGTATATTGATATACATATATATATTTTTTTGTCGCTCCTCGTAAAATAAGTAGAGCACTCTAAATGGTAGTACAAACACAGCATGACGTTACTTGCTTTATATGCATCATTCCTTCTTTAATAGAAGTAGAATGCCTGGACATCGTGCCGCTTTTAAATGTGTTAAATTATCATTGTTTATCGGCTATTCAAATATTGGCCGCGCGGTTAAGTTGAAAAATACTTGTAATCCAGGGTTTCGAATCGTACGACCTGTAGTGAATAGTCATATCGCTATGCTGATGAGTCGCGATTGAAAAGGGACGAAACGTATACGTACATAGTTAATAAACAATAACAAATATTTTATATTATATATATATATATATATATATATATATATATATATATATATATATATATATATATATATATATATATATATGGAGAAGAATGGAAAGGAATTAGAGAAGCAAAAGCCAAATCAAAATTCAATTCAATTGCTCAGAGCAAGGTATATTTTCGCCGCACATGAAGTTGTGGCTTCTTTGAATCCTCTCTCACTACATCTCATGCCTCTTAACGACCCAGCTATCTACATCTCATTCTCTCCGCTGGACTTTTCGACACCGGACTTTTTAGCAATCGGACATTTGCTTGCATTCGGGCAGAGTTTTGTCCTGTGTTGCTTTCCCTAGAAATTTTATTTTATTTTTTCAAATTTTAAATCTTGGCCTTTGCCAACTTATCTATCCCAGCGACTTCCTCTGATGATAAGATTTTGACTTTTGAAAAGCCTGGCTTAAGGAAAATTGAACTTGAATAAATTGCCTTTCTGCGGAATATACCTTGCTCTGAGCAATTGAATTGAATTTTGATTTGGCTTTTGCTTCTCTAATTGATTTCCATTCTTCTTCATATCTACCTGCTCTATCCTGGATATTGAGCTGTATACTCTTCACAATAGGTTTTACCTTTCCTAAAAGTTCGCTTCTAGTACACCACTTTATATATATATATATATATATATATATATATATATATATATATATATATATATATATATACTGGCGTGTACCCGTTATCAAAAGTGACGTAAAAAGTGTTAGTCTCACCTATGTTCGCACTAACTATACATATCTTACTAGAAAATTAATATGAAATCATATAATAACGTGGGTTATTTTATTACTTACATAATTTTTTGACTTACATAAATAGTATGATTTCTTTATGACCTGAAGACATTCATATTTTAGAATAAAAGGTTATGTTCCAACTTAATTTCAGGCGACCGGCTTATTCTCCGGTAGTTGTGTGACTTGCTATTGTCTTCCCCCTACCACTTGATTTTTTTTCTCCTGGGGGCTATAAAAAGGCACCTGTTTTACGCGCTGAATTGTGCGCGACAGACTGGAAGTATATATGTTAGATATTGAGAAGGTAAACTGACTAGTATTAAAAATAGTTAGCTGAGAATAACAGAAAATGAAAGGTTAAGACGGTTATGACGTCACATGGTTCAACACGTGAATGTAAGAAAGAAAGAGGACAGCGCGTTTGGAAGCGCGCAACGCCTCAGCGTGTAAAATGATAGGGATTTACAATATATAATTAATTAGTGATAGCTATGTGTCTCTATCCCTCCCCTCTCTTTCTCTTTTGCCTCTTAACCATTATTAACTGATTTGGAACGAAGAGCAAGTTGAACAAATATCCGCTGGCTTCCATCAGTTCTTTTCGAGGTATGACAGAACATATTTCCTTATTTTCAAACGGTGTTCTCTCAGTAGGGAAGGATCATGAATAAGCGCGTACAAGAGAACCATGCAGCGTCCGAAGTAGGAAGACACTTCGTAGACTTTAACTTTTTTGTAATAATTACACCAACTACGTTGCTGCGTATGTGACACAAGGTTGAAACGAAATAAGTATATTTATTTATATATAAATACACATTGGTCTTTAACAAAGAATAGAGGATGTGTGTTTTATATTTTTTCCAAGAAATAACGGTCTCAAAAAGGGTTGATATGCCGCAAGAAAAAAAAACTACCCAAACTTGTCTATTTTTATTTTCTCAACAGATTTGTTTATGTTACACTATTTTCTATCAGATTTTCTTTTTCGTTTCATTTTGGATGTTATTATCTTTTATCAGATTTCATCAACGTTATTTTAACAATCTTCCCCCCCCTCCCTATGTTCGTTTCTCTATTTCCCGCTCGACCAACATTTTATAGAACAGTTACTCTAGCCCATCTTCTGATGCAATAAAAACCATTTTATCTTCATCTATTCGAACGCCCCTCTTCAGACATTGCAGCCTCCTCGTTCGTTTGGTTTTAGTTTTTTCTTCTTTCATTCTTCGCTACGATCGCCATTTTTATTTTTGTTTGTGTTCGTGATTACTCCTGGTTTAAGTGGCGCAGGAAATCATTTGATCTAATTTCAGTTAACCTCCCCTCGAGGGGAGGGGGAGACGATTGCTAAAGTATTCGATCCTTTCAATCGACCCGAATCTCTGTCGATATCCTGTTGCCTCTAACGAATCGAACCAGACGACATTTTACGCCATTTTCTTTCGTCCTCGCCATCCGCTTCATCTTCTTATATTTTACCGCTCTTTTTCCGGCTCTCTTTAAGCAATCGATTTGCTCAATTCCTCGCAGAAAAGAAGACCCAACCGTTTACTGCAATCTTATCTCAAAGAAAACCATTTACAAAAACATTAAAACACTTGCTAAGATATATTACGATGTATTGGGTCATCCGGAAACTTCCGGCTGTTTCTGAAGGATATTCACATTAATATGATTTACCTTAAAAACTCCTCTGAATATCCTACTCGTAATTTTTGTGTTTGGCTTTAAAGCGAAAAAGCTAGAACACAATCGTCGAGAATAATTTCCAAAAACAATTACACACCATCGTTAAAAACATAAACAACTCTAACAAAATATTCGTAAAAGCGGACAAAACTAGAAATGTTTACAAAATAGATAAACAAGAGTATAACAAACTACAAACAGAAAATATTACAAAAAACTACAAAAAACTAGATACAAGCGAACATAACTACATAGATATAATAAATACTGAAAGTAAACAAATCACAGATAAACTAAAAATTAGCAACAAAGTTAGTAAGTTAAAACCCAAGGAAGCCTATATCTTATTTAAAGATCACAAAAGTAACTTTAACAATAACCCCAGACACTCGCTTAATTAATCCGACCAAACCAGAAATAGGAAGAATGAGCCAAACAATTCTATCTAGAATTAACAAACAAATAAGAAAATACCTAGAATTAAACCAATGGGTGAATACTGCCGACGCAATCACTTGGTTTAACAGTATAGAAAATAAGAACAATTGCACCTTCTTACAATTCGACATAGTGGACTTCTACCCATCCATATCAGAAGAACTCTTCAATATCGCCCTAGAATTCGCCGAGATATATACCGATATATCCAAGGATGAAATTCACATCATTAAAAAATGTAGGAAATAAGTGTTAATCAACAACGAGGACCAATGGATTAAAACGAATATGACAAACTCCTTTGATTTGGCCATGGGTGCCCTTGACTCTGCGGAGGCATCTGATCTTGTGGGGTTATTCATTTTATATACACTCACAAATATATTCGATAATACGGATATCGGCCTTTATAGAGATGATGGATTAGCGATAATAAGAGACTCTAACAAAGTCAAGGGAGAAAACTTCAAGAAAACTATACATATGGAAATGAAAAAACTAGGCCTAAAGGTAGAAGTAATGGCTAACATAAAAACAACGAACTTTCTAGACGTCACATTAAACTTAAGTAAAAACACCTACGAACCATACCTAAAAGATAACGCCAACCCAATATACGTACACCCAAAGTCTAATCACCCCCCATCAATCATAAAACATATCCCGAATTCGATCGAAAGTAGGCTTATCAACAATTCTAGCAACGAAAGCGTTTTTAAAAAATCAATCAACATTTACAATACAGCTCTAAAAAATAGTGGGTACCACAATACCGAAATTAAATATAAAAAACAGGACACCAATAATTACAACAAAATTAAAAATAAAAACAAAAGAAAAAGAAATATAATCTACTATACCCCTCCCTATAACCAGATGCTAAAAACTAAACTAGGCAAACAATTCCTAAATCTGATTGAAAAAGACTTCCCCGTAACCAACCCTTTACATAAAATATTCAATAAAAATAATCTAAAACTATCCTACAGCTGCTGTGAAAACCTAGAAATGATAATTAAGGCACACAACAACAAAATACTAAAAGACAACAATAGAGAAGAAAAAAATAAACAAAGTGGAAAATATAACAAAAATAACACTACGAAGAACAAAAATATAAACAATACTAATAGAAATAAACAAGACACTAATAATAACCACCCGAAGAGAAACGAAAAAGTTAGCAATGAAGAGAAAAGATGTAACGGCATAAATCGTAAACTTTGTCCACTACAAAATAAATGCCTAACTAAAAGTGTTGTATACCAAGCAACGATATTTGCCAACGAAAGACCAAATAATAAGAAATACTACGTGTGTATGACATCCCTAGACTTTAAGACCAGATACTATGACCATAAAAGCACATTTAAAAACAAAGAACGTCGAACTAAAACGGCACTAGCTAATCATTATTGGGAGCTCAAAGAAAATGGACACTCACCAATAATTGAATGGATAATAGTAAGACAGGCCAGTACATGTAGAAACTTAGACGACCCGTGTAGATAATGCCCCAATGAAAAATACGAAATCCTAAATTTTAAAGATCCCCGAAACCTATTAAACTCTAGAAGTGAAATAGCAAACAGCTGTTTACACAGAAATAAATTTACCTTAGGATGATATATAATAAATAAAATAAATAAATAAAAATAAATAAATAAATAAAAAACTGAATTAGTTAAAATTTAAAACGTAAAATAGAAATACAAGAAACCACGTGTTAAAATAAATTCGCCCACTTTATTGACAAAAGAAAGGAAACAGGATATAGGAAAATCCATTGTTAACAAAAATGCCTTTGTTCGAGGGAAGCCCAACGATTGGCTGAGGGAACAACAAAGAATCTGATTGGTTAACTAGCAAGCCATGTATATAAAAACACCTGACAAAAATAACTCCATGCATTTAGCCTGACGATTCCCCCCGGGGATGAAACACGGGAGCCTCTGTGTAGCTTGATTGCCATATATATTTTCATTGCTTACTATATATATATATATATATATATATATATATATATATATATATATATGATGGACTCTCCCGCGCGTGAATTTTGTAATTGCAAGGGTTGCGCAATCCCCAACAACCGCTCTCCTGAGTCGGCATTGCTTGATTCCAATGGCAAGTAGTAGTACAAGACGACTGGAAACAATGCCGAGATAAGCAGAGAGCACATACAGCACCTGGTATTCCCAAATGGTCACCCATTTAGTACTAGCCAGGCTCGACACCGCTTTATATATATATATATATATATATATATATAGATATATATATATATATATATATATATATATATATATATATATTCCTTCTTGCTTTGTTTTTCTAGTCTTCCCTTTAATCAACAGATTTTTCACCCTAGCCCTTACCCTAGCCCCAACCCTAACCCTAACCCGAACCCGAACCCGAACCCGAACCCTTAACCTAACACTAACCCTTAACCTAACACTAACCCTTACCCTTACCCTTACCCTAACCCGAACCCGAACCCGAACCCGAACCCGAACCCGAACCCGAACCCGAACCCGAACCCGAACCCTAACCCTCAATAAGCTCGTATTATTCTTGGTTTTCTGTTTCTTCTTTATACTTTCTATCGTCTTGTCTGTTTTTCTGATAGTTTTTGTCTTAGCATTTCTCTTTTTTCTCTCTTTCCCTTTCTATATTTCCATTCCTCTTTCTGACTCTTTCTCCTCTTTGATTCATTTTCATCGCCTTCTGTCTCTACCTTCTTCTATTTCTCATTCTGCCACTACTTCCCTTATAATTCTCATCGGAACGCATCTGAAATTCTTCCTTACTCAATTATTCTCCATTGCGTTTTCATCTTCTTTCCTTTCCTTCCCCTCGGACATTTCTCATTTTGTTTTTGTTTTGTCATTCCATTGACTTAATGAGCCGACTGTTTTGTTTTTACAAGCGAACACCGCCAATGATCCGAGAGTCCCTTAATATCCGGGCTACGCATACACACACACACACACACACACACACACACACACACACATATATACATTTCCCAACAGGACCGCGTGTGCCTACATGGTGGTTTGTACAGAGAAGTGCGGATTTCGGGGCAAACGAGCGCGCGGTCACGTGCCAATGTAATTTCCTGCTCGGTGGCGATAATCACACCACTGATAATCTCGGATCAGCAACCCCTCCTAACCCCATGATGAATGACAGACAAACAAACAAACATTGTTCCACTCGCACCTAAACAAATCAAGGAGGACTCTATTATTCCCTCTCTCTCTCTTTCTTTCTTCAACACCCAATCTCTGTTTCTTCTCTCCCTCCTTCTCTCTAACCAAGTACCTAACCCAACCTCTCTTTTTTTTACTCTCTCTCTTCCTCTCTCTCTCTCTCGTCACTTCTCTCTCTTTGCCTCTCTCTCTATTTATTTCTCTTCCTCTCTCTATCTTTCTTCACTTCTCTCTTTTCCATCATATTTCTTTTTTTCTCTATGTTCTTTTCTCTCTCCTTCCCCCTCTCTCTCTTTCTCTCCCCATCTTTTCTGTATGTCACTTCTCTCTCCCCCTCTCCGTTTCGCTCTCTTATCCGTTTGTCTCTTCCTGCCGCTCACTCTTCTCCTCTCTCTTTTCCCTTCTTTCTATTTCTTCCTTATCTTTCTTTCTCTCCCTCTCTTTTGCTCTGCTTCTCTCTCTCCCTCTCTTTCTCTTTATACTGTTCACTTTTCCCCCTCTCTTTTCACTTCTCTCTCATCTTATCTCCATTTTCTCCTCCTTCCTTACCTCTCTTTGTATCTCTCCATTTCTCAGTTCTCTCTCTCTCTCTCTCTCTCTCTGTTTAAATGTCTCAAACGTAAAAAAGTTGATTCTCACGCAGACACCGATGTATATATATATGATACCTCCTACGCATTAATCACACGTCTCTCTTTCTCTCTATGTATATGTATATATATACAAATATATATATATATATGTATATGCATATTTATATACATATATACATACATATATATATATATATACATATATACATACATATGTATATATATATACATGCATATACATACATATGTATATATACACATATATACATGCATATGTATATATATATACATATATAGATGCTTATGTATACATATATACATACATATGTATATATACATATATACATACATATGTATATATACACATATATACATACATATGTATATGTATACATATATACGTACATATGTATATATACACATATACATACATATGTATAGGTATACATACATACGTACATATGTATATATACATATGCATGTATATATATACAGGGTGACCAAAAAAAAAGGGCCACGTGTACATTTTATGTGATATCACCTTTATTTATTTACCGATTGCCATTATTTTACAGGACATGGCAGAATAAACGACCGTGGGTACACCAATACCTCAGTGGGAGCTGAGACAAAGAATACACTGTGTTAAATTTTACTACAAGACAGGCTCGTTTAAGAAAACCCAGGACAGTTTCATGCATCCATTCGAATGTGAAAAGGCTCCATCCAAAAGCAGAATTCAGAACTGTGTTGACCACTTCGAGAAGTATGGGACCGTGGATAACCTCAACGCTGCCAGTGAGAACTGTCCAAGTTAGTCGGGACGTCCCAAGAAGCCGACAGCCGAGCTGGTCGAAAGTGTGAGAGAGTCTCTCCAGGAGAGTCCGAAACGCTCTGTGCGTAAGCGAAGTTAGCTCTCGGTATATCCCGTGAGACTTGCAGGAGAGTTCTGGTGAACGATATCAGGGCTTACCCATACAGAATACAGACGCTGCAGACCCTTACAGCCTCAGACAAGAAGCAAAGGAGCACTATGGCAGTCAAGATGCTCGATAAGATCGAGGAGAGACTAGGTTTCCTTAACCTCCTTTGGACCTCAGATGAAGCCCACTTCCTTCTTGACGGAAAGGCGAACTCCACGACAAATGTCTTCTGGAGGTCCTCCAGACCCAATGAAGTAGCCACCAAGCCCCTACACTCTCCTAAGTGCACGGTGTGGGCTGCAATCTCGGTCAGAGGCATCATCGGACCAATCTTCATCGATGAATCTGGCGCAGCAGTGACAGTCACCAAGGAGCGGTATGTGGAGGTCCACAAAACCTTCAAGAGTGAGCTCCAGACTCTCTACTTGTCGCTCATGAGCAAGTTCTGGTTCCAGCAAGACGGAGTAAGTTCTCACACCTCAAACCTGTCCTGAGATTGGCTGAAAGAGAACTTCGGAGGCCGAGTGATCAGTCTCAAGACTAATTTTGAGTGGGCACCCCATAGCCCGGACCTAAGCCCCCCAGATTTTTTCCTTTGGGGCTATCTTAAGGACAGAGTGTACACAGGGAAACCCAGAACCATCACATAACTCAAGGAAGCCATCAGGGAAGAGATGAGAGCTATTCCCAATTCAGTCTGTAAAACGTCATGGACAACTTCATTCTGCGCCTCAGGAAATGCACGGAGCTAAATGGAGGCCATCTAGAACACATGCTGTAGAACGGAGAAAAAAGGCCAAAGACCCTCGTGTTTTGATGTGATGTTTTGATGTGATGTTTTGAATATAATAAACTAGTTATGACAAAAAATTAATTTAATTCGGACGAAACACTAAGAAACGGGGCCTAATTAGAGTTGGGGCCCGTTTTGTTTTGGTAACCCTGTATATATATATATATAGTAAACAACACTAAAATTATACATTCGGAAACCAATTTGAAAAAGAAAAATCATGGAAGCTATCTACATAAAAGCACAACAACCTAAAATTAACAACATCACATATAAAACCAGTGGTAACATTTTAAAATGCTTAACCTAAAGCTATTGTGTTCTGCGATGCCATCCAGCGTTGCTGAATTTAAATTGTCAAAGACTACCTGGAACAATGCGACAAACGTTCCATGCGCGTTTCTCCGCCGTTTTTTAAAAATTCTCTTCTTTCTCCAGATTTTTCGTTCATTGACACTTGAGGTTGATTCGACGAAGAATCGAAAACGTTCGTGAAACCTGTAATTGTTTATTTATTTTAATACAAATGCGACCATCAGAAAAATTGAAAAATAAAAAAGGATGATGCAGCAGACGTCTTCTTTTCACACTGGTCCGATGCAGACCTAAAACTAAAACGGATTATGAATCACCACACTCGGGAGATTATACCCTTTGTGGCACTGATCGATTTTAAATCTTTTCATTTCCCAAACACTTATTTATTCATACTAACATTTGTAAAGTCAGTATACATTTTCCAAGTAGAAAAAAAAATTAAATCGACAAATAATGCAAATCACCTCTTTCGGGCCAGTTACACACAATCAATTTAACTGTTCAACTTTAAAAGCATGATTTAATGACTAAAAGCCAACATGTGTTTAGTGTTGATATCTAATTTGAATCGTTTCTTTGCATGTGTTTAGTGTGTATATCTAATTCTAATTGTTTGTTTACATGCATATCTAAACTGCAAGTTCGTGTCTATCACAATTCATTTGTTTATTATCTTGTGTATTTTCAGTTTCTTTTAAATGTTTGGCTACTTTGAGAGTTCGGTGCTTTTGCTTGAAACTAAGTTTGTGGTTATAAAATCAGATTCTATGGGCTATTTTTTCGCCTTGTATCCGCTTTTTGGACATTTTCAGCAAAAAATGTAATATATAATATTGTGACTATCACACGTAGGATGTGGCGATTGTATTTGGATGTGTGTATTTGAGACTGTAAATGAGAAAATATATCAGTAAATAGAGACAAACTAAAGATATATATATATATATATATATATATATATATATATAAAAGATTGTATGCAAGTACTATTTTTACATTCATTCAATACTATTAGGGTTGCTCGGGTTAGAGTGTGGGATAGCATGATATGCAACATCATATTAAGGCGAGATGACTTTAACAGCAACACTGATGGTGTCAGCTATCGTACACACCGAGCTATACAGATATATGTAAATACTCCTTACATAATGCTTATAAATATATTAATCTCATCGTGTAACATGTTAGAAACGTGCCATTAGCATATTTAAGAGGTGGCTTGAGATATTAAGCTATCTCTCTCTCTCTCTCTCTCTCTCTCTATATATATATATATATATATATATATCAATGGATGTATGCGTGATAAATCAATGTGAAAGGTATATATTTTGATGTATATTTTATTTATTTTCTATTTTTTAACGTCTAGGAATATAAATTGTCCCTTACGTATAAAGAATTAAAATGTTTTTCTCAAAAAGAGAACATATATATATATATATATATATATATATATATATATATATATATATATATATATATATATATATAAAATAATTCCAACTTAGCTTTTTCCCGGAACTAGAACACGCAAACCGAAAACATTCTCGATTCTATAAATAACACAAATACTATAATAACAACCCCATACAAAATACACACTTACACTGGGGCAAGTGCTTTCTCCATAAACACCCGAATCTCAAACCTTATCTACTCTTTTAAACACAATAATAACAATGCCACCGCTCTATCCAATCTAATAAAAAGGGGTAACAGTAAAAACACTCCCTACTCCTTACATTAAGAAATATTAAAAAGGTCTAATTGCTACACTTCAGAATCCGCTTTTTGCCAACTATGTGCATTAGAAACATTTATGATAGCTACAGCAGCTAAAGGCAAAAATATTATAAACTCTAAAAATGAACTCATCTCAAATTGCAGGCACAAGCGAAAATTTAAATACATGAATTTCATTACTCCTTCTGACACCTATCCTCATTAGACTTATTTTTATATTCTATAATTTGTTAATTTTTAATTTGTAATTCTTAATTTTTCCAACCTTACGAATAACCATCCCAATAACATAACGTATCCCCCCTGTACACCTAATAACTATATTAACCCATAGCACTTAATGTAAATTGAGAACTAATATTATTCTCCTCCACTCCACGAATCCTTAACCGCTTTTACTTCACCATTATTATTCCTATTCCTCTTTTTCCATTTATTTGCTAACCCTTGCATAAACTCATCCATTGCTCTTTTATTTCCTTTGTATTTAATTCCATCGACTCTGTATACGATCAGCGCAACCGAAAATATTTTTATCATAGATTCCATTTCTCTCACTTTAAACTACGCTCCCTGGTTACTCCTAAAATGGTCCATTTACTCCCCCCTTTAAATCTATTTTTAATTTCAACACAGTAATACTTAACTTAAGTTTACAAAATTCAACCCGACACTACCATATCATACTTGTACTAGAAATCAATTGTTGCAAGCAGACTAACGATGTCCCCAATCCTAATTTCAGTTATACATTAAAGTGTCATATTTAGGCATGCACTTAATATTTAACTAACTGGGAATTTTTTAAAGTCTTTATACAACTAATACTGAAACACTTGTTTTTTGTCCGATTTATCACATATTTAAGACGTAAATTCCAGATTCCACATCACGTGAACCATAAGTTCCCAATTGAAACCCTTTTAAACTTTCGAAATAATATATAAGTTTGTTCAAAATCCGTTTTAATTACGCCGCCCCCGTTTTCAGAGATATTATATTAACTCAATGACCTGAATTTCACTTCTGCTTTTAGCTTATAATGGCCCCATCCCAACCGCACCGGCTTTATTGCTTACTAGCAATACACAGTATCCAAACATTCCCTTCCTCCTCTCCCTTTCCCAGCATCAGCCATAGCTTATTCAACTAACCCTATTACCCACTTTCCTTTATGTTTTTTTTCTTTTTTCTTCATTCCTTCCCATAGATCTTCCTCATTTGGCCTCGCTTTCAACTAAAAGAGTTCACCCTTCTTAATATGGCTTAAATTTCCCACTGCCAGCGTTTAATGTACACAGTTCAACTTCAACTCCATTCTCGGTCCACGGAAGTATTTTTAAAATGGCCCATATTCTTAAAATTACTTCCGAATAAGTGCGTTCCACCGACGATTGAACAAAACATCTGTCTATTGGATTGGCTTCATTCTTGAACTTTTTCTATGCTGCCTTCACGAAAATAATTATTTTCCATTTGTAAATCTCTTTGCACTGGACACCTCATCAACGGGCATTTTTCAACTGGGCATACCCCATTATCTTTTTACACGCACTTTCTCACTCTCCATTAATTAATATTTTTTCAAATTTTGAATTTTGGTTTTTCCACTGCCAACTTATCTATCTATGTAATTTCTCTGATGATAAGATTTTAATCTTTAAAAAGGCTTGACTTAAGGAAAGAATAATAAACATATTTTTGTACCGAGTACACCTTGGATTGAACAATCGAAGTTGAAATAAATTTGTCATTCGTACATGTTCGTCCTTCTTCTCTCATATATCGTTTATATATATATATATATATATATATATTAGGGGAGGTCGATTTTGAAACTGTAAATTATCGCACTCGAAGAAAGTTGCCAAATAATGTCAAAAGTTACCACAAGAAATATTTTTCTTCAAAATTTTTTATTTATTTGAGCATTGCAACTTTAAGATCAAATAAATCGAGATTTTTTATCACTGCCGAGATTTCACCGGCAGATGTGTCGCCTTAAATTAAACCCGGGTTTTAACAAAAAAAAGTAATACATTACTTAATAATAAATATTTTAAAGTTTATTATTATTTTTCTTAAGAAATTAAATGTACATATTCAAATTAAAAAGGAATAAAACACTATAATATTTAATGTTATATATAAATAATTATTTGTTTACATAGGCGTTTTATTTATTGGATATTTTTTATGGTATTCACCGGTTGAAAATTCATCGGGCGAATTTGAGTTCCTGTGTTGATTCTGTGTTTGATTATCACACATATATATTGAATTGTCGAGCGCTGGCTTATCTAATACCACTTTCCCGACCTTTTGTCACACCTTACCTTGTGGGAGGTAGATAAATAAAAACTAGTTCAGCCAGGGGGTTTTACCCCACCAAATAAACCGGTATCGTCCGGGCCTTTGGGTCTGGATTCACGCCCGTCTATTGGGGCTTGTCCGTCCTGTGCAGTTCTAGGAGGTGCATCTCCCAGGTTTTGCCTTCCCTCTTTGGGGAGGAGTAAGTTTATTGCTTACTGTCTGAGGCGGCCCTACCGGGGAATGCCGACGAAGCTGCCCAGTCAATTTTTTAATGGCCAGAGTGCTCACCTCTCGAACACTGGCTTTCTCATCCCACTTTCCTAACCTTGTGTCAATCTTACCTTGTTGGGGGTAGATAAATAAAATCTAGTTCAGCCAGGGTTTTTTACCCCACCAAATAAACCGGTATCGTCCGGGCCTTTGGGTCTGGATTTACGCCCGTCTATTGGGGATGTCCGTCCTGTGTAATTCTAGGAGGTGCATCCTCCCAGGCTTTGCCTTTCCTCTTTGGGGAGGAGTAAGTTTATTGCTAACTGTCTGAGGCGCCCCTACAGGGGAATGCCGACGGGGCTGCCCAGTCAATTTTTTAATGGCCAGAGTGCTCACCTTTATAGCGCAGGGTTATCTAATCCCACTTTCCTGACCTTGTGTCACATCTTACCTTGTTGGAGGTAGATAAATAAAACGATTTCAGCCAGGAGTTTTTACCCCACCTAAAATATATGTATTGGAGTTGATGGGAGAATGGATAAGGACACATTGATGTATAAGGAAATTGTGGATGAAAATAGACAGAGAATTATGAAAAAAACTAAGGGACCAGAACACCATTTAACTTTTACAAAAGAAACACCATGTGAAAGTAAATATCTGACACATAGAGTTCTTCCGAATAGTGGTGCAACAGGTGCTGTTCATGCAGATCAAGTGGTGGATGTTTTGCATGAATTCCACAGTGAGAACAGTATCAAGGCTATACTTGTTGACAGCACTAATACCAACACAAGTTGCGAAGGTGGAATGGTTGCAATTTTAGAAAAAAAACTTTTTAAAACTCTTCACACAATTGGTTGCTCTTTGCATCATAATGAACTACCTTTCAGAGCCCTTTTTAAAAACATAGATGGTTGCGCAAAGGGCCCTACAACATTCAGTAGCCCTCTGGGGAAATTATGCTCAAATGATTGATATGATTTACCCCAAATATCATTTTCCACTATTAGCAATCCTCTAGAGTCAATTTTTAAAATTGATGAAATACATGATCTTAGTTCTGACCAAAGACTCCTTTATGAATACACAGTAGGTATTTCTAGAGGTAAGGTTGACTCTAGATATGCCTCCTGGAAAATTGGTCCTTTAAACCAAGCAAGATGGTTAACTTTGGCCATCAGGCTTATGTGTTTATGGACTCGTGGTGCATACCCACAAAGGCACACAACAAAACTACACTATGTAGTAAATTTTATTGTAAATGTGTATGCCACTTCTTGGTTTGAAATTAAAAGAAATAGTAAATTCCACAATCAGTAAGTGCACATTTTTAATATGATCCAGAGGATTAAGGAGCAGCCTCAGGAAATCCAAGATATCACATTTAGAAATATACAAGGTAATACATTTTGTTTACTGCCTGAAAACTTTCTATATTCCATGGTTAAATCTGAGGAGATTGAAGTAAGAGAAGAAGCTTTAAAAAGAATTTTGGCCATTAGGTAAGTAATATTTATTCATATATCTCTGACTCAATTATTTATTCCAATTTATAGAATGATTTTTAAAGATTTTATCTAATTTCACCATAATTATTAAAGCAGTACAGATTGGAATTTTTTAATAATTCAATTAATTAATTTGTTCTTTCAGGAGTGAGGAGTCAACCAGAAAAAGATTAAAAAGAATACTACCTATTAATTTTAATGCCACACATTGGACACAATTAATAGATTTAAAATTATGCGGCATTTTTGAACCACCAATGACGGAAGATTTTACTGAATCTGAACTTCGAGAATCGTTGATGAATGGAACCAAGCTTGACTTGCCAGATTTGCCCTCACATTCTCAGGGTGTGGAACGGGCAGTTAAGTTAATAACAGAAGCTTCACAAACTGTATATGGTTTTGAAGCAAGGCATCAACACATTACAGCCAAAGTTTTGAGTCAGAAATTGAGACCAGCATTTTTGTCTAAGGGGTGTTATATGGAGCAATTTGACTCTCTATATTAAGCTTCATTAAAATAGTGTTAGGTTTTTCCTTATTTCTTTGCTTGTTATATTTTCACTAATAACAGAAAAAATCATTTTTTTAGGTATTCAAATATTACTGTTTAATTCATAACGTTAAAAGGTAGTTTACAAAAGCAGATACTGAAAATGAGGGGGGGGCAAATTTTCAATTTGAAGATTTCTTTAATTCATATCATTTTTATAAAATAAAAGGACATTCCCTGCTTTTAAATGCTAAAATTATTTGGTTTTCACACCAATATTCAAGCAAATCTTGCAAAAACGAGGAATTTCCAGTATATTCTTGTCTACGATCTTTGATACCAAACGCTCAAAAAACCGCTGAAGTTTTTGATCTAATTTTTTGCATGAGTATTTAATAGGTCTATATACAACTTTCGGAACGTGCCTTTTTTTAATATTTAAAAAAAGTGTAAAATCGACCTACCCTAATATATATATATATATATATATATATATATATATATATATATATATATATATATATATATATATGTATTAATTATTTTAATACCTACAGACATCGATGTTTCATGCTAACGAAATCTTCAGTGCAGGAAGCTAATTCTCAACGGTCGGCGGGCGTGAACCCTGATCACAAATCGCCACTGATTCGTAGTCAAGAGTCTTAACCACTCGGCCATAGACAATTAGGTAATAATTAGGGAGGAATTTAACTTTGTAAATAGCGAATCGGCGGCTAAATTTACACAAGCAGTTAGAGTGATAAACGAACATATTCGGATCGTGCATGCAGCTATTAGTACTGCTTGTTATTAAAGTCACTCAGAGTGCCCGGCTAATAATAATATTTAGAAATGAATATTAATTATTTTAATACCTACATACATCGATGTTTCATGCTAACGATGTTTCATGCTATATATATATATATATATATATATATATATATATATATATATATATATATATATATATATATATATATATATATATATATATATCATCTCACATTCAAAAAAAAATCTTATATATATATATATATGATTTTTTTTTGAATGTGAGATGATATATATAATTATTTCCACTATCAGACAACGCCGCAGCCCATAACTATGAAAGAAACAAACCGGAAGTCCTAGACTCGAGTTTCGCCCTCCTTTGGGCTAATCAGTAGAACACATCCGAACTCAGGATTCGAAACCCGAGTCACTTGCATGCCAAGCGAGTACTCTGTCACTGAGCTACCTCGCCACATGCAAGAATGTGGGTGAAACTCGAGTCTAGGACTTCCGGTTTATTTCATAGTTGTTAGCTGCGGCGTTGTCTGATTGTGAAAATAATTATATATATATATATATATATATATATATATATATATATATAAATATATATATATATATATATATAAAGATAAATAAGTGTATACTGAGATATAAAGATAACAATTCAGATTGAGAAATCGATAGATAGATAGATAGATAGATAGATAGATAGATAGATAGATAGATAGATGCACACATACATATGTATATAACGCAGACTTACACACGTCACTGACGAGGGATTGATTAAGTCTGGGTTATTTGTATTTAATCCAAATGAAAATCATTGCGGGAAAAGACGGAAAGTGACGGAAAGGGGCGGAAAGTAAGGTAAAGACACGGAAATCCATTGAAGGACAATTCTACAATGAAATGAAAATGCACAAAAGTTTCTTCCCAATTTAATGAAAGTCCTTATCAAAATGAGAGAGTTCTGATTTCGCGCAACAAGAAAACAACTTCCGGTTTCGCCCGTCATTTTCTTTACAGCAAGTAACCACCGGAAGTGGGTGACTGGCTATCTCTATACCTCTGTCTACTCATTCTCTCTCTCTCTCTCTCTCTCTCTCTCTCTATGTATGTGAGCGCGAGGTTTATCTTCTTTTCTGATCGGCTATTTGATGAAGACTTGTAATTTACTTTTAATTTGATCATCGTCAGCTGCCAAACATCAAACGATTATCGAAAGACAGAGGGACATTAATATCAAGTCGAGTTAGTGTGATAGAAAATTCGATTTTGTGATGTCATCGAAGACAGTGAAACTGAACAGTGTGGGATCTTTTCGCATGACACACTTATTTGAACAATGTTTAAAGGAGTCGACCGCTGTCTCTCTATGTATAAGATCGAATGTGTGCATACACATTTATGTATATATGTCTATGTAAAGGATAATCTCGTAAACTAATGAACGGATCATTATAAATTTTTGAATATACAAGTAACACGGTGAGTAAGATGTGCACTTTATTATTTTGTAAACCTTACTATTTAAGGGGGGGGACGAGCATTCTAACTCTGACCCTTACCCTAAAACATTTTTAATAAGTTAGATACAACAACTTTAATACAGAAAATAATTATCTACATCAGATTTTTAAAGAGATTGCTACGAGCGTATGTATGTGCTTGGTAATATCCTAAACTATCGAACTTATCATTATGAATTATCGAATCTGTATTTTAGGCAACAGGGTGAGTAACGTAGGAATATTATTTTTTTAAACTTAACAATTCAGGGTGTGCCACCGATACTTTACCATATCCGTCCCAAAAGAAAGAGAAACATTAAGTTTTAAAATACATTCTATATGTATTGTATATACCCGGGCTGGGAAGGTTATTCTAATATATATATATATATATATATATATATATACATATATATATATATATATATATATATATATATATATATATATATATATATATACATATATACATATATATATATATATATATATATATATATATATATATATATATACATACATATATATATATATATATATATATATATCAGGATTTTGAATAGAATACAAAATTCTATCATCGCAAGCATGAAGTGAAGACGAATTATATCGTTCATCAAGAAAAAATGCCAGCCGACCGGTTTCGCCCTCTATTAACAAAGGTTGTATCAAGTGATTTAAAAAAAAGAGAGATTTAAAAATACGGGGTGAAAAGAGAGAGTACAGAAAATTAAATAGCGTTGTGTTATATGTACAATGGACGATTAATCTTAGAGACTGATCACATCTAGTCCCAATAGACATTCCCTTTGCTTACAAAGGGAGGGACGTTTAAGACGAACGTAGATCATCTCCAAGATTTTGAGATGGTATAATGAGTGAACATGACTGAGAATGGTGAAGGAGTCCATACTAACATTCCTAGTGCACGGCGGGTTTTTAAGTAAATGGTCTGTCATGGAAGACCCGTATGTGTTATTTTGAACGTCCGTTGATATATATATATATATATATATATATATATATATATATATATATATATATATATATATATATACTACTACTACTACTACTATTTCATATATCCACATAAAATGTTATAAGGAGATATACTTTTTAAGCATCAATTTACTTCAACAGTGCTCGATAAGTAAGTAGAGCTAGGTAGAAAGCTATGGAAATATCTTTATGGCAATTAAGCTACACAGACGCTAAAAGCCTGAAGATTCGCACCGGGGATGAAACGCGGGAGCCTCTGTGTAGCTTATTGCCATGAATATATTTTCATAGCTTACTTACTATATATATATATATATATATAAATATATATATATATATATATATATATATATATATATATATGTATATATAAATAGAGAAAGAGAGACAGAATTAGAGAGAGAGAAATTACCCGTGATCCGTTGTGTTACAACAACTACCACTATTTCCCCACTCTTATTTCATTCGAAACTTCATAAACTAGGTCTAGGAACGGAAAATAGAAGTACACATATTGTTTTAATCGAATAATATAAAGTATTTATCTTTTTGAAAAGACTTTTAGATTTTCTGATAAATAAAAGTACTTCAGCCTCCTTTATTTCAAACACGGACTACTTTTTATTTTACTCATTATCGAGAGTAAGTGACTAACTTTACAAGGAGATATCATCCTTAAAATTAGAATAAAAATCATTTTTTGAGAGCAGCCAGTATTTAAAGTTGTCATGATATATTTGTAGACTTAAATTTGCTTATTTTTAGTATCATTTTCAAGCAATAGATGCCTCAAGTCTTTCCATTCTCACCTTTCTTTGTAAGCGGTGTCATTTAGTTTAGACTCTGGATACAATAAGACGTTAAAGCTTAACTTTTAAATAGCATTTTATTTGTGTATGTAAAGCGTAAGTTTACAAAGTTATTTTCATCTGGATGCAAAGTTATGTTTGTGTGTCTGTCGTGCTTCTGTTGTACTTCTGTCGTGCTTAAATTCAAATATCATTTTATTTGGTTTTACACCCTCAATTTAGATGTAGCATCTACATAACTAATCGCGAAGATAGAATGTATGTATTTAAAATAAAAGGTGCCCAAATGACACTTACGGAATCGTTAAATAAATTAACAATTCTTTTCTGAAGTAAAAAAAAACATATTTAGTACAAATTAACAGTTTATGACTGACTTGTCCACCAAGTTTCAAAAATGTATTTATTTATCGCAGTTTAATTGATTTTGTTCAATGTTCTCCTTTGTGTCCACCAATACTGAGTGTTACGAAGTTTGGGGCAGATTTGTGCATAGGAAGACATCGTGTAAGAGGTTAACAGTGGTTTCCAATTCCATACACTTCATATGACACGTCAGAATGGCTGCGGGGAATGTTGTTGATCGTCTCATCAGTAGGATATGTGATCTTTAATGGGTTTCACATTTATCAAATCATAAACACTCAGATTATTTGTGGGGTTATCTCAAAGATATCGTTAATCAAAATAATACCAATACTATGCGTGAACTAGAATGGATAATCACAAATTGTATTAATAGAAAGAGTCCTCTATAAAGATTACATGTTTTATGTTTCGATATTAATTAAGTCCGTAAATACACAGTGATCCCACTTGAACCAGTAAATCTTTCGAACACATTTTGTTAATTGAATTGAAAAATGAAAAATGAAAAATGAAAAAACTCCGAAAAACTATTTGTAGAAATGTTTTCATATAAAAGCAAATAGCTGCAAGAATAAAGTCGTTACATGCACACACACCAATTACCTACTAGACACCATCCTCGAGTGGCTTCGGTCTCTCTGTACACTGGTTTGTCAGGACAACCTGACATGAGCATACTTCATCTTACAAGTAAATCCTGACCAAATATTCAGAATAACATAGTATTTGAAGCCCAAATAAGATCCCCTCGACACGGCTATCCACTGGCTCATACGAGAAGTGTTTCACCATCTCTGATGTTACCTCAAGTAACAGCTGGATTCTGCACCAGACTAGATGAATTCATGTAAGACCAAGATACCACAAGAAAGATATACTTATAGTTAATGTTGGTTGAATCGATTGCAACCCAGAGTAGTGTCTTCGAAATCAAGAGAAAAAATAAAGATGAAACCCCGTAAAAAGAAAATAGGCAGAAATATAACGAATTAATAACAGAAATTGAAAAAAATGAAAGGAAACGAAAAACGTGATGACAGAATGAAAGAAAGAAGATAAAACATAGATGCAGCTAAATTACTTTCAACCATATAAATCGTTGTGTTAGTTTAAAATATGTTGATGAAAAACAAACAGAGTTGGAAATAGTGCGATGTCTGACAGGGGAACACTAGAAAATGGCGACTTACACAAAAACCATGAAGGACTTTCTGTTGCATGCACTTTCTATCGGCAAAAGCCAAAAGGGAATGTTCCAATCAGTGATGTAAAACGAAGGGGGTTAGTACCGACTCACTGACGCCCTCCTCGTGATTGGGATAAGATCGTGCTTGTCCAGATATACCTGGCTTTATCTCTCACGGCATCACAATCACATATTGCATTCGGAGGGTTTTCGGGGTTGCATCCCGTCTAATCACACAGTTAGTGAAGCCATATTTAGGTGACAATAGCAATAAATCGCTTTGACGTTCTCGCTTGTAGTTCCAGCTGTGACCTTCAAAATTAATCTGGTATCCTCTGATGGTTTTTGATTGGTGGAAGCTTACGATGCAGTCGTTGTATTGTTGGATACGTTTTTTAGGAAATGTTCAAGATAGTACTTATCGTGCGGGTGTGTGTGCCGTGCAGCTTGGCTTGACGTCTGTTGGTGGGTGTTCAGGTCTGAGACTCGTAAACGAGATCAGATTGAATAGAGGAAGCTTTGTTTGACATTATCAGACAGCAATTCTCTATACTAGCTGTGCAGGACCCCCACTCTGTACCAATTCTGGCTTTAACATCATCCTGGGGAAATTGTATTGCTGCCACGGTAGGTGAATGAACTTACTGACTTGACCTTAGCACCAGAGGGCGTATTAACTGAGCCGTCTGTCAGCTTATAAACTCCATCTTCTTTGCGTTAACTTACTATAATTACAATAAAAGCTTACCCTCGTGACGACCAGCGCCGTACTTTTAAGTTGGTGTAAAACGCACGTGACATTTGGATATCCACCTTCTTGGTATTTGATCTTGGATATCGATCATCGCTGCAAATGTATATTTAAGATAACCTACAACAACCAGAAACCTTAACCTTAACCCTAACACAACCAGTAAAAAGTGTATAGCCAAATGAATAAGTTCGAAAGTTGTTTTTCATGTATCACTCCTATATTACCATAAAAACGGGTTACTGTTATTTAAATCAATAATACAACATTAAATTTTGCAATACTGTATATATAGTACAGATGAACAGTTAAGAGAGAGAGGGGGACTTCTTTGGATACCTAATTTGCATAATTATGTTTTAAACAATTCGTAATCAATTAATGTTTTGTGTTATTAATTTGTAATTGGGTTTTCTTATTTTTACTATATATATATATATATATATATAGGTCTGACCTAACAGAAAGGCCAAATAAAACTGATGTGTTTCGATTAATTTGATGTCGTAACTGAATTTCTAATCTATTTTCATAGCAGTCATTTGAGATACCGTTTCAGTGGAATTCTCTAGATGTGTTCACTGACTAAATTTGGTAGAGAAATTCTCTGTCTTTTACAATCAAAAATATCGGAATTTCCTCCTGATGAAACGAATACAAAGAAAACGTAAAGAGCGAAAATAGAAATATTAAAACAAAACATAAAGGCGAAAAAAAAAAGAAAAAATACCAAAGATCGATATTTAAAAAAGCAATAAAACCATTTCTTTCTCCGTTTTGAATGATTACTAATCAAATATTGGCGAAACGCACTTGACTCAATTGAACACGTAATTCGATTTAATAACTCTATAAACGTCGAGATAAAAATTGAACACGTGTTTACACGATCTGCTTCTTCGCAGGTTTTCCCGCCAATTTTACAGCGATAATTGAACACGTGTTCTTCTTTATCTTTTCGACATTTAAATAAAAAAAATGGTTTAATTTGATTCCATCTTTGATGATATTTAAGTTTTAGTATATTTTGTTTTATTTCTTTAATCTTATTGGACAGAATATTTCTACGATCGCTTTCGCTTTTCGATTCCTTCGACGTCTGTTTTTCCTTTTTTAGTAAATTATAATTATCTTCCTTTTTTATTCTACGTATCCTAACTTTTTACAGTTCGACCTTCATGATAAATTTGGTGGAATATCCTCGAATAGTTCTTTACCTATACGTGTTGATTAGTTCATATCTATCTGTCTAAAAATAATAGGGCTTGCCCTTTTATTCCGTTAGGGTTAGGGTTAGGGTTAGGGTTAGTTTATTTACTCGACTGCCACGCTTGATGAGTTCGCTGCTCTGTAACACGACGTAAATTTACTAGACAAAACCCGACAATCTGCCAAATCCCATCCATTCACTGTGGAGGTCTCCAGATGTCGAAAAGCTTTCTACTCAAATACTTATTTCCTTGTGCTGCTGGGCACTGGAACTCCCTACCTGCTCCCTATTTTTATGACGGTACTGACATGCAGAAATTTAAAACTAATGTAAACAGAACTCACACTGCGCAGCTACCAATTTAGGTTGCCCCCCAAAACAATACTCTCACCCTTTTTTCACAGTAGCCCCTTTACGTCTACAGTGGCGGCCTGCCTTGTTTAGAGTGAACTATGTAAAAAATACATTTGAAATATCAAATGCAATACATCCATTACAACTGAACGAAGTAGTAGTATGAATACGACTATCTTTATATATATATATATATATATATATATATATATATATATATATAATATGAAAAAAAAGTATACTTTTAGAGGATAGAACCTATAGTGGAATGGTTTAAGCTCAATATACGAGATAGGGCTATTATAAAGATAAATGAAAGAAGAGGAATAAATAGGTACGAATGACAAATCTATTTCAATTTCGATTGTTAAATGCAAGGTGTACTCGGTAAAAACATGTTTATTATTCTTTCATTAGGCCAAGGCTTTTCAAAGATTAAAATTTTATCACAGAGGAATTACATAGATTGATAAGTTGGCAGTGGAAAAGCCAAAATACAAATTTTGTAAAATTATAAAGTAATGGAGAGTAAGAGTATGCATGTAAAAAAAGTTGAAATAGATGTGTCATTCGTACATCTTTATCTCCCTTCTTTCATATATATATATATATATATATATATATATATATATATATATATATATATATATAAATTTCTAGTGGTACAACATTTTATTAAGGCAAAGAATTTAGACGTTTGTGACATTTTATTTTGAAAAGTGTCAAAACGAAAGGAAAAAATCATTACTTAAATCTACTAAGCTGGCTTTCGTCCACACTCATCAGAGTAAATACGTTGAAATAATTAATGCACTACGATTAAAAAGTTAAAATTGTGAGACGAAAACCAGTGACAAGTTTATAGGGAAAACAATTGCATGGGGGGTCACAAGTGGATCACATTAAGTCCTAGAATCTACTTCTTTTGTTTACAAAGGGAGGGGTTTTAATGACTTAATATATATTGCTTCCAGGACTTTAAGGTAGAATAACGAATGTGGTCTGCTTGACAGAAAACCTTTCACTAGTGTAAGCCGACGGACATTCGGCGCTATTTATAAGATGATGAGAAATAGCTGAACCGGATGTGTTAACTAAATTATTTAAATTATTTAGTCGGCCCTGGTGTATTGCAGGGAGGTGTTGTTTTATTCTGGAGCTAAACCTTTATATTTTTCGTCTCACGTATACGGCATCGCACGACATTTAAATTGATGAATAATATTACTGATATGGTGGGGTGGGGGAGCATCACTGTCTGTGGATTTTAACAACGGTCGAGCAGGAAAAACGATTCTTGGGTTCAAAGCCTGATAACGACGTACAGCTACATAAATTTGGTTAGCAAATGTTAAGCTAATATTCCCTAACCAAGGTAATCTGAGGTACGTCAGACATGTTGGAGGACCAAAAAGTTTAGGCTTATGAAAGTGGGTGATCTTGCTAACAATATTAGAATTAACAATATCGAGAGGGTAACCATTTTCGGTGAGAACCACTTTAATAAATTGAATATTCGAATCAATCAGGGATTCAGAGCAAAACTTCAGTATTTAACTGTACTGATACAGTATTTTTTTAATGAACACTACTTACACTGTTTCCAAACAAACATCATACAATTAAATATAAACAGCAGAAAATAATGATGTTAAAATATATTATTTACATACCGACGCTGGTAATGGTTGCATCTTGAAGTATCTATTTATATTATTATAAAAAAGATATATTTAATTCGTATTGTTTAAGTATTTTGCAAAAAGTTACTAAATAAAATATAGATATATTTGTCATATTTGAGACTGCCCTTTTTGTGTAGTTCCGCTTGTTTCTGTATATTTAATCTCTGTCAATGTTATCATTTTCTCTCCGCGACAGAAAACATCGCTCCTCTCACAAAATAATTATCGCTATGTCGGTCTTCCTTCATGCAGAAGTCTAGAAGAAAACTGATGTGAAAATACACACATGGGAGCAGCCCGATGCTTGGTATATATGTGGTAAATCATTTAGCATAAACATAATTGAAAGAGACATATCCACAATCACAATTAGATAGAAATTAAGTGTTAGATCTTCATTTGAGAAGTAATTGATCATAAATATAAAAAGAGAAACATTTTTTTTGTAAATTCTGTTAGATGTGTGTCAATCAAGTAAGATTTATTAATGCAATTATTTTAAAAGGTATTCAAGATAAGTTATAAACTAAAGCAACTCAAATACTTTCACTTAAGAAATAGGCCAGATTCCTGAAAAATATATCTGGGTTAGAGTCTCTAAATATCAGGAGAGTGTGGCTGTTATTATTAAACTATGTCATGAAAAGTTGCATATAAACTGACAATCGCTGTCATCATCTTTAGGGTTAGGGTTTAGGGTTGGGTTTAGGGTAAGGTTTAGGGTTTAGGGTAAGGGTTAGGGGTAAGGTTTAGGGTTAGTGTAAGGTTTCGTGTTAGTGTAAGGTTTAGGGTTAAGGCTAGCGTTAGGGTTAGGGTTAAGGTTATGTTTAGGGTTAGGTTTAGAGTTAAAAGTAGGGTTAGGGTTAGGGGTAGGTTTAGGGTTCTACTCAACGTTGCAAACTCTCATATTCACCTATCTTTAAGACATCCAAACAGATCCACACATTTCTCTCACGTAAAAAGAGGAGTGTTAGCTTTGTTAGTGTAAGGTTTAGAGTTAAGGCTAGAGTTAGGGTTAGGGTTAAGGTTAGGTTTAGGGTTAGGTTTAGAGTTAAAAGTAGGGTTAGGGTTAGGTTTAGGGTTACGGTTAGGGTTAGGATTAGTGTTAGGGTAAGGGTTAGGGTTTAGGGTCATCATCGTTCCACTCAACGTTGCAAACTCTCATATTCACCTATCTTTAAGACATCCAAACAGATCCACACATTTGCATTGTTCTCACGTAAAAAGAGGAGTGTTAGCTTTGTTATTTTTAAAAAGTTTCGATCCCTTTCATTTCGCTCATCTTCATCTATCACGTGATAATATATCCCTTTGTTTCTTTGTTATTCTTTTAAAAACGTTAATTCGATCCCTTTCATTTCGCTCATCTTCATCTATCACGTGATAATATATCCCTTTGTTTCTTTGTTATTCTTTTAAAAACGTTAATTCGATCCCTTTCATTTCGCTCATCTTCATCTATCACGTGATAATATATCCCTTTGTTTCTTTGTTATTCTTTTAAAAACGTTAATTCGATCCCTTTCATTTCGCTCATCTTCATCTATCACGTGATAATATATCCCTTTGTTTCTTTGTTATTCTTTTAAAAACGTTAATTCGATCCCTTTCATTTCGCTCATCTTCATCTATCACGTGATAATATATCCCTTTGTTTCTTTGTTATTCTTTTAAAAACGTTAATTCGATCCCTTTCATTTCGCTCATCTTCATCTATCACGTGATAATATATCCCTTTGTTTCTTTGTTATTCTTTTAAAAACGTTAATTCGATCCCTTTCATTTCGCTCATCTTCATCTATCACGTGATAATATATCCCTTTGTTTCTTTGTTATTCTTTTAAAAACGTTAATTCGATCCCTTTCATTTCGCTCATCTTCATCTATCACGTGATAATATATCCCTTTGTTTCTTTGTTATTCTTTTAAAAACGTTAATTCGATCCCTTTCATTTCGCTCATCTTCATCTATCACGTGATAATATATCCCTTTGTTTCTTTGTTATTCTTTTAAAAACGTTAATTCGATCCCTTTCATTTCGCTCATCTTCATCTATCACGTGATAATATATCCCTTTGTTTCTTTGTTATTCTTTTAAAAACGTTAATTCGATCCCTTTCATTTCGCTCATCTTCATCTATCACGTGATAATATATCCCTTTGTTTCTTTGTTATTCTTTTAAAAACGTTAATTCGATCCCTTTCATTTCGCTCATCTTCATCTATCACGTGATAATATATCCCTTTGTTTCTTTGTTATTCTTTTAAAAACGTTAATTCGATCCCTTTCATTTCGCTCATCTTCATCTATCACGTGATAATATATCCCTTTGTTTCTTTGTTATTCTTTTAAAAACGTTAATTCGATCCCTTTCATTTCGCTCATCTTCATCTATCACGTGATAATATATCCCTTTGTTTCTTTGTTATTCTTTTAAAAACGTTAATTCGATCCCTTTCATTTCGCTCATCTTCATCTATCACGTGATAATATATCCCTTTGTTTCTTTGTTATTCTTTTAAAAACGTTAATTCGATCCCTTTCATTTCGCTCATCTTCATCTATCACGTGATAATATATCCCTTTGTTTCTTTGTTATTCTTTTAAAAACGTTAATTCGATCCCTTTCATTTCGCTCATCTTCATCTATCACGTGATAATATATCCCTTTGTTTCTTTGTTATTCTTTTAAAAACGTTAATTCGATCCCTTTCATTTCGCTCATCTTCATCTATCACGTGATAATATATCCCATTGTTTCTTTGTTATTCTTTTAAAAACGTTAATTCGATCCCTTTCATTTCGCTCATCTTCATCTATCACGTGATAATATATCCCATTGTTTCTTTGTTATTCTTTTAAAAACGTTAATTCGATCCCTTTCATTTCGCTCATCTTCATCTATCACGTGATAATATATCCCATTGTTTCTTTGTTATTCTTTTAAAAACGTTAATTTTATTTTCTATATCTTAACTCTCTCATATTTTACTTCTTCTCTTAATGATGCTAATTCTTCTCTCCAATTAAATCTCTTTTAATGATTCTCATCTGTCAGTCATCTTTATTTTTATGTTATGAACGTAATTATATAATAAAGTCTTTGCGGACCAATTAGCATTGAAGATGAAGGAAGATAATGTAACTTAATATACAAAAATAAAAGAAAAAATGTCAATAATTAGATTTTAAGGAAACCTGAAAAATGTTAATCACTAACAAATAGAAAATATAGAGAAACGTACAAGATAATTTCTATTAGAGAGACACTTATATTATTATCGAAATAGTTATCGAAATAGTTGGGTAGTTATATATACGAGATGGAAGGGTATAGATTTGAGGCTTCTATTCTGGAGTCGTTTCGTTACTTTAACCTTTTACAGTAATGTAATCTATACGTGATTGGCTTCGTCTGTTCCTTTTTGATATATCAACCCTTTTGGAGCCAAAATCGTTCATTTATAACTATATGATATAATGCATCCGACATCAGCAGGAAGAGAGTTCCACAAGCATCCGAGTCAGCAGGAAGAGAGTTCCACAAGCATGTAGTTCTTGGAAAGAAGTTTCTTAAATAGGAAGCTGTATTACAATGATGAATAAAAACAGCGAATTGATTGAGACCACTAGACCAAGTAGTCAAACAGGCTGAAAAAAAGCAGGTAATAGATCACACCATTCTGAAGAACACATGCCATAATAGTATTTATAGAAAAGACTGAGACTAGCAACATCACGTCTGTGAGAGAGGGTTCGTAGAGAAGAAGAAAGTGTGAGAGGCAATCAAATTGCAGATACGTTTCTACTCTTAATCATTAATCCTAAAATTGGAGCGAGATTCACCAGCCGAAATATGACGACAGTACTCCATATATGGTCTGATTGTTGATTTGTAGAGATAGAAAAGAAGCCCCAAGTGTGAGAAAGTGTTTGGAGAGATAGTGAGAACGGCCTTTACGAGAAGCAGAAAGAGAAATGGATCTAATGTATGAACGATCTGAAGAAAGATTTGATGAGAGAGACAGACCAATTAGTTTCAGAGTCGATTTCCCCTCGTGAGCAGAGTCATCCATGAGAATCTCAGGAAGAAACGGGACACGCCTACGATTGAAAGACACGAGCTGAGTCGTAACACAATTAAACGAAACAAGCCATTTCGTACCCAGATCCACAACTGAACTCAGGTTGCGTCTAGACCAGCTGCATAGTACAACTGATCTGAAGGGAGATGGGCGCAAAGCAACACCATTACATTTTTTATAAACCGTTCAATATGAATTTTTAAAAGAAATATTCTTGGCAACCCGATTGGTAACATAAGCAATTAGCGGGTTCGCTCACACAAACTCACACCCGCCCTATCAAAAAAACTTTTAATGTAAGTCAGATACAAAAGAAATCAATAAAGAAAAGAATAGCTCTAAATAAAAGTTTGAGTGATATATTTGAGTGATATATTTTCACAAGATCGGTTCGCACGCATGAGCTTTAGTAATCGTTATGCGTAGCAGTCTAACATATAATCCATCAAGTTTCTTAGATCGAGCAATATTACTGTCCTCTACAGATCACTATATTTGACACTAAATGTTACAAAACGAATCAGTAATACCTGAGCGGGCAATGCTAGCTTCCTCCGAGGGAGAAAGTTCATAGAGGAATAGACAATTCACAAACGGTGCCCAGCCGCATGTATATCACGATCATAGTATTTCCAAATGGTCATCCATCTGGTACTGGTGTGGCTCCACGTCGGTTTACTTATCATTACAAATTATTCAATCAGTAACGTGGGCATCTAATATTTTTGTTGTAAACTTTATTTTTTAGCGTGCTGCCAGCGAAATCGTGCGATAAATAAAGATAAACTATTAAAATTAAAAACTTATGCTATCTTTATTGTTTATCATACACGTAATAAGACGGGTATGCTACTAGTATATATATATATATATATATATATGTATGTATATATATATATATATGTATATATACATGCGTAAATATATGTATATATATATATATATATATATATATGTATACATACATATGTACGTATATATGTGTATATATATACATACATATATATATATGTATATATATATAAATACATACATATATATATTTATGTATGTATATACATTTATATGTATATGTATATGTATATATACATATATATATGTGTGTATATATATATGTATGTATATATATATATATATATATATATATATATATATATATATATATATTCCGAAACCAAGGTGCTAATATATGAGATGATAAAAACGTATTTCGAATATATCACTAAATTATTATTTACCAAGGTCAAGCTGTATGAGGAATAACGCATGGAAAAAATAGTTCCCAAAATAATTATTTAAATGTACATGGGAAATGAGATTTTGCTTTAAAAAATAAAATAGGACCTGAGAATTCAATGTAATTTATATATATACATATATATATATATATATATATATATATATATATATATATATATATATATACATAGTTTATTTCCTTCTCTCTTTTTCTCTCTGTGACTATATAATATTTGAATGATATTAAAATCATATATGCAGGTAATAAGAAAATAAATTCTGATTATTAATTGCTCGTAATGCATTACGCACATCTAAATCCCACAAGAAATGAATTTGCTAAAAAGTTTTATTACATGGGATTTTGTTAACAAGATTCTCAAGCCGCCTGGCAAACGCGTCGACTAATTTTACAAAGAACAAATTTAGGCTATAACCCCCTCGAGAATAACAATTAATAAGACTGATTAATTATCAGTCGAATGATGATGAATACCTTGATAACATTCAAGGTATCCACATAACACCCACTTAACGCAACATAGCTTCTAGAAAATAGTCATTTTTCCTACTTTTTCAGAAACATCACTCATGCAATGTGGGAGCTCTATGGAAACATAAAAGCCAGAGTTGCTTATGTTCGGTTATCTAACGTGAATCAGCGTGTCAACATAATTATGCCTCCTAGATAGTAGCTGTGTTTGTCTGAAAAATGAAGCTATTCACTGATAAATTAAGTCGCTGTAACCTACATTTTTAAAAAATAAAAATAAAAAATGTATATATATATATATATATATATATATATATATATGGATATTGGCAGTTCAACATTTTTTTCATAAGCATCGAAGAATTAGTATTAAATTGAGAATAAAAGCCCTTTTTCAATGCAAGATATATTTATTTCTTTTTTTTTTACATGTATCTTATCAATTTCGGAGATAAACCTATCATCAGAGATTCTTCTCTTTTTTTTTATAAAAATAAACAAATTTTGAACTATCAATATCCTAAAATACCAGCATGCTGCCCGATGCGTTTCCGTTCAACCAAATAGCCGCGACGTTACATTAGACGCGGACAATACGTCAAATAACAAGCAAGGACGTTTTACCGATAAACAAAACTAAAAAAAAGTTTGTTTATTTTTATTAACAAAAAAAAGAAGAATCTCTGATGATAGGGTTTATCTCCTAAATTGATAATATACATGTAATAAAAAAAAAAAATATATCTTGCATTGAAAAAGGGCTTTTATTCTCAATTTAATATATATATATATATATATATATATGTATATATATATATATATGTGTATATATATATATATATATATATATATATATATACATATATATACTATTAGTCCCTCCTCTTCCTTTGTTGTCCATCTCCCCGTTGTCATCAACCTCAAATAAATACTAATCCTCCCCGTCCACTCAAAGCGAATCCAATCGGCGTTCACAAGCCAAATGTCAATTTTTTCTCACGGCGTTTCCAATCGGCGTTCATAAGCCAACCGTCAATTCTTTTCTCTCTTTCTTCTTCTTATTCTTTTTCTTCTTTGCTCACTGCCAGCGCTACCAATCAGCGTTCATAAGCTAACTGTCGATTTTTTCTCTTTTTTCTTCTTCTTCCTCTTCTGTTTCTTTTTAACATTTCTTTCTTTCTTTCTCCCTTTCTACTGTTTATTATAATTGTTTTTCTTTTTCTCATTATAATTAGTATATATGTTATATATATACGTTTATACATATGCTACATTATTTTTATTTAGATAGCTTTGGATTTGTTCGATAAATTTATTTTTATTAATTTGATAAGACTTAAAAGCATCAGGATGGCGAGTAATTGCCTTATTTAATTGTCTAAATATTTTATTTTGATTGCCACCTTGTTTATATATATATATATATATATATATATATATATATATATATATATATATATATATATATATATACATATATATATATATATCATTCTCCCTCTTTTTTTTACTATATCTCTCTCCATATGTATATAAATATACATGTATTTACATATATGTATATATATGAGAAAGGAAGAATGAAAGTAATCCAACGTAATGGGAAATGAAAAAGGAAAAAAAATCAAGATATATATTTTCATATATTCATCAATGTTTCAATCCAAAATTTCGATGTACTTGCATGACATTTTTCTTCAAATTATCAGCCTGAGAAAGTCTTACAATGAAGACGAAACGTTGATGAATATATAAAAAATATCTCTTTTTTTTACTTTTTTCATTTCCAATATGTATTAATATATATATATATATATATATATATATATATATATATATATATATATATATATATATATATAGTACATGTATTGTATTAGTTTCTGTAGATGTAAATCCGTTGAAACTCAAGTGTTTATAAAAAGTGCTCAATAACATGGAGAGCTGTTTATAAGTATAAATGTTTATTTATACAAACATTATTGGTTACATATGTGCATGCATGTGTCAGTTGCACTCTTCGCAGAAAGTCAACTTCGTCAGACCAATGATTCAGAGGAATGGGGCCATTCCGCTGAATTATATATATATATATATATATATATATATATATATATATATATATATATATATATATATATATAGACAGCGTCAAAGAGAATTAGAGAAAGCACTCGAGAGAGAGAGAGAGCGAGAGAGAGAGAGGGGGCTGATAAAGAGAGGATATAGATAGTAAAAAGTAAACGTGTAACATTCGTTAATTATATTGTTTAAGCTGTTGGTTCATTAAATGGAAGTTACAACCGGAAATAAGAAATTAGACAGCTGACACAAGAAAGAAGACATCGTTAATTAAACACGTTCATAATGACTTTTACTTACATTAATAATGCGTGAAAAAAAATCAAATCAAAATATTTTTTCTAACAAAAACGAAAACTGTTCACACCCGAAGGAGTTTCGTCTAATTTCTCCAATAATTCCTCAGAACGATGTGTCAAAATTCGCATGTCTCTCCGAAACTAAAAACGCAAGGAACACGAATTAGTCAGGTTTGAATTAATCTACTTCTGTTAGAATTAGTTTGTTATCACTGGATGATCTGGTTCGGTTTGATTGTTTATTTTTACGGCATATCAACCCTTTTTTGCGTAATTAAATGCCGAATCCTGCCATTTTGTAACAAAATGTATTAATTCTGTTCTTAATATTTTCAAATATTTTTTTCGGTTTGGTTCATCCGTTTTGCGGCATATCCACACTTTTCGTATTATCTAATTCGGAGTTCAGTCATTATAGTAAACTACGTTCAAGTTCTTAATATCATCACATATTTATTCATCGTTTATATTTCTGATAACTGTTGAAAATAGTTCAGTAAAGAATATCCTAGATGATGAATATGAAGGAAACGTAACTTCAGCCGATATTAGAGTGCTAAATGGACATTAATTGATCTATCATCGGCAGAAATCACGCATTTTTATGACATCATCCAACAATCTTTGACTTTAGCCATATAAGACATGCTGATCGGACGCTCCTGAAAAATAACTGCTACCTTCCTTGCGAGCCGTTGGGAGTGGTGACTTGGATATATGAAAATATGTACAATAAATACCACGGTCCATGTATGCTATTTTCTCTGAGCTCAAGAAAATAATAAAAAGGATTGGAATCATAGAATTTTTTTTGTGATTATTGCATCAGAAATTGGTCACATCAGAGAAAATAAAAATGGTCAGCCACAAAGGAGAGAATGCAACAGACGGACAGATTCAGACGTGTTAAAAGTTGTTTTGTTTTCTTTACTTCCGTGATGTGTTTGGTGGCAGTGAACTTTCTATGTCTCTATCTATAAAGGAATTTTACTGCAGGAACCGGATTTCGACAACGCATTTATGCAGTTCTTTGTCGATTCCGTAAGGGCCTTTAGAATGTCACTAGTGATTGTAAACAAATGAATTGATTCAAAATTTGAATAAGTATTCTAAACATCAGGTTTAGTAGGAGAATAATAAACGTGCACATTTGTTCAGTTCGGGGAATACATTAAACCCGTTTTGGAACGGGTATTCTAGTAGTATATAAGTATACATATATAATATATATAGGGAGAGAAGGAGGAACTAAAGGTGTATGTATGTATGTGTATATATATATATATATATATATATATATATATATATACATATTTATTTATTTTTTTTTTTTTATGTGTTGATGTTTTTTATATTTATAATATAAAACTAAAAATAATACATTAATCACTTAAATAATAGTGTCATGGATTCGTCAAAACACTTTAAAATGCAGCAACATTTTTGTAAGTAACGGATAAATTTTATTAGACAGACGAACAGCACAGGTAAAGACAATTTTTTTTGTGTCTTAAATAACTAATATAAGTTAGCAAAACATTTATATGGAACAAAACGTAGATTAAGTATAAGGAACGTTTATGTTTTTGTCTTTTAGGGGAAGTGGGGTCTGATCAACTCTGCTGGGAAGCCATGAAATTAAATACTGTCTTGTTTTTAAATTCCCGAAACAGTTTTTCATGGTAAACAACTGATGATCCCTTAAAATAGTGTTAGAAATAAACTAATATAATAACTGTAAAACATAAATTGACTTACATGAGTGATTTTCCACTGGAAGACTTGGGACTATAAGTTTTTTTTTTTAATATAGTTTTAATGGTTGAGAAACTTCCGAGACTATATATATATATATATATATATATATATATATATATATATATATATATATATATATATATATATATATAAGAGGATTTAATTAGAACATTACCATTATTCCAAGAATTAGAACATCAAGTCCAGTACGGCGTACGGTCGTTTCCAAAACATTCTGGAAATACTTTATTTTATTTTTTTAATTAACAAAGCTACTCCAAAACGTCACTTACTCAGCGCCTTTAGCACCATGTCTTACAGAAATTCCACGAGAAAAATTACAAGCTCGTCTATTGACAGGGCGGGACGCAGTGACAAATATTAGAAAAAGGAATAAGTTACAAATATGAAATTAAAATAGAACGATAAAATAATAATAATAATAATAATAATAATAATAATAATAATAATAATAATAATAATAATAATAATAATAATAATAATAATAATAATAATAATAATAAAAAAACATTATAAAACTTATGAAAAAAAAATAAGAAAAAAAAAGATATAATATAAAATATAAAAAATAATTAAATATAAAAAGGAAAACATAAAATAAATGGATAAAAAATAAAGAATAAAAATAAAAAATGAAAAATAAAATTTTGAGAAAATTTTTTTTTTTTTTAAAGTTCTTCTTAAAAAAGTTTTTTTTTAAAGATTTTAAAAGTTCAAACGGGTGTGTTTCAATGTAAATGAAAGTCACCAAAGACGGAGATCCAAGTTGTATGGGGTTCAAATGTAATTGGTAAATCCAGGAGAATCTGTATGAAAATCCAACGGCGGCGATTCCAACTTGCATCTCCGTGTTTGGTAACTTTCATTAACATTGAAACACACTCGTTTGACTTTTAAAACCTTTTGAAAATAACATTTTTAAGGGGAACTTTAAAAAAAAAACTTTTTTCAAATTTTGACTATTGACTGTTCTTATCTGTCAACTTATCAATCACTACTTCCTCTGATGATAAGATTTTAATCTTTAAAAATCCTGGCTTAAAGAATTAAATTGAAAGAGAAGAAGAATCATTATTTTTATTTACTAAATGCTCCTTGTTCTCAACAACTGAAGATATTGATCTGTTTCCATTTGCAGGTCTAACTATTTTTCATTCACTCACCTTATATATATATATATATATATATATATATATATATATATATATATATATATATTTATTGATTTGCCCTAGTAGCACATATAAGAGTCAGATAATACGTCAGTTTAAATTAGAATAGTACGGATAAAGTAATGAATAATAATGAAGAAAAAATCGACAAAAACGCATATCATTACAGATCTGCAATTACGATTGTAGTCAAGCCGAATATATATATATATATATATATATATATATATATATATATATATATATTTATAAGTGGGTGTTAGTAGACAAGCACACACACGCAGATCACGAACCCACATACGCACACGCACGGAAATGCACACCCACGTCTCCCAATATATATATATATATATATATATATATGTAGAGAGAGAGAGAGAGAGAGAGAGAGAGAGAGAGAGAGAGAGATAGTGTTGTGAAATCTGATCTGATCATATTAAACTACTCCTTTCATGTCTTCTATTTCGGCTACATTAAAATGTATTTTCTCCCCTTTTTTTCCTTATCTGTCCTGTAAACCTCGAACACGAGATAAAATGATTAATTCTCGCCGAACGCATTAAAAACACACAATTTCACCAAATGTAGAATTTTCATAATCTTTTCTTTTTTTTTTTCGTTTTGTTGTTCGTGTTTTTTGTTTTTGTGGGGGGTTACATCTAATTTCCTTCAGTTGACAGTCACGAAATATTAAAGTACATTCATGTAGACACAACGACGGGAGGGTACACACACGCTATGGCACGCAAAGTTAGAGCAGTAAAGAAGAGAAATAAAATAGATCGGACAATACAATAATTTTATAACGTAAATCACCACAAACACAAAACCATACGTCACTCTATAATGAAGACCAATGCGAATTTATATATATACATATATATATATATATATATATATATATATATATATATATATATATATATATATATACATATATATATATGTATATATATTGTGGGAGACGTGCATGTGCATTTCCGTGCGTGTGCGTATGTGGGTTCATGATCTGCGTGTGTGTGCTTGTCTACTAACACCCACTTGTATATATATATATATATATATATATATATATATATATATATATATATATATATATATATATATATATATATATATATATTTATATAGCGTCTGTAGGTATCAATAATTTAATATTTATTTATAAATATTATACTACGCCCCTTTAAGAAATTAAAGTTGAGCACTCTCGGGGATGTAAAAAATAGACTGTCAAAAAGCTCTAATGCAAAGTTCCGAATACGTTCGTAGAACACTCTCGACTAGTATTCTATCTGTGCCCGCTTCTAGGTACATATAGATCTTAATTCTCCTTAATTACGTGACAGTTTCTGTTGGCCGAGTGGATATGGCGGCTGCTTGCAGGTTCTAGGCTGACTGTGAACCAGGTTCGCGCCTCCCGACCATCTGAAATGGTTACTTTCCTGCACTGATGAGAGCAATAAGCTTGAAACGCTAGCGTCTGTAGGTATCAATATATATATATATATATAATTATTAATGACAATATATGTATTAGCATATACTATCAGTGCCCTTTTACTTTGCAGTCTTCTTAAAAGTTTCAGCTCGATGATTGTCAATTAGTGACAATTTGTAATGTTAAAGAGACGATATTAAAGCTGTTGTTTGGCACAAGACAAATGTAACGGACCGTAAAAATATATCTCACAGAAATGTTATGTTTTTTATAAATGTGAAAAAATTAAAACAATAAAATAAAAACAAGGTTATTGGAATATAATATACTTTTTTAATAGAGAGTTTCACAACAGAGGGCTCAATTATCGAAATAAAAGTAAAATTAAGCCGAACGACTCCGCTGACGTAGGTCTGAATTTCTCAGATCTGAAACCGATGGTACAAATGTTGTTCTAACCTACTTTATTACATATGTATATATATATATATATATATATATATATATATATATATATATATATATATGGGTAGAGAAGGATGAAGGTAATCCGACGTGATGGGAAAATGAAAAAGGAAAACCAAAAAATGGATGTTTTTTATGTGTACATCAACGTTTCGTCTTTATTTATAAGACTTCATCAGGATGATAATATAGAAAAAAATGTCATGCAAGTACAAACACATGTAGAGTTGACATATTGGGAAAAAAGGAATAAAATAAAATAATAGCCACTACTGGGCGGACGTCCGTACTTGGTGAGGAGTGAAAAATGAATACGAATATATATATATATTTATTTATTGCCTGGCTTAAGGAATGAAATTGAAAGAGAAGAAGAAGAAATATTTTTATTTACCAAATGCTTCTTGTTCTGAACAACTGAAGATATTGATTTGCTTCCATTTACAGGTCAAATCATTTTTCATTGACTCATCATATTTTTGCTCGATCAAGTATATTGAGCTTTGCTCACCTCACAATAGGTATAATTATCTAATAGTTACCTTTTAGTTATAAACTTTCATATATATATATATATATATATATATATATATATATATATATATATGAGAGTGAGATATATAGAGAGAGAACGAAAGAAAGAGAGAAGTTAGATAGAGAGGATATAGACGGGGATTAGTATGTGTGGTGATATTTCCTATTGTTTTACATTTAGAGTGTTATAAATAGTTTTATTAACCTCCACTGTTAATAAAAGTGAGAGAGAGATGGAGAGAAACGAATGCGAGAGTGAAAGGATTTAACCTGATTACTTCGCTCGAGAATGAAGAAGAAACGTTTATGTGTAGTCTAATTTCCATGAGTATATTTTTACTATATATATATATATATATATATATATATATATATATATATATATATATATATAAATATTTGTTATTGTTTATATTTTTATCCATGGACGTATACGTTTCGTCTTTTTCAATCAAGACTCATCAGCATAGAAGTACGACTATTCACCACCGGTCACACGATTCGAAACCCTGGACTACAAGTATTTTCCAACCTCGTCCAACATCGTTAACCGCTAGGCCAGTTTATACACTTAACACAGATATACATACATATATATATATATATATATATATATATATATATATATATATATATATATATATATATATATATATATGTGTATGTATATATCTGTGTTAAGTGTAAGGCTGTCAGAGTGTATGCGCACAACTATTTATGTAAAAGTTGATATATTATTTTTATTGATCTGATTTAAATAATCTGCGTTCAAATTTCTTATTCGGTATTTAATAGCTCAAGAAAATCCCTGAATCTTATCTGTCATTTAATAGTAAGCAATTGTATTCTCTTTTTATCTGCTGTTCTCTTAAATCCCAAACGTCAATCGTCAAAATACAAACCCTAATCTCTCTCTCTCTTTTTCTGTCTCTCTCTCTCTCTCTCTCTCCGTTTCTCTTTCCCTCTCTGTCTGTGTTTATATGACGCGTCGATAAAGTGGCTATCAAAATTCACACCACAATTCTCAATTTCTGACCTTTATATGGCGCTATTGCTGTATTTATTTAAATCTAAATCGTATTTAAAATAGTCATCAGCGAATAGATGTTTTAAATATGTCTTGAAAAGAACTCCGTTTTTTAATATTAATCAGATCAGTTTTGAAAAATACTGTGTACGTAACTGTGTCTCCAAACAAAGTACAATTATAAAACTTTAGAGAGTAAGAATAATGCTGGAAGATAAGCGCTTAAAGTTAAATTGGAACGACAGCTTTTGAAGAGACGGAATAACAACGGTGTATATTAATTTAACAATGTGACTTGGACAAGTAGTAAAGAACGTTATAGAACACTGTTTATTTAAGATGAGTTCTATCGAAAGCGCGAATTCGCAAATGTTCATTCTGTATATTTAACCATTCCACGTTTACGTTTAAAATAGCATTTGCAACGATTAACTCGCAAATTGAATGGTCACGCCTTCATTTAGATACATTCAAACATTCGTTTGTCACGTATAAGTTTGAAATCGCATAGTTGTCTGCCCACCACGCTGAGTGAATAGACGTACCTTAAAAACTTTAACGATTACGTTTGAAATAACATTTTCGGTCAAGTTTAAAATGATATTTTCTACACTATTAATACAGAACGAATGGACGCAACTAAAGAAATCCATTTTTCTTTTCTCTTAAATGAGAATATAAATTCACCTGATTTTTCTTTTCTGCTAGCGGCTACAAATCTTGCAAAGTTAAATTATGTGTAAACATTAAGAATGTGCAAAATAGATAGACGATTCTAAAAATGTAGAAACAGTTTCACCCCTCCCTTCACTTAAAAATTCATAAAAATTCAGGAAATCAACCGATTTTTATGTAAGTTTCAGCATTTATTAAGTAACAAGCATACAATATAATGAACTTATTATCTTTGTTTTAATCTTAGTGAAAATGTATTATTTTATGTAAACAAAAACAAAAAAGTACTAAGATTAACTTTAGACTTTTTCAAACACTATAAAAATGTTAATGGAATCTAATAAAAAAAATATGATAAGCCCCGTTTGATAAGTAATGGCCATGTTTCCACGTACCTATTAAACATTTGTTTTCATATAGCTAGACAAATACATGTCCCAGGAGGGGTAAAATTAATTCCCCGCACAGGAGCAGTTATGATCCACAGTTATGACCCACAGTTATGTCCCACAGTTATGACCCACAGTTATGACCTCCAGTTATGACCCACAGTTATGACTCACAGTTATGTCCCACAGTTATGACCCACAGTTATGTCCCACAGTTATGTCCCACAGTTATGACCCACAGTAATGACCCACAGTTATTTCCCACAGTTATGACCCACAGTTATGTCCCACAGTTATGTCCCACAGTTATGACCCACAGTTATGTCCCACAGTTATGACCCACAGTTATGACCCACAGTTATGTCCCACAGTTATGACCCACAGTTATGACCAACAGTTATGTCCCACAGTTATGTCCCACAGTTATGTCCCACAGTTATGACCCACAGTTATGACCCACAGTTATGTCCCACAGTTATGACCCACAGTTATGTCCCACAGTTATGACCCACAGTTATGTCCCACAGTTATGACCCACAGTTATGTCCCACAGTTATGACCCACTGTTATGTCCCACAGTTAGATCCCGCAGTTATGACCCACAGTTATGTCCCACAGTTATGACCCACAGTTATGTCCCACAGTTATGACCCACAGTTATGTCCCACAGTTATGACCCACTGTTATGTCCCACAGTTATGACCCACAGTTATGACCCACAGTTATGTCCCACAGTTATGACCCACAGTTATGAGCTACAGTTATGTCCCACAGTTATGACCCACAGTTATGTCCCACAGTTATGACCCACAGTTATGTCCCACAGTTATGACCCACAGTTATGTCACACAGTTATGACCCACAGTTATGTCCCACAGTTATGACCCACAGTTATGACCCACAGTTATGTCCCACAGTTATGACCCACAGTTATGTCCCACAGTTATGACCCACTGTTATGTCCCACAGTTATGACCCACAGTTATGACCCACAGTTATGTCCCACAGTTATGACCCACAGTTATGAGCTACAGTTATGTCCCACAGTTATGACCCCCAGTTATGTTCCACAGTTATGTCCCACATTTATGACCCACAGTTATGACTCACAGTTATTTCCCACAGTTATGACCCACAGTTATGTCCCACAGTTATGTCCCACAGTTATAACCCACAGTTATGACCCACAGTTATGTCCCACAGTTATGACCCACAGTTATGACCCACAGTTATGTCCCACAGTTATGACCCACTGTTATGACCAACAGTTATGTCCCACAGTTATGTCCCACAGTTATGTCCCACAGTTATGACCCACAGTTATGACCCACAGTTATGACCCACAGTTATGTCCCACAGTTATGACCCACAGTTATGTCCCACAGTTATGACCCACAGTTATGTCCCACAGTTATGACCCACAGTTATGTCCCACAGTTATGACCCACTGTTATGTCCCACAGTTAGATCCCACAGTTATGACCCACAGTTATGTCCCACAGTTATGACCCACAGTTATGTCCCACAGTTATGACCCACAGTTATGTCCCACAGTTATGACCCACTGTTATGTCCCACAGTTATGACTCACAGTTATGAGCTACAGTTATGTCCCACAGTTATGACCCACAGTTATGTTCCACAGTTATGTCCCACATTTATGACCCACAGTTATGACCCACAGTTATGTCCCACAGTTATGACCCACAGTTATGTCCCACAGTTATGCCCCACAGTTATGAATCACAGTTATGACCCACAGTTATGTCCCACAGTTATGACCAACAGTTATGTCCCACAGTTATGTCCCACAGTTATGTCCCACAGTTATGTCCAACAGTTATGTCCCATAGTTATGTCCCACAGTTATGACCCACAGTTATGACCCACAGTTATGACCCACAGTTATGTCCCACAGTTATGTCCCACTGTTATGACCCACAGTTATGACCCACAGTTATGTCCCACAGTTATGACCCACAGGTATGTCCCACAGTTATGACCCACAGTTATGTCCCACAGTTATGTCCCACAGTTATGACCCACAGTTATGTCCCACAGTTATGACCCACAGTTATGTCCCACAGTTATGACCCACAGTTATGTCCCACAGTTATGACCCACAGTTATGTCACACAGTTATGACCCACAGTTATGTCCCACAGTTATGACCCACAGTTATGACCCACAGTTATGTCCCACAGTTATGACCCACAGTTATGACCTACAGTTATGTCCCACAGTTATGACCCACAGTTATGTCCCACAGTTATGTCACACAGTTATGACCCACAGTTATGACCCACAGTTATGTCCCACAGTTATGACCCACAGTTATGTCCCACAGTTATGACCCACTGTTATGTCCCTTTGCCAAGGTTAAAATAAAAATATAATTACACAAAGCCTTTTGTCTAGAATCCTTATTTCAATTTACTTAGAAACTTCTACATGATTTTGAATCAAGAAAATGTCTCAAAACCTTAAGCTTTAGAGGTATTGCTTGATTGACGTCTATTACTATGAATCCAATGCAAATCTTAACCACTGTAATTTTTAAATCAGAAATGTGCCCATATTCTATATCTTAACAACCATTAAGATTATTCAGAGGAACTGAAATTTGAGGAATATTTATTGATTAATGTCTAGTATCTATCGTTAAAATTTCACAAAAACGGAGGTATATGAATTTTAACGAATTACTTCCTTTTTCTATTTGTCCTCATTTGCACAAAACTAAATTAAATTAAATATGGCCCGCATTGCCTACCCTTACGGCTAGATGATACGTTCTAAAATTCATAATGATAGGGTTAATTAATTTAAGAGCGATTTTTATACATAGAAATATATAACTTTATAAAAATAGAGATAATGTCATTGCCCATACGTAAGTTTGACAGTTATCACATTTTCGAATCATCGATACACCCGGAGGAAAAATAATTTGAAACTTCTTTAATGTCGCTCAAATCTGTATTATTTCAGCTCTTTTTTTAAATCTTATATTTCAGGAAGTACGGTTGTTGATTGGGGTAAGAAATTGTCTATTTCGTTTCATTCTGTTAAGACTAGGCTTCTGTCTTTCAATCGTAGGGTAACATTTTTTTCCTGAGATGTCCATGGATGGCTTTGTTCCTTAGTGAAAATCGTCTCTGAACTTCCTGGTCTTTCTTTCTCATCAAATCTTTCATGGAGTTCATACATTAGATCCATTGCTATTTCTTTCTTCTAATAAAGTCGGTTCTCTCTATCGCTCCAACCCCTTTCTCAAATCCGAGGCTATTCTATATTTTTACGAATCCACAATAAGACCATGTATGGAGTATTGTTGTCATATTTGGGCTGGTGAATCTCTGTCCCATTTGAGGGTTTTTGCTAAAGTGCAGAAACGTATCTGTAGTTTGATTGGTCCATCCCTTGCTTCTTTACATCCTCTCTCTCACAGACGTGATGTTGCTAGTCTCTGTCTTTTCTTAAAATACTATTATGGCATGTGTTCTTCAGAATTATGTGATGTATTCCCGCTTCTTTTAGTTCAGCTCGTTTGACTAGTTGACCTAGTGGTCTCCATCAATTAGCGGTTTTGATGCAGCTTTCTATTCCAGTAGCTTCTACCCAATAACAGCAGGCTTGTGGAACTCTCTTCCCACTGACTGTTTTCCTTTTACATATAATCTTGTTCTTTCCAAGAATAAGGTCAATAGGCATCTCTTGTCTTTGCGATAGTCATATTTGTTCTTGTTAGCTCTTTTGCATCAAGTGGTTTCATAGAGAAAAAAATAAAGTCGGTTCTCTCTATCGCTCCAAATACTTTCTCACACCTGAGGCTATTCTGTATTTCTACAGATCTACTGTAAGGCGTAGTATAGAGTACTGGGCTTACTTTGACAGGTATATATATATATATATATATACAAATACATACACATTGGATTTTGTTATAGAGTTAAGGATACGTTGTATAATGAATTGTGATTGTTTTCGTGAAGACTGTATACCTATTAAAAGTTGAAGTGAATCTGTCATATTTGAGGGATCTCAATAAGACTAGGAAGCGTGTTTCTAATTTGGTTAGTCCCACAATTTTTCTTCTCTACACCAGTTCTCCCACATGGTATGATGTTGCTAGTCTCAGTCTCTTATTTTACTAGTACCGTGGCAAGTGTTCATCAGAATCGTCTGATCTTTCTCCTGCTTCCTTTGTTCCAGCTCGTTGGTCTATTGATCTTCATCAATTCGACGTTCAGATACCTCGTAATCACGCAGCTTCCTATTCCAGTAACTGATTTCCAAAAACTGCAGACTTGTTGAACACCCTTGCTGCTGATTATTTTCCACCTATCTATAGGCTTGTCTTTTTTTTAAGACTAAAATCAATAGACAGCTCCTGCTTTTTTGGTAAATAATATTTCGTTCTTGTTAGCTTCTTACATCAAGTGGCTTCATGCATTGTCCAGGGCGACCTCCATTAAAACATTTGTGTTTTTTATCTTTATGTTTCTACTTAGTATACGATAAATACAGGAACAAATGAAATCTATTAAGCATAAAACGTCTTTAATCGCGATTCCGGTAATCATGGTTACGTCAACATAAGCATCATATTCATTTGGTATCTGATTACTCCGACCAAACGAATATTGGAATATGTGCATTATCATTACTTGTTCGTGGTCATACTGAATCAGGTTTGTAAGTGCATCTTTGGTAGAGTCCGAATTGTAGCCTGATACAAAGACAGACGGATATGCGATTTGTTTGTTATAAGTCTTTTCAAGATTACTTTTAGAATAAGGATACTTACAGCAGTTACTACGTGGTGCATATTTTCAGCGTATCGAGTCAATGATGTTCAATAGATTCAACATGAGTCAAACGCGGTAAATCAAGATGGCAGTTCGTGTATTTCCGGTTTGAGCCAATGTGTGATAATTAATACGCGAGGCGATTAGTGACGGTCGTTAAGTGGTTACCGACACGGACTGAAAATCTGGGTGTGCCAAGTTTGAATCCAGTTCGTTGAACCGAAACACATTCACTTAGGATGTTGGCAACCTTCAAGTGGCCTCTCCTGTTTGTATCCGATGTCTTTCGAAAATGAATTCTTACTAGAAATATCTCGGAGAAACCAATGTCAACAACATAATCATCGGATTCATACGAAATGAATGAATACGCGAGACGCGGCTTATTCGACAAATTGGAAATAACTAACGAGGAAGAAGATAAAAGCGAAGCCATTGTTAGTTTGCTTTCGTATGCGAAGACTTAGCAATTCTAATTTAGAATTGATTTGTTTTCAATACGACAAATAAACAAAGATTATGTCCATTAGACTGCTGCTTAGTAATTACCGGTTCCTTTTCTAAAAAATAATTATTTTCATTATTTAAATTAAAAAGATTCCACAGAATGTATGTCGATGTTTAATCGATGACGTGTTAGGCAAAAAAATATCTTGTCATTCCATTCGATCGACAGTAATTATCATCTACACTGAAAATTGCGTAAAAATTAAATACACGTGTCTGTAGGTAAAAGTAATAAATATTTATATAAGAAATATTGTAATCAAAACAGGATTGGGTCTCTAGGATAATTTATAATAAGCCGTCAATCTATGCGCAATGCGATGTTCCGACGTCTGCTACTGAACACTATATAACTAAGCATATGTATATAGGCGCCGATTCGACATTATATAAAATTACAATTCTTTTCTTTCCCATGTTAATTGATAGTGGACCAGGCGTATTACTAGGTTGCAGAGTCAAAAGTGGCTTTGCAACTTAAATCGAATCCTTCAGCTGGCAATAATTATCATCTCCTACACTTAATATTCCGTAAGCACGACACGAATCTGTCTGTACGTAAAATGATAAGTATTCATATATATATATATATATATATATATATATATATATATATATATATATATATCAATTAATTTATAAATGACATTTGTATAAAGATTTTTTAAAATTATTTTACAAATTAATTTTTACGTGCACAAAAGGCATATATATATATATATATATATATATATATATATATATATATATATATATATATATATATATGGAGTAAGATACACGATAATTCATGAAAAGGAAATGCCGTGGTTGACAAAATGTGTGAAAAATGACAAACGGACAACAGGTTAAAGTGCAGGAGAAAAACAAAAACAAGAGATTTGACCGGTTTCGTTCGCGTTGGCGAACGTCTTCAGAAAAAGTGAAGATTTGGAAATAATTTTATTTTGAAGGCACGCACATGAGATGAGGAAAGGATGATCCGATTGGACCATATGAGAAGACATTATGTGACGTTTAATTATGACAAGTGGGTGACACATTCTTCTTTATTTCTTCCTCTTCTTTTTATATTTTTATATATTTTCTTTTTCTTTTTCACTTTTACACCTACTGAGCTAGTATGGGTGAGGCGGTGGGGAAGGGGGTAAAAGGCGATAAGAGGGAAGAAGACAGAGGAACTGGCCTAGATAAACAACAAATAAGAGTGGGCACGACATTGATACACTGAAAGCGAGAAACCAAAGATTAATCATCTGAATGAATCAGAGATAGGTCTGCTAATTTGTCACACATTAGGTTTTAAAGAGCAATAAAAATCTTAAATTTGCAGTTCATATATATCTATTAGTCCCCCCTATCTAAAAAAAACTCCGGTGACCTGCTACAAAGACTCCAACACATCAACATGAATAACCTCACTATGGCCAGTTTAGATATTAAATCTCTCTACACTAACGTACCTATATCTAAATGCTTCAGATTCCTAAAAATTCATCTCATTAAATCCAAAATTAACCTCCCCTTCCCCACCACTCAAATTATGAAGCTATGCCATCTAATATGACAACAATGCCACTTTATCTTTAAAAATAAACTATATAAGCAAACATTAGGTCTACCCATGGGCTCTCCTCTCAGCGGAGCCCTCGCCTGTCTTTTCCTAGAATTCCTAGAGAACGGTCCATTCAAATCAATTCTACCCAAGAACTCCCACTACTTTAGATACATAGACGACACACTGCTTATTTACCCACATCACATTAATCTCTCCGCCATAGTAAAAAACACTCATTAAAATAGAACACACTATTTCTTTCACCTCCGAACCAGAAAATAACCACATCCTTAACTTCCTTGACATCACTCTTCACAACACTCCAAATGGCCTGAACTTCTCAGTCTTTAGGAAAACAACTAACAAAAATGACCTCATACATTTTTACTCTGACCACAACAAAAATATAAAATCCGGAATGATCATAGAATCGTTTCTCAGAGCTCTGAGAATTTACAGCCTCGCCCATCTCCACAATGAAGAATCCTACATTCAAAAAACCTACCAAGCTCTAAAATACCCCTATTCCTTCATCCTTAACGCTAAACAAAAAGCTTCCAACATCCACAAAAAAGATCGACCCCACAAAAATATCTCCTCACAAAATAACGGAAGAAAATAAATCTTACTTAGTTTTCCCCAATAACCCCATATCCCTCTCCCTACAGAAACAACTCAAACGCGACATAAAAGTAGTAACATCCACCTCAAAAACTATCAAAGACCAAGCACTAAAATATCATCAATCCTTCATCTTTAACGCTAAACAAACAGCCTTCAACATCCACAGCAAGAAAAGACCACAAAAATATCTCCACACAAAATAACCAACACAAATAACACTGACACAACGGAAGAAAATAAATCTTACATAGTTCTCCCCAATAACCCCATATCTATCTCCCTACAGAAACAACTTAAACCCGAGATAAATATAGTAACATCCACCTAAAAAACTATTAAAGATCTACTTAATACCAAACCCCGCTCCCGACCCCCCCCCCCAGAAACACATCTCCCTCTACCTGCATCTACAAAATAAAATGTGCCGCATGTTCGATTTTCTACATTAGGGAAACGTCAATAAACTTGTAATCTCGCATTTACGAACACAAGCGGGATCTAAAACAACATTTCCACTAACGCTCTAGTGATACACAGGAACACTTTCTCCCACAATCTAAACTTTTCAGACTGCACTCTCCTCAAAAGCAAACACTCTCTCTATCGCCGCAAATGCATTGAAAGCGCGACTATACTCCTTTCATCACCATCAAACATCAAACTCCGGCTCTTATTCCCTAAGCAGGCACCTAGCAAATATTGCACTAAAACAATACAATATATTACACCACTGCGACCCTGATTAAATATCTATATATATATATATATATATATATATATATATATGTATATAAACAAAATAAAAAAATTAGTTTGTGATAATAAAAAGCTCTCATTGCTAATCAAATAATTTTAATACATCTCTCTCAAGTTTAACCGTTATTTTCTATTTTCTGAAATTTATATATATTTTTTGTTTTTCTCCTACAATTAAACCTGTTTTCCGTTTGTGATTTTTCACACATTTTGTCTACCACGGCATTTCACTTTCATGAATTATCGTGTACCTTACCCCATATATATATATATATATATATATATATATATATATATATATATATATATATATATTGCCAATTTAAGATTTTTATTGCTCTTTAAAACCTAATGTGTGACAAATTAGCAGACCTATCTGATACATTCAGATTAATCTTTGGATTCTCGCATTCAGTGTATCAATTTCATTCCCACTCCTATTTGTTGTTTATCCTTGCCAGTTCCGTTGTCTTCTTCCCTCTTATCGCCTTTTACCTATTCCCCCCACCGCCTCCCGTATACTAGCTCAGTAGGTGTGAAAGTGAAAAGGAAAAAGAAAATAAATAAAAAATATAAATAGAATAAGAAACAAGGAAGAATGTGTCACCCACTTGTCATATTTCAACGTCACATAATGTCTTCTCATATGGTCCAATCGGATCATCCTTTCCTCATCCCATGTGTGTGCCTTCAAAATAAAATTATTTCCAAATCTTCACTTTTTCTGAAGACGTTCGCCAACACGAACGAAACCGGTCAAATCTATTGCTTTTGTTTTTCCCCGTGCACTTTAACCTGTTGTCCGTTTGTCATTTTTCACACACACACACACATACACACACACAAACACACACACACACACACACATATATATATATATATATATATATATATATATATATATATATATGGAATGAGAAAGGGAAAAACCAAGAGATATTTTTAAATATTCGTCAACGTTTCCACTTTAGTGTAAGACTTCCTCGGGATGATAATTTAAAGAAAACTGTCATGCAAGTACATCAAAATTTTCGGTTGACATGATGGAGAGATGAAGGAAAGTAGTAGATGTGGCTACTGTGAGCGCTGGAGGAGAGTCCAGGCTGCGAGAAGTCAGTACTGGTGAAGAATTAAATGCATATGGAAAGCTTTCAGTGGGTGCCATTGAAGCAGCTGTGAAATTGGGAGGGGTGAGAATATAATTGAACTTGCGTTAGGGTTTAGATTTTTGTCGTGGTGAGATGTGGCATAGATTTTGAGAGGCTGGGGAAAGAGTAGGGAGGGGGAAACACTGTGTTTATAGAATGTCGGTGGTATCATAGTTTTAGAAAAAATGTGAAGAAATAAAGATAACTTGAAAATAGAGGGGTAAAGGTATGAATGAAATGGTCAAATTGGTGGGAGAGGTGAAAGGGGGAAATGAGATTTTTGTTGTGGTTAAGTGTGAATCTTTTTTAGGCCGGAGGGATGAAGGGAGGAGTATTGACCAGGTGGCTATGACAGGAATGTGTGAGCATAAGTGTGTTTAAAAGAATATGTAGAAGTGTGCTGGGAGAGAGAGAGAGAGAGAGCGATAAAGAGAGAGAGAGAGAGAGAGAGAGAGAGATAAATAAAGGAAGAGCGATAAAAATGTGCGAATGACAATTCTATTTTATCTTCGGTTGTTCAATGCAAAGTGTACTCGATAAAAAGATGTTTATCTTTTGTTTCCTTAAGTCAGGCTTTTCAAAGATTAAAATCTTATCATTACATGAATTACATAGATGGATAACTTGTCTTTCTATCGTTAAATTCTTCTTCACTGGACACTTTGTCACCGGGCATTTTTCTAACCGGACATGCTCTATACTTTGACAACTTTTTTACACCTGCACATTTACTTGCCATTACTTTATATTATTTCTTTTAATTATTCAATTTTTTAATTTTGCTATTTCTCCACCAACTTATCAATCTATGTAATTCCTCTGATGATAAGAGTTTGATCTTTGAAAAGCCCGTGCTTAAGGAAAGAAAAATAGAACATGTTTTTTTATCGAGTACACCTTGCATTGAACAATCGAAGATGGAATAGATTTGTTATTCGCACATCTTTATCGCTCTACCTTTATTTATCTACATAATTGTTCTGTCCCGTATATTGAGCTTTAATCATGTCACTATAGGTTCAATTCTCTAAATGTATACTGTTATTCTCATATTTATATATATATATATATATATATATATATATATATATATATATATATATATATATATATATATATATAGACACATTGGACTTTGTTATAGATTTAAGTATTCGTTGTATAATGAATTGGGAAAGTTCTCGTGAATACTGTATACCGACAGAAAGTTGAAGTGTTCTTGAAAATATTATTTTCGATCATTTGTTCACCAGGTTCAGACAGTGTTATTTCTATAGCCACAGTTACAGACATATACAATTTTCATAGTACAAATAATACTATTTAAATGCATACAACAATGTGTTCGCTAACGCAATTCATGCATCTGAAAATATTTTTCAACATAAATCGAAAGATTTGAAAATTGGTTTAATATGTGTTAAAAACGCTGAGATATTGCCGATTATATTTTAGTTGCTAATTAGCGGTTCCGTTTCAATCAATTAATTATATTACACACATCTTCGTTCATCTACAGGCGGTACACATATTTCCTGAAAACATTTTTAATTAAATCATTTTAGAAAAAAATGCCAAATACTTTTCGAATAAACAAAACAAATTATTTTTAATTTTCATCGGTGATTCTCGAAGCATTTTGTGCATTGAATTTATGTTTAGACACAAATTTAATTGTATTGCATTTGGTTACAGTTATTTGTTGCATATTCAGTGTGTTTGATTTTTCGATTGCTCGGTTGTTAACTATACGGCATGATTGCTAAAAACCTTTGAAGCATTTAATTCTTCTAGTACATAAATAAAGAGTTTTATATATAATTACATTTACATTCAATGAAAACTAATGTATCGCATTTACATACAAGAAGACTATTCGTCCCAGAACGAGTAAAATAAACTCCTTGAACAGAACAATTTTGCATCATTTTTATGTTCCCTTAAAAAGACCAAAATCAAACTATATTAATAATAAACCTTATGTCTAAATACCTTTTCCATTACATGATTTTGATTCTAGGAAATGACTAAAATATAACAGGTCTTAAAATATAATTAAAAGTCAGGGAATATTGCTGTATATGTTTCTAATGACTATGGGTCAAATTCAATGTAAATCTGAAATATTTCAATTTTTAAATATGTGAGTGTGCTTATATTATGCTCCGAAAGCTATTCAAATACTTGAAATTGTTTTTATGAATATCACTCCAGACAAGATATGAAGCCACTTAATGTAAAAAGCTAAAAAAAATATAACTTCAAAGTAAAAACTTGCCAACGATAAATGTCATATGGATATATAATAACACAGAAAACATGAATAGTTTCCCCTTTTTACAGAAACATCACTCATTGAATGTGAAAACTAAACTAAAACAATAAAGGATAGTTATGAGGCTGCCGAAAGTAAAGCCAAGGTCCACTTTCTACTCTCCATGAATTGTGGGTATATTTGGTAATTACGGTTTAATACCTATTGTTAAAATGTCACAAAAATCGGAGGTATTCGTATATTCAAAACTAAATTGACCTAATCATAGACACAAATATATATTTTTTTTAATTTTCTTCCTTGATTCAGAAAGCATTTTGTACATCTAACTGATATTTAGAAACGAAACAATTTCTCCTTACACATAGTATCTGCCTCAAAATTCATAATGATCGGTTTAGCGGTGAATCCTGTAAATATAAATATATAACCATGTACATATACCTAATTATATATATATATATATATATATATATATATATATATATATATATATATATATATATATATATATATATAGAGAGAGAGAGAGAGAGAGAGAGAGAGAGAGAGAGAGAGTCAGGTTGTATATGAAAAGAAATCAAATAAAGTGCTTGATCATATAAGAGAGCTAACATAATTTATTTAGATACTGTATATTACATATTTCAGCAATGTACCGCGGGTTCATCCAAAAGATTCCACTGGGCACAGAGATTTACTAAAGATGTCTAAATCTGCCCTTTTGGATGAAACCGCGATACATTGCTGAAATATGTAATATACAGTATCTAAATTATATATATATATATATATATATATATATGTATATATATTAAAATTAGAGGAAAAGTACAAAAAACTTCCATGTATATATTAGACACCTTTATATATATGTATATGTATATGTATATGTATATATTTTTAAGAACACCATAAATTAGTTTCGGCGCCCATCGATACTTTCTGTTTCAAGAAAAAAACTAGAAACTCGGCGCCCAGGGCCAAAGATGCCAAGTGTACCAATTCTTTAGTCGATGTTCCTGTAAATCAACATATTTCTGTCTTTGAAATGCGTAGTTTCACTATAAAATCGACAGAACGTATAAAAATCGATATAGACGAGTAGTTAAACCAGTAACGTAATATGTTCATTTGGCACTTAGAGGCTCTAAACCTATTCGAGAGAATTGCACAATATTTGGCATAAAGCATCCCTGTAATGACGGGTGTGTCACATTAAACAATATGTTAATAATAATTAATGAAGCCAAAACAATTTGCAAAAAACTTTATTGTCTGAAGTGAGCCTATTTGTATCAGTACTTGCTCTGATGAGACCCGGTGTTCTACCAATTCCATCAATGATTTTCCTCAAATACTTTATTTTATGTCCCCTCAAAACAACGCATTTTCGTCGTTTTGTTTAAATCCATTATTCATGTATTCTTTCAAATACTTCTAATACCAACTGGCTGACATTTTTTATTTCCATTTTTTTTTAATAAAAATGTCTTCGAAATAAGCAGTAAAAAATTCAAATCGAGATAACATTGTGTCGATTACATGTTCAAAATTTCCAAGAGCAACGGTAATCCCAAAAGGCAACCCATCAAATTTATGAAGTCCCTTATGAATATTAATGGTTAGAAGGTTCGCGCATTCGTCATCAACCTGGATTTGCAAAATAGGCATCGCGCAAATCAAGCTTCCAGAAATATTTTCCATTATTGAGCTTTGCAAGAATCTCTTGTGACCGAGAAAGAGGAGGGGGAGGAGGAGGAGGAAGAGGAGGAAGAGGAGGTGAAGGAAGAGGATAATGATAAGTTTTAAGAGCATCACTTAACATATCTCTTTCGACGGCTTTTTAACATAAATTGTAAAGAAAGCCGACGTTAACTTGTGATATTACACTTAGACTTGTCAGACCATCTGATTCATTATTTCTGTCGTTCCATACCGCAAATGAAACATTTGTTTTTTTCTTTAAACTACTGCCACTCCGTGTGTTCTTACAATTCAAATTGGGCAACCAGTTTTTACACCACTCTTATAATTGCATAAAAAACTAAAAAACTATTGTTTAATTGTTTATTCAGTTTTGCATCATTAGAGAAAACCCTTCACTTTTTAATAAAATAAACGCATTTGCATATTTCAAGAGTAAACACATTCCATCCAGTCAACGCAAAATAATTAGTATGATTCGTTACAAATGTATTTCCGTTTTCGGTTTTCGCTCTTTTTTTTTTAATTTTTTAACGTAGTTCACCCCAAACAAGGCAGGTCGCCACTGTAGATGTAAGGGGCTACTGAGATAAAAGAAAAGGGGAGAAGGTTGGGGGGGTCAACCTAAATTGGGATCTGCGCAGCGAGATGTTTGTTTACAGTAATTTTAAATTTCTGCATGTCAGTAGTGTCGCTGAAACAGGGGGCAGGGAGGGAGTTCCAGAGGTCCGCAGCACGAGGAAAGAAGCTATTTGAGTAGAAAGCTCTCCGACATCTGGGGATCGCCACAGTGAATAGATGGGATTTAGTTGATTGTCGAGTTGGTCTAGTGAATTTACGTCGACGGGGGCACCAGAGTAGCCAATTCATCGGAGCATAATCCACAACTACGTGTAAAATGTGGTGATATTATGTTTTCTTTATCCATATCTTTTATTTCGCTCTTTCTTCATTGTCTTTGACTGTTTCTAAACAAATAGTAGATGAGTGAATGTATGTGGGTCAGAGAGAGAGAGAGAGAGAAGTGTGAGTGATAGATACAGTATGAAATAAGTGGGAGGTCAAAAAAAATCCAGTGAGAGAGGAAGAGAGTGATAGACAGACGCTTAGTAAGATATGGGTCACTTGGTGGATTAATTGCAATTGACGGCTTAATTGAATAATAAATAGAGATTTGTTTCAAAACATAACCTAGATGTATGCCGTCTCTAGGTGAATCAGAAAAAAGTTGACTTATTTTCTAATAAAAAAACTCAGAGACATGTATGTTGTAGTGATTGTCTGAAAAATAACTGCGCACCCTAAAAATTACCTCGCAAAACATTTAACCTGTTGAATGAAGCTCAAACTATCGTTTCAATGATTTAATGTAGTGAATAAAAAAGTAATTTGCAAAACCATAGCAAGCAAGCGAAGCAAGCTCGTTTATGAATATTTTTCTAAGTTATCTTAAATTACTTGAGACTAAATAAATTAATTTGTTTAATTTTTAATTTGAGGGGGTGGGGGTTCAAATAGTATTGAATTGAATCTTAATTTAGTTCGAATGCTATATTAATAATTTAATATTTAACTTCTTTTCGTCCTCATACTTCTAATGTACGTCAACAGAAAACGTGACGGTCGGCGTTTATCAACAGAGGCAGCACGCACGTGGGCACGTCATACATGCAGAGAGAGTGAGACGGATATGGAATCTACGGAGAGAAAACATGCGACGATAGAGGTGAGTACATAACAATCAAGAGAGAGAGAGAGAGAAATAATTCACACGTGTTGATATAATCCAAATTATATGAAGGAAAATAGTTTCGGAAAAAAATCATATCTTGCTGACCACGCGTATTGTTACAGTTGTAGGTCAAAGTAAACTGACAAAGTTGGAGAGTGCAAAAGACATAGAAACTACATGGCGCGACCTCAAATACATAGAGTCTAAATGATTAAGTTTTCTTATAAACGCAGACTACGATATCTGCACAACACCAGTTAACATTCATGCCTTCGGGTTTACTACTTCAGAGCATGTGGGAAACCTTCCAGCTTCAAATTGATGTTCACTGAATGCGAGCAGGCCCTGAGAAGCTACACGCGGAGACAGAATAAAGTATTGAAGATTGTTGCGGAGGCTTCGAAGATATGTAGTGGAACTACCAATTAATCTTTCAATGTTATCAGTGGAACGAATTATTTCGTTAAAGAAGGAAATATTTCAAAGTATTTGTAAAAATAGGTAGAGATTGTTACTGTTTGATGGTTGCCCGGACTGGCATGTTGCATTCGGCTCGTATTTCCCACTGAAATAAGGTTAACGGATCAGCGTCAGGATATTGTTATTTGGTTTATTAATTTGAAAAGGTTTTCGTTATTGAATTAACTGTTAGATTTGAAGTATAGTTTGACTGGTCACACCAGCGCAAGTTGGAAGGATATGAAGATCTACGAGAACAATGTATAAAAAATGGCTAGAAAATTTTTTATTTCCTATCGAAGTTGGATGCCTAGGTGTTATTGTAAACTCAACCGCCGCATTCATGAATATGTTGGTTGTATCATTGATACACGCCATAAACTGGTATCGTCTTGGCCTTCGGGGCTTGATTTACGCCGGTCTATGGGTCTGTCCTGTGCAGTTCTAGGAGGTTCACCCTCCCAGGCTTTGCTTCCCTTCTTTGGGGAGGAGTAAGTTTATTGCTTACTGCCTGAGGCGCCCCTACCGGGGAATGCTGACGGGGCTGCCCAGGCAATTTTTAATGGCCAGAGTGCTCACCTTCTCGGGCGCTGGCTTTTCAAGTCCCACTTTCCCGACCCGACCTTGGGTCACATCTTACCTTGTGGGAGTAAGATACAACTGGCCTTGTGCCTAACCTCCTGGGGAGGTAAATAAAATGTTGATTTTCTCCATCAGACAAGAAAAAATACATAAATAAAATACAAGATAGAGCTCTATCTGCATCAGCGTTGATATGGCAATCCCACATAGTGATGACAATCTAACAAAGTCTGCTAATTCTTGGTTAGTGGTAATGATTTATCGGCTCCGAAACCATTACTGAACCCAGAGTCATCATCTGATGAAGGCTTTGTTGGAAGCAATGCTGTTTTACAAGAAACAATCACTTTATAAACATTTTATATAATAAACCATAAAATGTATTATTATCATTTACCCGTGTCATTTCCCTTAATATATAACAATTCAAGTTGTACTGCATGTTCTGATCAATATCCGTATTTGTCTGCATCAATAAAAAGCAAGGAGGTAAAATATTTACTCTTACTTTAAGGACATTCGATACGTAAAAGTATTGAATTCAACTATGCGTACATATATAGAGATATTGATTTTCAATTATAGAATATTTTTGTAAAGTTTTATGTAAAATTTATGAACTCTAATACGATGATACGTTGTAAATAATAATTTCACTATATAATGTATACCTTTTTATTAAAATGAAAGGACATAAATATTTTAATTTTCTATTTGTGAAAGCGTAGTGGAGCATACAGAACATTAAATTAATATATTGATATATATATATATATATATATATATATATATATATATATATATATATGTGTGTGTGTGTGTGTGTGTGTGTGTGTGTGTGTGTGTGTGTATAAAATACATGCAAATGGTAATATGATCTAAAACATTTCAATTAATTTGCGAAAGATTATTTCTATATAAATTCTTATTTACATATGTTGATGTTTATAGAAATTTTAAGCGCCTACCTTCCGCTCTTATTAGATGTTTTTTTCATATGGTATTTTATAGTAAATACATGTTATTATAGAAATGTAAGCAAATACGAGCAATTTAATCGAAGGAGTTTAAAATGTGTAACACCGCGTGGCAGCCGTGTGCAGTTACCAATAATGCAGTGAAGTTCTGGAAAGTTCGGCATAAATCATTTGACAGTTCTGAAAAGTTAGGCGTAACTTATGCGACACTTCTGAAGAGTTAGGCGTAACTTATGCGACAGTTCTGAAAAGTTAGGCGTAACGTATGCGACAGTTCTGAAAAGTTAGGCGTAACTTATGCGACAGTTCTGAAAAGTTAGGCGTAACTTATGCGACAGTTCTGAAAAGTTAGGCGTAACTTATGCGACAGTTCTGAAAAGTTAGGCGTAACGTATGCGACAGTTTTGAAAAGTTAGGCGTAACTTATGCGACAGTTCTGAAAAGTTAGGCGTAACTTATGCGACAGTTCTGAAAAGTTAGGCGTAACTTATGCGACAGTTCTGAAAAGTTAGGCGTAACTTATGCGACAGTTCCGAAAGGTTAGCGTAAATCATCTAACAGTTCTGGAAAGTTGGAATTTGATAAGTTTAGAAAGTTTGGTGAAATAATCCGACAGTTCTGAAAAATTAAATGTAAATCATTCGACAGTTCTGAAAAGTTAAGCGTGAATTATCCGAAAGCTCTGGAGAGTTAGATATAAGTCATCTAACATTTATAAAAAGTCAGGTGTGATTCATATGATATTTATGGAAAGTAAGATGTAATTTATATGACATTTATGCAAAGTAAGGCTTTATTCATATGGCATTTATAGAATGTTAGGCGTAACTATTTGACAGTTCTGAAAAGTTAAATAAAAATCATCCGACATTTCTGAAAACATCGGTGTAATTTATATGAAATTTATTGAAAGTAAGGCTTGGAGAGTAAGGCTTTATTCATATGACATTTATGGAAAGTTAGGCGTAATTTACATTAAATTTATTGAAATTTAAGGGTAATTTATATGACATTTAGGAAAATTGGGTGTAACTTATCCGACGGTTCTGAAAAGAAAGGTATAAATATTCAGACATTTTTATAATTGTATGTGTACATCATCCGACAATTCTGAAATGTTTGGCATTAATATTCAGACAGTTCTAGAAAGTTAGGCCTAAATATTCATACAATCTTAGAAAAGTCAGACTGAATTATTTATGTTATATAATGGGACGAATGTGGTGATGGACGTACAGAGAGATCGTTTAACTTGCGCGTGTTGCAACGTAGTCATCTCGTGCCATTTTGGTGCGATGTTTTCTCACGTTTCGCGGGGACAGTGTACGAGGCCTCGGGGTCGAGGGTTAGGTCACACGTGTGCGTCGATCACGAGATTTAGTGATGTCACATTTTTCCCGGTGAGAAAACGGCAGTGAGATTTTGAGTTTAGACTGGGAAGACGCATTAACAATGTAGCGATTAAATAAGAGGGAAACACACATCCCCCGAAATTGAGAGCCAGGCGATGTCCCCATCTTCCTTCCCTTGCAAGTGATTAAGTAATTAGTTAAGTAGCTAGCGTAAGCTTCTCTCTCTCTCTCTCTGTTTCAGCGAACTTCCTTCAGTATCGACAAGCTAATAGAAAATAAATGGCTCAAGCTAAAGAGGAGGCTTGTTATAAATTATTGTGTGTAAAAGATTTGATTCCAGCTTACGAAGAAACCGCCAGGACGATGGAAAAAGAGGGCGAAATTATGACGCGGGGTGAATCGACAGACGGATAGCAGCAGCGACACAAAAAAACCTGCAGAGATATCGGGTGGCGACGGCGCGGTGGTGAAACAGGAAGGGGACGCACGGTTAGTACAAATAGTCCCCCTCAGCTGGGATTCTCGAATAGAAACGATACATCGTCCCGTTCGCGGGATCAACAAGCTAACTGTTCTACGACGCCAGATTCCGACATTACAACGTGTTATACACCTGTTATTCGACATTTAGACAGTTCTGAAAAGTTAGATATAAATATTCAGATAGTGTTAGAAAAGTTAGGCTTGAATGTTCAGGCAGTTCGGAAAAGTTAGGCATAACTATTCAGATAGTGTTAGAAAAGTTAGGCTTGAATGTTCAGACAGTTCTGAAACGCTAGGCATAAATATTCAGCCAGTTCTGAAAAGTTGGATATAAATATTCAGACAGTGTTAGAAAAGCTAGGCTTGAATGTTCAGACAGTTCGGAAAAGTTAGGCATAAATATTCAGCCAGTTCTAAAAAGTTAGGCATAAATATTCAGATAATGTTAGAAAAGTTAGGCTTGAATGTTCAGACAGTTCTGAAAAGTTAGGCGTAAATCACAAGAGAGTTGTGAAAAGTTAGGGGTTAATTATATGACAGTTCTGGATTTATTCAAGCAACTGTTTAATTAAAAAAGCTTGATAAATGGATGTCGCACGAACTTAACAAAAACTAATCACAAGTTTGTGGTGTTGTCTACTCTATTGTTTATAGAAGAAAAACAACATATTTCTCAATCATGTCGTTATTTCGTTTATAATTTATCTTTGTTTCAGCTAATTTAATTACAATAATGAAAACCTGACATTTAGAATGATTACTTGATCAGAAAAAGTGAAAAGTCATTTTCGAAAAGATAGTAACAGCTCGATATTCTGAGAGAATGCGTTGTTACATAAATATATTAGAGCGTGAATGGAACGGCTTATACCTGCTATAGACTTAGAAAAAGCCATTCATAATAAGTGTGTCTGTTAAGCAGTTCGCAGCACACGGTGCAAATCTACACGTGATCACGTGGGGCGCGTTTTCTCATATATATATATATATATATATATATATATATATATATATACACACATATATTTCATGATTTTTTAGGGAATACAACATTTTATTACAGCAAGCATGAAGGGAAGACGAATTCTATCGTTCATGATTAAAAGTTAATAAGGAGAGAGAAAAAATGCCAGCCGACCAGTTTCGCCATCTCTTAACAAAGGCTGTATCGAGGGATTCAAAAAAAAGAGGGATTTTTAAAAAAACGGGGTTAAAAGAGAGAGTGCAGAAAATAAAATAGCGTTATGGTATATGTAAAATGGAGGTTGAATCGTAGAGACTGATCACATCTAATCGCAATAGACATTCTCTTTGCTTGCAAAGGGAGGGACGTTTAAGACGAACGTGGATCGTCTCCAACATTTTTAGATTATATAGCGAGTGAGCATGATTGAGAATGGTGAAGGAGTCCATGCTAAAATTCCTAGCGCACGGCGAGTTTAATATATATATATATATATACATATATATATATATATATATATATATATATATATATATATATATATATATATATATATATATATATATATATAGTGAAATAATGTTGGACACACTGCCATTATTATCTATAATGAGGATTTTTTGAATGATTTATATTACAAAAGAGGAAAAAGGAAACAAGAGAAGGGAAACAAAGATGAATCACTTCATAAACTTTTCTTCTTTCTCTATGAGGATTGTTTCTCCTTTTCCAAACGAGTATTGAGAAAAAAAAGGTAAAAAAATTAAATAAAATTACGTCGAAGATTACCTTGAAAAGTGTCGACTGAAAGACGTATCGGTAATTTTATTTAAATTTTTAAACTTTTTTGTTCTATCTGATAATTATTTAAATATCGTTATAACTTTTTCCAAATAATCATATGTCGGCATTATCAAAGTATTATAAGATTCAAAAAATAAGGATAATAACGTAATATAAAGTATATGTCTAAACACAAGTAGACACAGGGCATCGTTATTTAATCTCTTACAAAACGGTGTCTTTATGCGGTGTCTTTATGCGGTGTCTTATATTTATATGTATATATATAAACATATGTATGTATATATGTATTTATATATATATATATATATATATATATATATATATATATATGTATGTATGTATGTAGTGGTTTGCGGAGTTGGATGTGTATGTTTTTATTGTTCAAATGTGTGCATGTAGATGTTGGCATAGCAGGGGGACATTTTAGATCCCATGGCTCTTGATTTCACTTTCAGAATTGTTAATTGCTAAATGTGAAGTTGTTGTGTGTCAGGATCAATTCTATAAGTTTTGCATATATCGTTATGGGGATGTCTTGTAGATTTACGGTATGTTAAAAAAAAATCCTGAATGCAGATATTTCTTCCTTATATGGGATGTTAGAATAGAGTGAGGATACGTCCACTTTGACGACAAGTACGCTTTTTGGTAAGTTGTATATTCTGTTTAGAATCTATACTACTGCTACAAATCGATTACTACTACACACAGCACATATATTTCTCATTACACTGATGAAAATCGTATCGACTGGCCGAACTTCTTTTTTTTGCAACGGCATTTTAAAAAGACATTTTGTATGACTATATGTCAACAAATAAAGAAATAAAAAATATATAACCATCTATATATTTTTCACACTATTTGTATATATATATATATATATATATATATATATATATATATATATATATATATATATATATATATAAGGGCAGATTAGTCGTCCGAGGCTGTAGCAATGCGATGTAGTTGCCGTAAGATGGAAAAGTGAAAAGAAATAAACGAAGAGAGAAAGTGAAACTCAAAACGATTTATTAATAATTTCACGAAAAACTGATTAAATACCAAAATAGTAAATACTGTCTGGTAAGTAACAGTTTGGCAAAGGGTAATCTTAAATTTTCGAAAGAAAAACTTTCATTTTCAGAAGACAACAATAAAAGACCGAGTGGGTCGAAAAAACGGGAGAAACCGGTGTCAAAACATCGAAATACGGCAGCAGACAATTGGAAGTAGGAACGCAGAAAATGTCAAAATTCTATTAAGCTATTATACAACTAAAGTTAAAATATTATAAACATTTGCTTATTCATATACTAATTATTATAATTTTATTATATTTTATTTTATATGATTCATTAATTAATTTTTTTTTCTATTTTTTTCTTTATTCAATTCAAATTTACGTGTGGGCTGTTATTATTGTAATATGCGTCATCAAAGACGGATAACTTATGGAAAAAATATATTTAAAAATGACATTTGAAATTTGAAGAGGGAATTTGAATCGTGGAATGGATCAATGCCAAGGAGGTAGAAAAGACCCGTTGGAACAGAGGAAAGGGGGGATAAGAAGAGACGTTGGGGAAGGGGGGGGGAACTAGGGATGAAAAAAATGAATAAAAAAAAATTAAAATTAAAATTAAAAATATATATATATACAGTACTGTTCAAAATAATTAAGGAACAAAAATCAAATCTTCCTAATCTCAAATAAATTATATTTTAATATTTGTGAAAATTTCACTACACATGTAAATTATGTAGTTGGACTTTTACCGGGATTTTCAGATGAATTAGAATAATATTATTAAAGTTATCCACCATTTTACATATTTCAAGTGTAAAAAATTAAGGAAAATTAAGGAAAAATAATTGTTTAAAGTTTAAAACAGTAGGGTTTTTTTGCATAAAAGGATGAAAATAAATATTCTAAACTTTAATTATCATCGCTGCTGCAAGTCACCCAATATCAATCATGTCAAAAAGAAATAAAACTGTTTTAAACGACAAAGCAAAAATCGTCAAATCAAGAAAGAGTTTACAATAGAAGAAATCGGAAAACGTGTGAAACGTTCAAAAAGTGTTGTGAGACGAGTTCTCAAACTCTATAAAGAAACTGGATGGTTAAGTAACATAAAGAAACCTGGTAGACCAAGTAAGCTAACGGCAAAAGAGGAGAGAGTTATACTACGCCTAGTGTTAAAAGACCGTTTCCTTACAGCTGGCAAAATTTCTAAACAAATGGAAGGTGTCACGAATGTTTCACGAAAAACTGTGTTCAGAAGGTTGCATAAAATATGTCTTTTTGCGAGATCTCCTCGAAAAAAGCCGTTAATAAGTAAAAAAACAAACAAAAACAAAGCAGCTAGATTGGCGTTCGCAAAAAAACATGTTATATGGTCAGAAGAAAATTTGAAAAAAAGTTTATTTCACTAACGAATCGAAATTTAATGTATTTGGCAGTGATGGAAAACAATTTGTAAGAGGAAGAAAAGGTGAAAGTTTAGATCGTAGCTGCATAAAAAAACTGTTTGGTGGAGGTAGCGTGATGGTTTTCGGCATGATATCATGTCAGGGTACATCACCACTTGTACACTTAAATACTAGAGTAAATGCCAATGTATACAAGAATGTTTTAGAACAGTATGTTTTACCAGTGTTGCACAATTCTGGTATCGAAAAGCCTGTTTTTATGCAGGATAATGCTCCCTGCCATAAGGCAAAGCTGGTCATGAATTATCTGGCTGATCAAGAAGCAGAGGCAATGGACTGGCCTGCTCGGAGTCCTGACATGAACCCTATAGAAAATGTACGGAATACTCTAGGACAGGTTGTTATGGCAAAGAATCCGAAAAACATCGAAGACTTGGGGCTAAAACTGAAAGATGAATGGGCCACGATAACTGTGGCATGATGTCAAGATTTAGTGAAATCCTGTCGTCGTAGATGCGCAGCAGTTATTGAAAACAAAAGTGAAAGTACCAAATATTACATCTCCTTTGCCTTTTTAATGTTATTTAGTTAAAAATGATATTTTGTACCTTAATTTTGGACACTTGACATCTGTAAAATCGTGGGTAACTTTAAAAACCTTATTTTAATTCATCTGATAATCTCGGTTAAAGTCCAACTGCATAATGTGTATATTCAGTGAAATTTTCACAAAAAATAATATATGCATTTGTTTAGATTCAGAAGATTTAATTTTTGTTCCTTAATTTGTGGACGGTACTGTATGTATATATATATATATATATATATATATATATATATATATATATATATATATATATATATATATATATGTATATGTATATATATATATATATATATATATCACAAGAAATATATACAACACATATACATACATATATACTTATATACATATATATATAGTTATATGTAGATAAATACATATATATGAAATTATATATGTATATATATTTATACATATATATATATAATTATATATATTAACAAGTGATACAATCGGAATACACATAAACACATTTACATACACACACAACAACATATATATATATATATATATATTTATTTATTTAATATATATATATATATATATATATATATATATATATTTATTTAATATATATATATATGTATTATTAATAGGTCGTACATTGAGTTCTCCGATATATAACCTGTTATTTGCGTCGATTACAAAATGTATACTGTACCCATATTCATTTTAGATATGTGTTGAAGAGAAAAAAACAGAAATACTACGTGTGCGTGAGCAGACCCCCATCAGGTTGTGTTCTTCTATTTACCAAAAAATATCTCCATACATCTCGACGATGTCTTCTGCTAACATGAGATAGTGGCCGATTAATAGAAAGATGCCTATTAACCATTTACTTGATTGGTATTTTTTATGAGATGACGAAACGCGAATTCCTCCTTATTTTATGAACGAGGAAATAACCGGATGGGATGAGGCTTTCACGCTTTGGAAAGCGGCCAACAACGGCGGCCATCTTTGTTTTTTATTTGAATAAAACAAAAACGAATATTATTCAGCTGCGTCTATTCAATCTACGCGTTTAGTGGTGAAAATGTTATTTCTGACTTAAGCGTAACAGACCGACAAAAAAGTTCTATTTTTTTTATTTCTTTCGATAGTTTTGAGTCAATTAGACATGAATTGTAGGTTTATAATCAGGACAATTCTCAAAATTGCTACGCTAATTTTTATAGTTTCCAATGCAGTTTATAAAATATTTAGATTTATAAAAAAAAATTTAAGCATGACAAACTCAACTTGGACGTGACGGACAGAACTACTGAAATAAACATTATATAATAGAGATACGACGACGCATATTAGAACGAGAGCGTATATTCTTAAGATGCGGTCATTTAATATACGCGTTTAGCGAGGAAAATGGCATTTTAAACAAAAGCGTGACTAATCGACAGAATTGTCATTTTATTGTGATGGGTGGACGTATCTAAAATGTATGTTCTCTTTCTCACTAATTTGATTCAATCTGCATCGAGGAAATGATATTTAAAACTTAAGCGTGACTGACCAACTTCGAAGCATCTCGTTAAGAGACTTTTACGTAGTCCCTCTGTCACGTTTTAGTTTTAAATAACATTTTTCTTGCTCTAAAATAAAATGTGTGTTTATCTGTCCGGCTCAAGTTTTAAATAACATTGGTCTGTCACGGATAAGTTTGTAATATCTTTTTTGTTGGTATGTAAGGTTCAGTTAGAAATAGCATTTTCGTTAGTCTGTCACGCTACTGTCTATAATAGAATAGATGTTGGTCTGTCAAGCTCCAGTTTAAAATAGCCTTATTGTTGGTCTGTCAAGCTTCAATTTTAAATAGCAGTTGTGTTGGTCTGTCACGCTCCAGTTTAAAATAGCCTTTTTGTTGGTCTGTCAAGCTTCAATTTTAAATAGCAGTTTTGTTGGGCTGGTACAATCCAGTTTTAAATAGCATTTACATCTGTAAACAAACAAATTGAATATACGTATCTTATTGTAGATGGCCATTTTTCCCAGTCTGTTCAGAATAGAATTTTCGGCACATGTTGAATTAATTCATCTTATTTTGGATTCGTCCCACACCTCTATAATATGTGCCGTCGGTCTATATGTCACGCGTAATTTTGAAATATTATTTTCGTCTGTCGGTCAGATTTAAGTTTGAAACGTCATTTTCTTTAGTCTGTCATACTTAAGTTTTAAATAGCATTTTCTTGTGTCTGTCACACTAATGTTTGAAATACCATGTTCTTGTGTCTGTCACACTAAAGTTTGAAATAGCATTTTCTTTGGTATGTAATACATAAGTTTGAAATGGCATTTTCTTGTGTCTGTCGCACTAAAGGTAGAAATAGCATTTTCTTTGGTACGTCATACTTAAGATTGAAATAGCATTTTCATTGCTCTGTCACACTAAGTTTGAAATAGCATTTTCTGTGGTCTGTCAGATTAAAGTTTAAAATAGCATTTAGTTTTGTCGGTCATACCTAAGTTTCAAGTAGAATATTATTTGGTCTGTCAATAGCATTTTTCTCCTTAACCACACAGATTGAAACGACGCATCTAAACACCATCTGTTCTTTAAACTAAAAAAAACACACCAGAATTGTCGATTTAGATGATTTTATCTTTATTTTTGTTCATTCTATCATTCTTTTATTTTTGGGTATTGTTTTTTGTCTACAGTTTTTTCCTCATAATAAATATCAAACTATTGCAAAGGCAATCAAAGAAAATACTAGCGTAAATCTATCGAAGAAGATAAAAGACAAAAGAATAATTTTAATGCTTTTTTTCTTCTATTCATATTTGGCCGAATGAAAAACTGATATTATTTCGTCTCTTTCAAATTTTGGGAATCATTTTACGGACGAATTGATTTTTTTAGCGGTGTATCATTGGTCAAATGGATACCATAAAAAACTTATGAAAAGTAATATTTGCTGCTCATTTGTTTCTTGGTGTTGCTGGTAAAACCATGAAGCAGCAATTAACCACGTATAACTACAATATGTGTTTAACACCAATAGGTACACAACAATAGGTATAAAAACAATATGTGTTGAACACTATGTATAACACCAATAGGTATAAAAACAATATGTGTTGAACACTATGTATAACACCAATAGGTATAACAACAATATGTGTTGAACACTATGTATAACACCAATAGGTATAACAACAATAGGTATAAAAACAATATGTGTTGAACACTATGTATAACACCAATAGGTATAACAACAATATGTGTTGAACACTAATAGGTATGAACACCAATAGGTATAACAACAATAGGTATAAAAACAATATGTGTTGAACACTATGTATAACACCAATAGGTATAAAAACAATATGTGTTGAACACTATGTATAACACTAATATGTATAACAACAATATATGTTCAACAAATAGTATTTACTAGTTTAAAATAGGTTTTTCGGCATCGGATGAGCCAACATGAGTCGATCAGTCATTTTAAACCAGAGATTACATCATATAACTTCTAGCACAACCCGTAGAAATGTTGTATCCATCATCTGTGTATATTGTTATCTTGCTTCAACATATTTCCATTCTATGGGCGTCCTGTGCGAACGCAGACCTCAAAATATTATTGCACCGCCTTTTTTTTAAACTCAAAAGTACTAATATAAGTACTTTCAGAAAATATATGATTATTATGGTCTATTTCCAAAACCATTTTTGGAAAGTGTGAAATTTTTATTTACTGCACCAGTTTTGGAGAGAAAAGATACTGCACTTTGATCCTAGCCTCAATCCCATAGAAGGTTTCATGTTCCACACAACAGCTTATCAAATTTAATTTAAAAAAATACTTTTTTGCATTTCATCTTTGACGATAAGGTCATACAAACTACTGTATATTGATAGAATGCTTTAAAATATTCAATTCGAAATCATACTAGTCGTTCTCTGTTCATCTTTCTGTGTAGAATAAAATTTTGTATCAATAAATATTGACGTACAGCAATCGTTACCGTTAGAGTGGTTGTTATTTACTTTCATCAATGAAAAAAATACGTATACACATACACTTATAAACTAGCTGTATGTAAGTGGTGTCGGATGGTGTGATGTAGTGTGGTGTAGTTGTTTGGTGTGGTGTAGTGATGTGTTGGGTTGTGTGGTGTGATGTGGTGTGGTTAGGGTTAGGGTTAGGGTTAGTGTTAGATGTAGTGTGGTATAGTGGTTACTGCCTGGATTCTGGGATTCGCACGTCGAGTTCAAATTGTGTCGTCGCTATTGCATCACGTTCATTAATACCATTGGTACATCCCAACTATAGATTAATTTGTAGTGTAAACAATATTCTCAACCCCTCGTTGTACAACCAGTCTAGGGTAAGAGAAATCCCAAAATAAATTCGCATTTCTTTGCTTATCCACGCATTTTCCCAGTCGTCTTGTCAATGGAGTCATAAATAATATTTTTAAAAATACATAAAAAATAAAACAATTAAATAATTTATTTTTTTGTTTTGTTCTATTTTACTTAGTTTTATTTAAATATTTTAATTTTTACGTTCAGTTGTACATGTATGATTATGGCAAGCATACACGAAGCGTGTTTCGAAAATATAATTTTGCATTCTACTAACAGCGCTTGTTTAAAAAAGTACATGTTAAATATTGAGTGATTTTATGTTTATAGATATGGAAATGTAGTTAACCTAAAAAGGAAAATGCTGTTTGTGTGTTGGGATATGCTCAGAAAACTCGAACACAACTGTGCATCATGTAGTAATGTCAATCTGCTAAACCACACTCGAACAAGACTGTGCATCATTTAGTAGTGTCAATATGCTAAAACACACTCGAATAAGACTGTGCATCATTTAGTAGTGTCAATATGCTCAAACACACTCGAACAAGACTGTGCATCATTTAGTAGTGTCAATAGGCTAAAACACACTCGAACACAAAACTGTGCATCATGTGGTAGTGTCAATATGCTCAAACACACTCGAACACAAAACTGTGCATCATGTGGTTGTGTCAATATGCTCACAAATATTCGAACAAAACTGTGCATCATGTGGTAGTGTCCATATGCTCAAACCCACTCGAACAAGACTGTGCATCATGTTATAGTGTAAATATGTTCAAACACACTCGAACTTGACTGCGCATCATGTAGTAGTGTCCATATGCTCAAAACACTCGGAACAAGACTGTTCATCCTGTTATAGTGTAAATATGCACCAACACACTCGAACAAGACTGGGCATCATGGGATAGTTTAAAAATTCTCAAAGCACTCGAAAAAGACTGGGATTCATGTAGTGGTTTCAATATGTTCAAAAACATTCGAACTAAACTGTGCATCATGTTGTAGTGTCAATATGCTCAAACAAACTCGAACAAGACTGTGCATCATTTAGTAGTGTCAATATTCTCACAAACATTCGAGCAAAACTGTGCATCACGTGGTAGTGTAAATATGCTCAAATACACTCGAACAAGACTGTGTCTCATGTGGTAGTGTGAATATGGTAAAAAAACTCGAATAAGACTGTGCCTCATGCGGTTATGTCAATATGCTCACAAACATTCGAACAAAACTGGGCCTCATATGGTAGTCTCAATATGCTCAAAACACTGGAACAAGACTGTTCGTCATGTAGGGTTTTAATATGCTCAAAAACATTCGAACAAAACTGTGCATCATGTTGTAGTGTCAATATGCTCAAACGCACTCGTACAAGACTGTGCAGTATGTGGTAGTGTCAATATGTACAAACACACTCGAACAAGACTGTGCATACTGTCATATTGTAAATATGTACAAACACACTCGAACAAGACTATGCATGATGTTGTAGTGTCAATATGTTTAAACACACTCGAACAAGACTGTGCATGATGTGATAGTGTCAATATGCACAAACACACTCGATGAAGACTGTGCATCCTGTGTAAGTGCCAACATGCTCAAACACACTCGAACAAGAGTGTGCATCATGTGGTAGTGTCAATATGTACAAACACACTCGAACAAGACTGTGCATGATATGATAGTGTCAATATGTTCAAACACACTCGAACAAAACTGTGCATCGTGTAATAGTGTCAATATGTTCAAACACACTCGAACAAAACTGTGCATCATGTAGTAGTGTCAATATGCTCAAACACACTCGAAAAAGACTGTGCAGGATTTGGTAGTTTCAATATGCTCAAACTCACTCGAACAAGATTGGGCCTCATGTAGTGGTTTCAATATGTTTAAAACATTCGAACAAAACTGTGCATCATGTGGTAGTGTAAGAGCTACGCCGTACGGAAATCTGGTTCCTAGCAGAGTAACCCATGGCGGATAGGTTTGGTAGAGAACGTATTAGGGCAGCAACTCCGTTGACTGGGTTTTCGTGAAAATCCAGGAGGTCATCAGGATACGGCGTCCTCTGGTCGTCTGTGCTTCAGGATGTTGAAAGATAAGGGAGCCAGACGCGGAACCACAAATCAATGAAGTGAAAGTAGCAATGTTGCTTTTGCGTATTCTTTGTGTGTTCTTTGCCAAACCTTCCCCGACTTCTTACGTAAACGCTGAGCCTAGCTGCTCCCGGTGTCGAGCGTTAACGAATTTCTGCGATCAACGAAGACAATCCCGCCACAATCCCGAGACACGATCCTCGTAAGCTCTATGCAAAAATACGACTCGCTTAAAAAAATTTAAAAAAAAAAAAATTAGCAGACACGGAAAAACGGGATCGTCAATAACTTTTGCGAATCCTTAAATAATACATAGGAAACAAAAATAATTAGAAACCCTTATCATTCAAACTACATTTTGGCGAGTTCCGGGGAAATGAATGCGAATGAAACATTACAAGCTGCAGATCGGTTAGGCCATAATTGCAGATGACCATCGAAAGGGCAAACTATTCTGTGTTGATACACACAAGAATCGTAAAGAAAACGAGTTCACGAAACGTCTTAGGTACTCATGATAACGTCAATCCTTATATTTTTCTCATCATTTAAAATCTTCACCTTTTCTGAGGACGTTTGTTGATCCGAACGAAACCAGAAAAATCTCTCGATTCTTTGATGATTTTTTTGCTTTTTTGTCTTTTTCACACACGCTAACACAGGTATATATATATATATATATATATATATATATATATATATATAAAATATTTGTTATTGTTTATTTTTTATTTTTTATTTTTTAATTTTTATTTTTTATTTTATTTATTTTTTTTATTGTTTTTTTTTTTTCTTATTGTTTATTTTTTTTGTTTATGTTTTATTTTTATTTTTTTATTATTTTACAGAGGTGACCTTATATATATATATATATATATATATATATATATATATATATATATATATATATATATATATATATATATATATGTATATATATATAAGGTCACCTCTGTCTCTGTTTCTCTTTTTATCTCTCTGTATCTCTCTCTCTAATATATATATATATATAATATTTGTTTTGTTTATTATCTATGAAAGTATACGTTTCGTCCTTTAATCGGGATTCGTCAGCATAGATATATAACTATTCACTACTGGTTCGAATGCCTGGGCTCCGAGAATGTTACAACTCAAATCCCGACATCTCGACTCATACGGCTACCGCTGAATAGCTAGATGAACAGTGATAATTTTAACACTTATATCAGCGGTTTACATATATACATATATATATATATATATATATATATATATATATATATATATATACATATATATACATATATATATAAATATGTATATATATATATATATACATATTCATATATATATACATATTCATATATATATATATATATATATATATGTATATATATGTATATATATACATATATATATACATAAATATATATATAAATATGTATATATATACATATATATATGAATATGTATATATATGTACATACATATTTATATATATATATATATATATATATACATATATATTTGTATATATATAAATGTATATATATATATATAAATATATATATATATATATATATATATATGTGTGTATATGGAGAGAGAGGGGGGAGAAGCAGATAACCTTTAGTCTAATGTTGATGGCTTTTATTTTCTCCGATGTAACCAATAACGAATCGACATAAATAAATATTAATTCATGGAAGGTGCAGGCGTTATTTCTTGTATTTTATTGTTCATTTTTTTTTATTATTAGTGAGAGTCTCGGTGGAGCTAAATCTTTCAGGTCTTTTGGGGGCGACGAGGTCAGGAATTATTAAAACGAAACTCATCAGCCAGGAGAGGGAAAAAAGATGCACTTAAGATGATTAATGATTGGTAAATAGAGCGAAAGTTTCAACAGAGCGAGCATTCACAACCGCATAAACATATACAGTTACAGCTGTATGCCTGTGTATCGGCTTATCTGTCTGCATAGCTGTCTATCTGTCATCTATCGAACGGCTTGTATGAATATATCGACAGGGTTATGTACGAATACTGTTTTTGATCTACAAGCCATTCATTTCTGTAAAATGTTCATCGGTCTGGCTCCAATAACTTTCATATCTATCTATACTGTATATTCATACACACACACATACATATATATATATATATATATATATATATATATATATATATATATATATAATATTTGTTATTGTTTATTATCTGCGTACGTATACGTTTCGTCCTTTATTATCGGAATTCATCAGCATAGAGATATGACTATTCATTACCGGTCATATCGATTCGAAACCCCGGATTACGAGTACTTTGCAACTCAAATACCGACGCTCGAACCACTCGGCCAGGTTGAACAGTGAATAAACGGTGATAATCTTAACACTTTATGTGGCGGCTTGACGTCATCAGAGCGGTTTACTTAATGAAAAGAACGATGCATATATTGCTCGCGACGTGATGCTGTGTTAATACTACACTTACAGTGCTTTTCTAGACGTGTTTTTCTAAGAGCTAAAAATAATAAATATTTGTTTCTGTTTATTATATATATATATATATATATATATATATATATATATTAAGGGATTGAATAAACTAATGAAATGAAAAATTAATCACATTTTATTAAAGTTAAAAAACTCTTTGTTTTTTTAACTTTAATAAAATCTTATTCAATTCTCATTGTATTATGTTATTCAATCCATTAATACTCTTGCTCTATACATTATATTTAGCTTTGTTTTTATCTTCATAGTCTACTAGTTAAATATATTATTTATATATTTAAAGTATCATCCTATACATATATATATATATATATATATATATATATATATATATATATATACATATATATATCTATACATTTTAAGATGACCCCCAAATTGTTACCCTAATTCTCAGTACCGCCTTCGATCTTCAGATGTAACTTGCCTTGTTTAGTCTGAACTAAGTCTACAAGATATATATATATATATATATATATATATATATATATATATATATATATATATATATATATATATATATATTGCATATATATATATATATATATATATATATATATATATATATATATATATATATATATATATACGTTAAATGAGTAACAGGGGTTGCACTGTGGATTTTGTTCAAATCATAACTGGAGTACCAGCCATAAAATGTTAAGGTGTATATACATACATACATACATACATACATACATACATACATACATACATACATACTTACAGATATATATAATATACATACATATATCCACATATATACATACGCATAAACATTTATTTTACTTACCTCGACGAGCCATCAAATGTTAAACAAATTTTAGAATGGGAGAAAGTAGGAACGGGTAACACCGTTTTTGCTTGCATTGATTTTCTGTCTGGAATTTGCCTTATGGTTGTGTTATTCGAGAAATATATATATATATATATATATATATATATATATATATATATATATATATATATACAACGACCCACCCACCAATTTATATATGCGCGTATGCATACATAGAGAGTGTATAGAGACAATGGTAAAATGTAATATATATTATATACGAAACTGAGGATATGAAGAATGTAAAAACTTAGAAAAAATGGAAACATTGGCAAAGAAAGATGCACAAACTCATCATCCCTTGTAGGAAAGGATTGTCGGTCAGTTTGTGTGTTAATTGAATGAATAATCATTGAGAAGTCCAAAATCTGTGGTTAGTGCTGATATGTAGGTTTTGAATCTCAGAATAAGTTTGGTTTCTTACTTTTGTTTTTGCTGCTGTGTCCTGAAATTGGAGGCTATGAGGATAGTTTTATATCACAGAGTAACATTCAAATATTGTATATTTATATAAATTATAGGAAGAAGAAAAAGAAACTAAATGCATTGAATGGGTGGGGAAGAAGAGAAAACACAAGAGTTATTGAGTCATGAGCGTACGGGGTGGGAAGCCAGAAAAGGGCTTACACAGTCTAAGGAAACTATGGCATCATAAAATATTCATATTAATACTTTTTCTTATGTGACTAAAATTAAAGTCACCTACACTTGACTATAATTTCACCTTTCATGTTAATGATTATAATAAAATACTTAGTATCGCATAAGGCACTGATCTTAGATCAATGTTAATCAGTCTTATATTCTCCAGATTAAAGTATATGGGATGCTTCTGCTGTAGGTTCCCTTTAATTTAGTGTTACACCGGCCGTTCTTACACAGGAGAAACAACACCGGTTGTCACTATAAATAGTGCGAGACACCAGGAGACAAAGCACAGTCTTGTAACTGTCTAGCCAAGAGCTAGTCACTTTCTTACTTTGTTAATACACTTGTTAAACCAACCCTCGACTTGACTTCCTTTATTTATTATTTACTGTGGAACAACTTCACAACATTTAGGTTATTAAATGTACTTATGAACGGCGTTCAATAAGTAATGCCCCTGACCCATTTCCCATAGCAGTAGATCAATGAAACTTGGCACAGTTATTAGTCTTTTTCTAGATAGGAACAACCCAGAGTTTTGCATTTCTCCCATCGTTTGATGCAGCTTTGGACACCGTTTTTGTAGAATACCCCAGGTTGGTCCTCCAACCAGGTCGTAACTTCAGAAATCAAGGCTGCGTCATCTGAGAAACGCTTTCCTTTCAAAAACAACTTCATGGCTGGGAGGAGATGAAAGTCAGAGGGTGCAAAGTCAGGAGAGTAAGAAGGATGAGGAGGTCTTTCATAGCCACACGCCTGTGCTTCTGATATGGCGACATGCGAGTTGTGGGCCGGTGCGTTGTTCTGCAGAAGGAGAATATATTTGCTGATCTTGCCCCGCCCTCTTCTTTTGATAGCTTCTCTTAATTTCATCAAAACTGAAGCGTAATAGGCTCCTGTAATTGTGGTACCCTTTGCCAGGAAATCTGTCATCACTACTCTGTCCTGGTCCCAGAAAACTGTTAGCATGACCTTGCCAGCGGAGGACTGTACCCTTGCCTTCTTGAGAGGAGGTGAGTCCAAGTGCATCCACTGCATTAACTGGGCTTTGGTCTCTGGATGGATCCAAGTTTCATCCTGTGTAGTCAGTCTTTTGAAAAATGTTGACTCATCTTCTTGGCACATCTCCAAATTCATCCTCGAGCACTCGAAGCGTTCTTGCTTCTGGAAAGGTGTGAGCAACCTGGGAATCCATCTGGCAGACACCTTATGCATATGCAAATGGTCATGAATGATAGTTTCCACAGACCCTGTACTGATCTTGACCTCTTGGGCTATTTGGTGAATAGTAAGGAGCCGATCTTCCAAAATGGCAGCGTCAACTTGACGGCCAGATGTGTTATCAATGGCAGAAGAGGAACGACCCAGTCTGGGAGCTGTTTCCACATACTTCCGGTAGTGTTTGAATTCACAATGCCAGCATTTTACAAGGACATATGATGGGGCATCATCACCATAAGTTCCCTACATTTCATCAAAAGTCTCCTTTGGTGTGCGTCCTTTCAAATACAAAAACCGGATCACTGTGCGACACTCAACTGGCTCCATTTCACACATGACTCAGTTCAAACACCTGTAAATCAGAAACCACAATTTGTTCAGAGCTGTGTTTTACAACATAACCCATACATATACAAATGAATACACATGCAAAATTTGATCTAGATCAGACAACTAGAAGTTGGTCAGGGACATTACATATTGAACGCTCCTCGTATATGGTTAGAGATTTGTTTCTTAAGCGGGGTAGAGTTTGCGCCTATATATGTATAACAGTTATATCTGGGGTTGGATATATTTTCATATTATAGAATATGTATTCGAGGCAACAGGGTGACTAACATGGGCACATGTTGTATTGTTTTAGTAAATTTTAGCATTCAGGGAGTGTCACCAAAACTGTACTATATCCCAACAAAACAATAAAATTTGAAACTAATGCTATATGTATTGCTTCTACCCGTCCTGTTTTCTAGTATATGTGTGAATTAGATTTCAGTGACTATGCATTTATTCATTCTAAAAGAGATCCAATTCTTTATGGTCTTCTTCTTCTTCTTCTTTCGTGTGAATCAGATGATTCTGCTGTTGGCATTAGTTTCCCCGATTTTTTTTTTCAGTTAGAAATCTTTCTGGAAAGACATCGGTACTTACGGGAAGGACCACGAGAAGGTTGCCAACATCCCCAAGTGAAAGTGTGGAAGCGACTGGTTTCGAACTTGGAACACCCAGGTCTTCAGTCCGCGTCGATATCCACTTAACCCCCGTCACATCCCACTTATGGTCTGTTTCATCATTACTCAGCCCAACGAAATATACAGTTATATATCTTCGATATTCAGTGAGTGCGACTGTTAAGAAGAAAAGGCCAAAGGTGTGTCTAAGACATGAGAAATAGAAAAATGAACCTTTCCGTCGACGTGATAATAAAACGCGCCGTTAAAATCGATCTATTTAACAATAAATGAATGAATGAATTGATCTATTTAAGAATGAATGAATGAATGAATGAATGAATTGATCTATTTAAGACATGGTTACTGTAATATAATTTTCTATTGTTTATTTGCACTGGAGTTAATAATTAATATATGTTGGGCTTAAACACTGAATGTCTGACTACAAATATAATATATATATATATATATATATATATATATATATATATGTGTGTGTGTGTGTGTGTGTGTGCGTGTAAGGTTAATGGGAAGAAACCCCAGCAGAGTGCTAGATTATATAGAAAAAGTCAAATATAAAAGGGTATTATGTATTTATATATGTATTACAGAAGATCAGATCAGCATCGGTACAGTCGGTTTAAAATCCAAACAAAAGAGAGTCTATAGTTGGTCTCTCTGTTAATGTCTGTCTCCCAGGAATATATATATATAGTTACATAAGTTTATAAGTATTTAATAAAGCTGTATGCAATGCTGAAACAAAGAAAGGTGAAAGTAGAGATGAATCAAAACAAATATTTGGAGACAATATTCGACATGTTTTGCAGTAAAAGATCAGCTATATTGCTTAGTAAATATTTTAATTACTGTTAATAAGGTCCGTCATGGTGAAAAATATATTTTTATATATTTTGATATTTCGGGAGAAATACTCCTCTTCTAAAAAATGTATATGTACATTTCTTCTCTTAAAACGGAAAAAAAACATTTGCTGTTTTGTACAATGTAAGCAAACAATTAAAACAGAAGGCAAGTCCAAATCAAATAGCAATATGTCAGACAAGTTGCTATTTAAGTCGTATGTTAAAACTCTGACAACATAACTTTATATATTAGATCTTATTTCATTAATGCTTTTTTGTGTAATTTTATAGACATAGAAACTAATTATTTTCGTTATAGTTATTTGTTGATATTCTAATTATTAATGATTCTGGCAGAATCCAAGCCTTTATTTAATTAGATATTAATTAAACATTGTTAGTCTTTTAAATTTTCATTCTTCGCACATCAATAATATTTTGCCAAAATGATTCACAAATATTGAATAATTATTACATAATACTAAAGAAATGGATAATATTTTCGAGACATGTATATAGAACATTCACAAAGGAAAATAATTAGATTTGTACCTATCCCTAAACTAATTTTGGGTTTTACATCATGTTACACGCAGATATGTTATTTTATGCCGAAACATGTTTTCATACGATTGGTTTTTAGATTAATTTGTTTAGTACGCAAATAAATTGACTGTAAGTAATATATTCTATTAAACCCATTGATGGGTTCCTGGCAGCTACTTACTCTCCAGGTCAGAATCAGCCTAGTATTAGTGGTTCCAAATCGGTGACTACACGCACCTCACATCTCCTAATTTTGGGCATCACCATTGGAACAAGTTTGTTTTTATACCCAAGACGGTTTGAGGAGAGATTTTACGTAGTTGATATGGTTAAGAAATAGTTTACGGTGAAAGGTTCAGAAAGATCGATTTCGTGGTGTTGGGTGGAATGAAGGCGAAAACGTTGCCTAAGTGTTGATTTTCATAAACAAACTCCCCGATGACATTGCGCCTGAGATAGGTATATTTGCTGACGACACCACGCTCTACTCCCGTCATAGGGCATAACGGACATGTACATATCCGAGACAATGGTTGAATCTTTAGAAAGTAACCCACAGTCTGCAGTGGAATGGGATCATAAATGGATGGTAACATTTAATGCTGCTAAGACAAAGTTCCTTTCCTTCAACAACTACAAGAAACTTCTTCAACCACCGATTGTCATGGAGGGAAACACTCTACCCTAGAGTCCAACGTTCAAACTCCTCGGCCGAACATTCACAAATAGCATGAATTAGTACAAATACATAGAAGATATTGCTGCAAATACGGTGGACCGTGCTAGAAAACTTATCACACCTGACAGTATCCTATATATCTACAAAGCAACCACCCGTTAATGCATGGAGTATTGTTGTCAAATCTAGGCTGGTGCATAATCCACTAGTCTCTCCCTCTTAGACAAGGTTAGTCGCTAACCTAATAGGCCCGTCACTATACACATAGTTTAAGCCCCTCTCCCATCGCTGTAATGTTGCAACATTGTGCTTGTTTTACAAGTACTTCAATGGAATGTGCTCCGATGAACTTGCTGCTCTGGTGCCCCCTCGAGTTAAATACACTCAACCAGGCCCTCAAATGCCGAGGATACTTCTGCTCCAATAGCTTATTTCCTCGTGCTACGGACCCTTTCTACTCCATTACTGCTCCTTGTTGTCCTGACTTAACCGACGTGCAGAAATTTAAAACTAATGTGAACAAGCATCTCGCTGCAGAGCTCTTAATTTAGAATGACCCCTAAAACTTTCACCCTAATTCTCAGTTACCCCTTACGTCTACAGTGGCAGCACGCCTTGTTTTGGCTGAACTATGTTTTAAAAAGTGTGTCTGAGGCAGTTTAGACATATTGTATATAACTGATATACTGGACCCTGGCAGGCACAACCAATTTGGGTAGGAGTGGACCTGGGAGTAATATTACTAACGGGTACCCCTACACTCCCCAAAAGCTCCCAAATTGGATCCTCGACAAGTGACAACATCTAAAATAATACCCAGGGCGCACAAGGACATGTACCGCATTAATCCAGAGTTGTCTTATGCCCGACATACGTTAAAATAATATTTCAATAAACAATTAAAGATTTGTGATAGAAGTACGCCAAATTGAAACTGTATCTTCTTTCGGCGCAGGTTTCAATCCTATCCGAATCTTGTTTTTCATTTTGTGGATATTTCATTTTCAGATCATGGAGATTTTTAATCCGCTATTTTTCTTCCGAAAAACATTGGTATCCTTTAAAAGACAACGTTTAATCTGAAAATATTCTGTCGGATTTGAAATCCATTATTCACTTAATTCATACACACATGTATAGAAAGAGAAAAAGAGAAAGACAGGGAGAAAGAAACAGACAGACAGAGAAGAGGGCAAAAAGAGAGAGATAAATAGAAGGAGGGTGGGTAGTACAGGTTAATAGACATTTGCCCATTTTCGACGTGTAACTACATATTTATGACAGCGCTCAAGTCTAAGCGCACATATAATGCCCATTAACCCGATATTGACCTACTAATGCCTATATATTATGCATATATATGTGAATTAGTATATATATATATATATATATATATATATATATATATATATATATATATATATATGCCCCGATTTTTATATCCTCGACACTGATCCTCACCGGCAGGAAGCGGCATTTGGACGCCTCCACCCGTCCTTTCTGAGCGACATGCATTTGAGCACTTCTACTTCGAAGCAACAATCCGTAATATCGATGGCGCGGCCTATAAAAGCGATTTGTTCGTCTATGTCTAATCGCTTTTGCGACTCTGACGTAAAAAAATTCTACCGCGAAAGATGGGGCTTAGACGGGGTAGGAGTGGTACATAAAGGGTTGTGCGTTTCTGATAAGGCTTTTTATCCAAATGATCCGGACCACTTTATTCTTTTTTTTTAGTTGCATATATATATATATATATATATATATATATATATATTAAATTAATACCTACAGACGCTAGCGTTTCAAGCTTATTGCTCTCATCAGTGCAGGAATCTAACAATTTCTGACGGTCGGGAGGCGCGAACCCGGTTCACAGAATCAGCCTAGCATTAGTAAGCAGTCGCTTTGTCCACTCGGGCAACGGAAACTGTCACGTAATTAAGGGGAATTAAGATCTATATATACCTAGAAGCGGGCACATACAGAAGACTAGTCGAGAGTGTTCAATGAACGTATTCGGAACTTTGCATTAGACCTTTTTTACAGTCTATGTTTAACATCCTCGAGAGTGCTCAACTTAAATTTCTTAAAGGGGCTTTGTATATATATATATATATATATATATATATATATATATGCATCTAATGTTTTTTCATTCTATGTTTATTTGTATTACTTGGTTGTTCCACTTCTTCTGTTTTATTTATATAACTGTGTAATCACGAGCATATTACAATAGATAGATAGATACAGAGAGATATACAGAGATAGTATCAGTTCTAATTGACAGGATTCTAGGGTTTAAGATATAACCTTTACTACAAGAATAACATAAATGAATACTTCGCACCGTTTATGGCGGACAGAATGAGAACAATCAACCCCGCTCGATTAAATAAAGTTCGAAATTCCCTACAGGTTTCTGAATTCGACATAAAGATTACAATTTTTAAAGTTCTCAAGTTGTAACAAAAGAACGTCGGGGTTACATCAGTTGGACAAAGATGAGAATTGTAGTCTTAATCAAATAAATACTTCAAAGGTATGAACTCGTTTAATGTACGCAAACAATGTCAAACTGTAATTCTGTATAGTAAACCTATCGAGTGTTAGGAAGCCTTATCATCGTGACTAGATGGAAACATAAGCGAAGTTGATGTATACTAGTTATTCCTACAAGTGGTCAATAAGTACACCTCCTAATATTGTAGTACATAAACGGTCGTCACACAAAGGTATAACACCTTTTTAACATAATAATAGGGGGTTATATAATCTACACCGTTGGGGATAGGTCTGCAAATGTTAGGACACATATATCTTCCATCTGGAATGTTATGATGATTGAAGATTTAATATAACTGGCAGGTTCTCTGTCTGTCTGTCTGTCTGTCTGTCTGTCTATCTGTCTGTCTGTCCCTCGGCGAGAATTGTTGTAAATGTAAAAGAAAGGGGGACTGGTAATTACTATTTCCTTACATTTTTCAAGTCAGCGTTCATTATATTTGTATACCTTAGAAAAAGGTTAGGAATCTATTAATCACTTAATTTAGATTAAATAACATTAAATAACATATGAATAAAGTGGAATGAAATTTCAAGACGAGACTGCGATTCGAACACACAACGTGTCAACAATCTTACTTAATATAATACTCTTTCAACTTCTTTATATACTGTTACCAAATTGAATTTATTTGCTAATAGACTAATACATAAGAAAAAAGACATGCTAGGTCAGATTAAGAACAGAAATACCGAAGACCATCTTCCAACGGACCAAAATATATTTTCTAACCAGTGATAATTATTGATACAAGCATTCATAAGTAATCCATAGACGCACTGTTTCGCTTTATTCCAGTTCTTGACTGCGACAGGACAGACAAGTGCTTCAAGCCAGGATTGAAAATCAACTGTTTTATTCAAAATCGACGATTCTACCCATTCGGCCAAGAAAAATGATCCGACTATAAAAATATGAGATTATGTTTACATTCGACAAATTAATATCCGTTCATCCGACATGTCTATTTTTCAGATTATTCGCACTTCTTCTTTTCCGTCAGTGTTTGGCGCCAACATCTGTTTCTTGGAAGTCAACTTGTTTTAACAACCTCGAATGTGGCGGCCATTTTGTGAGTTCTGTTTTTCTGTTTTGATTTCGTTTTGTTTTGATTTTTGTTTCCGCCCCCCCCCCCCCCCAAAGAAGATTTACTCGGGCGCTACTTAGACGCAAGAAACCAGAAAGTAGAAAATGTTTGGTTTAGCTCGATGGATATCCTCGAGGATTTAGCATCAGTGATAAGGTCAGATGGGTCCCCAGAGCAACTTCGTCTGACATTTGAAAACGTAGGCTTTGCCTCGAGGGGAGACAAATGGATTTGCATTATTGTCTCTCTACTTATTGTTTAAGAGTGGAAATACAGAAATCACTTACAAACAGAAGAATCACAAGATAGAAGAGTCAAAATAGTAGACACGTAAAGTAGCAGATGAAGAAGAACAATCTTAAATAAACAAGTTAAGCGGAAGATCAATATATATATATATATATATATATATATATATAGTAAGTTATGAAAATATATTTATTACAATTAAGCTACACAGAGGCTCCCGTGTTTCATCCCCGAGTGGAATCTTCAAGCTAAAATGCATTTTAGCCTGAAGATTCCCCCGGGGATGAAACACGGGAGCCTCTGTGTAGCTTAATTGCCATAAATATAGTTTCATAACTTACTACCTATACTTACTTGCGCATCGAGCACTGTTGATAGTAATAAACTTAAAATTGATACATAAAAAATTATATCTCCTTATAAATTTTTATGTGGATTCATGAAATAGTAATATATATATATATATATATATATATATATATATATATATATATATATATATATATATATATATATATATAGCATCTTCTCCTGAAATCAAGTAGACAACTTATGTCTGGATATCCTTTGGTAGATGTTTTCAATAGTCCGTATCAGAATCTTAGTTTCGGGGGGGGGGGATTGTCCAATGAATCTGACAGTTTTGATTTGCGTCTCAAGTACTTTCATATGCCACCTCGACGTAAATTCACTAGACCAACTCGACAATCAACTAAATCCCATCCATTCACTGTGGAGGTCCCCAGATGCCGGAGAGCCTTCTACTCAAATGGCTTCTTTCCTCGTGCTGCTGTCCTCTGGAACTCCCTTCCGGCTCCCTGTTTTCCTGACGGTACTGACATGCAGAAATTTAAAAACTAATGTAAACAGACATCTTGCTGCGCAGATCCCAATTTTGGTTGACCCCCCCCCCCCAACCATCACCCTTTTCTTTTTTCTCAGTAGCCCCTTACGTCTACAGTGGCGGACTGCCTTCTTTGGGGTGAACTACGTTAAACAAAAATAATAGTGACGACGAGCACCACCATCAACAACAACGACAAGGACAACAACAGACACAACAGAAAAGATAAGCATAAAAAAGAGTAAAAAAGGCTGAAAAATGAATAAACTGTTTGCGTGATTGAACACAAATAATCGTTTTTAAATCTCAAGAAATCGAGTTAAAATTTTAATATTAAATTAGAACCTTTCAGGTATGTTCTGTATAATATATTTTCGGTATAATTGAAGAATAACAGCCTAACCAAAATTTACATTCTACTTCTTTTTTTTTTTTAGATTACGTGTGAAAACTTTTGAAAGCCTGGCAAAAATAAGAGTGTAGGTGATTAGATTTTAATTTGACTTTTCTTCGATGTTTTTTTTTTTACAATCTTTAAATCTTTACACACTTATGTTCTGGGATTAATCCACCAATAGTTAATCCGGCCTAAAAAGCTTGAGTAGTCTGGAAATGGAGGATCCTTTTTACGTTAAATTTATATATGCGCTTCTAATACCCCGTTGTACAATCTAAAATAATTATATTTTTCGACAGGTATGTAAAGGTATTCACGCATAAAATTCGCGATAGGCCTTAAAGATTTTCAACACGCAATTTGTTACAGGTAAATTTCATTGGAATAATTCGTTTTTAAGTACTTACGTGAACTTTAGTAATAGAGTAATATAGCACAACAGACATCTCAGACAATAACATTTCGCTTCCGAAAAGAAGAGGTAAGACCTGGGAGGATAGCCTAAGATCACACAAGGTAATAAATGAATATTAAAAGTAATTTTATAGAATTAGCTAAAATCTAATCGAATGGAGTCACCATTTTTGAATAGCTCGACGTAGTCTTCTATATGATCGTCAATACCTTTTCGGACAATCTGATATCCTTTATTTTGAAAAAAAATAATGGTGAAAATAAGTTAAAAAGTACAAATCTGAATAAATAGTTAAACTTCTTGTTTTCATAAATATTCGAAGAATCTTCACTCTAGAGGTTTGCAGACACCGGAAATAGATTATTTCCTCGAATTATTTGCCCTAAGAATTCTGTCTCTGCTACCTTTTTTACCGACTGTACGAACCTGCATAAATGTAAATATAATGCGAACAAACATCTCGCTGCACAACTCCGCACTTAACATGCGCCTATAAACCTGGTCCTTATTTCCTGGTAGTCTCTTAAATTAAAAAAATAAAAGGAAAGTAGGGAAAACATTAAATATAAACACATGATTATTCGGAGAATTGTCGTGTTGACTAGGAATAACGATCCGTGTATTTGATATCAAATCCAATATTCCAGTATTCCTTTATTCCGCGAATATAGTTATAACGCCCGGAAAGATGAAAATGTATTTCTAGGGAGCGGTCGTTATTTGGATCGAAAAAAACATAATCACTTGAACAACACTTCCCGTTGATTATGGAGCCTGTCGGAGTAGATGAGAGTAAAAATGTCTGCGACCTCTTCTGCAATTGACCGTTTGGGGAGAAGCAGTTTAAAAGGGAACAAAACGAACACATATTTTCTAGAAAAACGCATCAGGAATTGGCCTTAGTGGTTGGCGGAACGGATTAGAATATGAGGGTCTGTGTTCGAAGTCATTGAAATAGGAGAAAATTGCCGTCATTTTATTATATATTCGCAAAGACATACTGTTCTCTGAATTAGCTCATCCGTACTCAGAACTACTGCTTATCGTGAAAGAGCAAGAGGTTCTGTTTTCAGTCTTTTTAATCAGCAAAATACATTAAGCGAGTCCATTTTGTTTAGTTTTACTAGTAATGTTTCTTTTACAAGATAGGCACAGTGCTTCGCGCTTCAAATGACGTATCTGACGTTGATCAGGACCGATAGCAGTTTTCTCCCAGGTGCGGCCCTGTTTGTGGTGGACGAGTAGAATCAACCGACCCTACTTTCTTCGAATAGGACTTCATATGACGCAAGGCTTCAAGAACCCATGACCTAAGCGAAAATCTATCGTATAATAAATAAAATAAAAAATCGGAAACACAACCAAGCTAATAAATGAAAAAGAATAATAATATATTCGGAATATATATGATTATATATCTATTCACTCTCATATATATATATATATATATACATGAAAGTGAATAGATATATAATCATATATATTCCGAATATGTTATTATAACATTAATATATATATATACATACATATATACATACATATATACATACATATATATATATATATATATATATATATATATATATATTAATGTTATACGTATATAAAAAATAATCCATGTTCTGCCTCACAGCCGTCATAAGCATAGATAACTTATAAAGGGATCGAACCTTCGATGTTGATGCCAATAGTCTAGTGTTTTACCTCTGGACTATGACGCCTTGCCTACAAATATGAGGGTTTTGTTTTTCTATGTGATTGTAGCATTTATTAATTACTTATTCACCTCTTTAAGTAAATAATTATATAATATATATATATATATACAAATTTATATATATATATATATATATATATATATATATATATATAGTGTGTGTGTGTGTGTGTTATATTGCAAGAAAATCATAAAGTGCTCGATCGCAGAGGAGTGATTTCTCATTGTAGTTTCACCTCATTCAGAACGCCGACGATTCGACTGGGCATAAAGGTATTTTTTATGTAAGAAGTCAGCTCATCTGGATAAAACTGCGGTACGTTTTCTGAAGTATGTAACATATAGTTTTCACATAACTTATATATATATATATATATATATATATATATATATATATATATAGAGAGAGAGAGAGAGAGAGAGAGAGAGAGAGAGAGAGAGACGGGGGAATAGATAGATAGATAGATAGAGAGATAGATAGATAGATAGATAGATAGATAGATAGATAGATAGATAGATAGATGTACGGTTTATTAAAAAGCTTTTTAGCTCATTTCAAACCGAAACGTTTATAGCAAATCAAATTACAATTCTTTATAAATTACTTTTTTAATTCAACCCATATTTCAAATGATAAAAATAAGTAATCTTTATCTCATTCCTAGTTATTATGGCATGTAGTGAAGATTGATCATTTAATCTCTTGAAGACTATCACATCCAAATGTATGTACTTAACGCTTTTATCCGTTGCGACACTTTTCCACGTTCAAGTTTTAAGAATTAAATTGAAGATGAAAACAGTAGTCTAAATAATCCAAATAATTGAAATTATTAATCCGTATCTAAAGATAGAAAGATTTAAAAAGGCCCCGCAGATTAAATGAAAAGAGCGCGGAACGAGTAAAAGTTTATAAAGTTTATTCGATGCATCCCTAAAATTAAATGTGTCCCTTCGAAATACTATTTTAGTCCCTAGAACCGTTTTACTTTTATAGATGTTTTTACGCATTTCTATACGTTCATCATAAGGTCGGTATTCTTCTTCTTCTTTTTCTTCTTCTTCTTTCGTGTGAATCAGATGATTCTGTTGTAGGCATTAGTTTCATCGATGTGTTCTAAGTAGAAATCTTCCTGGAAAGACACCCGGTACTTACGGGAAAGACCACGAGAAGGTTGCCAACATCCCTAAGTGAAGGTAGTACTGTGGAACTGACTGGATTCGAACATGAAACACCCAGGTCTTCCGTTAGCTCCCAATAAGGTTGGTCTGTCCGTCCGTTACTATTTCACACACAAGTTTTTACTTATCCGATAGTAATGTGTGGGTCATACAGGCTTGAGGTTTGGTCAACCTCCTTGTACTCAACAGCACCACGCGACCATCAGAACAACACGAGTAGCTGGACACAAAAACGATAGTCACTTTCTCATTCTCTCTCTCCCTCTCTTTCTCTCTGTTTTTTCTCCTTGTTTATTTCTCTCTCTTTTTCTCCCTCCCTCTCTTTCGCTTTCTCTCTATCTCTCTCTCTTTCTCTCTCTTTTTCTCTCTTTCTCTTTCTCTCTCTCTTTCTCTTTTTCTCTCTCTCTTTCTCTCTGTTTTTTCTCCTTGTTTTTTCTCTCTCTTTCTCTCGCTTTCTCTTTCTCTTTTACTCTCTCTCTCTCTCTCTCTTTCTGTCTCTCTTTCTCTCTTTCTCTCTCTCTTTCTCTTTCTCTCTCTCTCTCTTTCTCTATCTCTCTCTATTACTCTCTCTTTCTCTCTCTCGTTCTCTTTCTCTCTCTCTCCCTCTCTTTCTCTTTCTCTTTCTCTTTCTCTCTTTCTCTCTGTTTTTCTCCTTGTTTTTTTCTCTCTCTCTTTCTCTCTCTCTCTCTTTCTCTCTCTATTTCTCTCTCTTTCTCTCTCTCGTTCTCTTTCTCTTTCCCTCTCTCTCTCTTTCTCTCTCTCTCTTTCTCTTGTTCTTTTTCTCTCTCTTTCTATTTCTCGCTCTCGTTCTCTTTCTCTCTCTCTTTCTCTCTCTCTCACTTTATTTTTCTCTTTTCTTTTCTTCCCTCTCCTTTCCGTTTACGCTCTCTCTTTTTCCGCTCTCATTTTCTTTCTCCTTCTCTCATGATTCTCTCTTTATTTCCTTTCTTTCTCTCTCTCTCTCTCTCTCTCTCTTTCATTCTTTCCTTTTCTCTTTCGCCTTCTTACTCTCTCTCTCTCTCTCTCTCTCTATCTATCTATCTATCTATCTATCAATCTATTTATCTATCTATGACGTCCTTCGAATTAGTGGAACATGTCCAAGCTGTAACAATTGCCTAACATATCATCAAAAAGATATCGGTAATAATTTGAACGGACATGCGTGCCAATATCGCAGTCGGCCCGACGCCGAATCATGAAGTACGGCGAGCAAATTAAGGGAGAAAACCTCGAGAACGCTTACTAAACGCGCGAAGAAGAGAAGGAGGCCCATTCCACTAATTGCGATGAAGAAGACGAGAGTTAGTCATGTGTTCGTATTCAGCTGATCCTGACGTTGGGTCTACACTGTCATTATTTGGAGAGGAGTGTCCCGCCAAATTAGGGGCGCATGTGTGAAAAGTGTTTACTTAGTTGTCCTACTTTGGCTTTGAACACCTATATCATTATTTGTACCCAAACACACACATAAACACCCTTATACACAAATATAGTAGCATAATACATATAAATATATTTATATATATATATATATATATATATATATAGCAATAGATGAAGTGAAAGAATAAAATAAGGTGCGAATCAAATTTTATTACAATTCAATGTTCAGGCAAAGTTCTTTAATGTCCTTAACTCATGAGTTTTCAAAGAAAAGCTTCTCCTCAGAGGACCATAACCGCAATGACATTACTGCAGGTAATAAAAATTAAACTTTGAAAAAATATATTAAAAAATATATATAAAAATACATAACGGTACATAAAACATCAAATATATCGGCCCAAAACATACTTTTTAGTAAAACTATAGAGTTCATTCAAGTCAACAAGTCTAAAATAGCTCCAGGCAAGATACCAAAGAGGTTGATTTAAAAATAATCCAATGGGTGATTGGTGGTCCAAAAACGAAAAAGGTATCCAGGCGGGAAATTCGTTTGCTATCGATGCAGTAGATAACAGTGAAAATTGTAAATATATATATATACATATATATATTGTGTGTATTTATGCAGCATATTTTCATTCGGGCAAACATTATTAAATAACACGAAGCGGTTTTGTTTGATGCGACTTTTTTTTTTTTCCGAATTGTCCATCTAATATTTCGGTCAAATTGATGTAAATATGATCCATGGGTTTCTTGTTTCATTCTTTTTTCTTTTTTGCAAGTACTTTCGATTTGAATCGTCAAATCATCTTCAGGCGGTATTAGTTTTAGTGTCTTTACAAATTATGATTTTACTGTTGGGCTCATTTTTTAATTATAACGGCAAGTAGTTTATAACTTGAAAAAGCGTCTGTAAAGTTGAAATGTACATGAGAGCGTGATGGACTTCTACACATATGAGAGATTTAAAGTTTGACTGTTTAAACCGTTAAGAAATTGATGACGTTAAAGAAAGTGCATACAATTCAAACGCATAACTACCTAATGGCTAAGAGTTTGGTAATGTTAATTATTATGCTAGACACTTTAAAATGTTGCGACTAGTTTCATAATTGACATTATTAATTGTGCGATGTTTAGTACTGTTCTCATCTTGGGTGTTTTTATCACAACGTTTCAGTCGATGTAGCCTCCGACATTCTTCAGGTGTACTTTGTCGAACTAGTGTCTATGGAAGCACTAGTTCGACAAAGTACACCTGAAGAAGGTTGAAGGGTACATTGGCCGAAACGTTGTGATAAAAACACCCAAGATGAAAACAGTAGTCCGAATATACCAAACTCTACGAATGCTATAGTTATTTTGTCTAACCGAATACGTTGTATCTTTGATGTAGATAAACAAGCACCAGTCTTTCAGAAGCTGTTTCTACATGGTGTCTGCATAATTACCAATCCTAATAATAGATATGCCTTTTTGCTCAAGATATATGTACGTATAAATATGTATTTATGTGGGTGAAACAAGGTATATATTCAAGCGAAAGTAAACGCAAGCAGCACATGGCTTTTATTGTTGTATTAAAACTATTTGTGAAGAAGACGGTAACAGTTTTTCAAAATGAATTTAAATATAAAATTACATATATTTATATATATATATATATATATATATATATATATATATATAATCCAATACTTGATTTTACGTTCAAGCCATTTATCTTCCTATCTATTAAAATATATTCATCTTTAAAGAGAACGTTCCCGCTGTTTTCTGCATGTTATGTCTCTAATGCTTACACGACTCTCTGCAAGAAAAGTCTGTTTGTTCTTCGGTTGGACACGATAAGCTTAGAAATAGTATTTTAATCGCTACATACGTATATTCAATGTAGGTATCTTCAGAATATTTGTTCTTATTCGTTTTATTTATTGATATGTATGTACCCCCTCACACACACATATATATATATATATATAATATGAAACTAAAAGTATACTTTTAGAGTATATAACCTATAGTGAAATGGTTTAAGCTCAATATACGAGATAGAGCAATTATAAAGATAAATGAAAGAAGAGGAATAAACATGTACGAACGACAAATCTATTTCAACTTCGATTGTTCAATGCAAGGTGTACTCTGATGATAAGATTTTAATCTTTGAAAAGCCTTGGCTTAAGGAAAGAACAATAAACATGTTTTTACCGAGTACACCTTGCATTGAACAATCGAAGTTGAAATAGATGTGTCATTCGTACATCGTTATCTCTCTTCCCTCATTTATCTTTACATGTATATATATATATATATATATATATATATATATATAAATTAAATAAAATTAAATAAATATTTTTTTCATTTAAATTTCACGAATCTTTGATTTTCAAAAATATTTCACGTAAATAAATTTTCATGTGTGCCTAAAAGATGTCAACTTCCTTTTTCAAATAGCGCCAATATGCGCATAATATAGACCGGACGATACGTATGTTAACGTCTTCAATAACTTGGCGTGCTCTTCTTCCTCTACCGTGATTCGACCCCTCGAGATTAATACTATTAAAATAAGAAAGAAGAAGAAGAAAAAAACTATAAGGCATTCTCGCCTGACAAAGTTGTTCTACAACGAAAACTTGCAAAAAAAATTAAATTAAATAAATGATGTTTTCATTTAAATTGCATGATGTGTTGATTTTCGAAAATATTTCACTTAAATACATTTTTATGCGTGCCTCAAAGATGTTATCAATTTCCTTATATATATATATATGTATATATATATATATATATATATATATATATATATATATATATATATATATATATATATATATATATATATATATATATATATATATATATTAGTATATTTTTTAAAGGCTGTGGGCAATGCAAATTCCGGGTAAGATGCAAGTTGTAAGGAACAAGAACAATAAATCGAATACGAAATATGACTTACTATTTATTTTTCCTAGAATCTTACATAACAGCAAGAGTGTTATTAGCTGTTTGTGTGATATCCGGATGATTAAAACATTATTATTTAAAATTTCGGGAAAAGAAACTTTCCTTTGTCAAAAATAATCAATACCAGAAGAATTCCCCGACTATGCAGAGAATCTGACAAAATAAAATGGCTGCCAAAGCAGAACAGCAGCGAAAACCAGGCTCGCAGAAATGTAAATGAAAGTTTGTTTTCTTAAGTTATGTTATGGTGATCGATAAACTATTGGTTTTAATAATAATAATAATAATAATAAAATAACAATAATATGTATATGTATATATATATATATATATATATATACATATATATAATTTATTCATTTATTTTTTAAAATTTTTTTTTATTTAGTTTATAATTTTGATTATTGGTTATATTTTCAGTGTGTTTTATCTTCGTATTTTTCTCTTACGTATTTTAAGAATTTTAAATAAAGTAAAGTAAAGTAAAATAAAGTAAAGTAAAGTAATTAATCTCTCATTTTGACTATTCTAGATATTATTAAATTTATTGATATTCTATATTCAAGAAGTGAAATTAATTGTGGGGTTCGTTAAATTAGATTATCGAAATAATGCGATATGTATTTACTATAGGATAAAGGGAAGTAACTTAGTTAAGTAAATTAATTTATTTTATGGATTCGGATTGTAGAATTCTGTAATATATTAATAGTTATATATATATATATATATGTACATGCATATGCACATATATATAATATATATGTATACATACATACATACATACATACATACATACATACATACATACACCAGCATATACATGTGCAACACTTATGTATTATTGTTTGTTCATTTGTTTATTTATATATTCATGATTTTACCTTGTTATCGTATTACTTTAAGTAGTTTTTTTTTTAGTTTGTTTTTTTTACTGATATTATTTATTTATTTATATATTTTTTATATTTAATTTAATTATTTATTTATCTATTTATTCATCATCATTGTTATTATTTATTTATTTATTTCATATTTGTATGTTATTTGTATACATTTTATATGTGTTTGGGTTAATTAATTAACAATGTCAGGATATTAGGTGACTTATTTTGGTGGGTTAGTGGAATAGGTTGAAAGCGATGTTTGGTTTGTGGCTGAATGTGTGTTGGGATGGAAGTTCATATGGGGAGGGGCCTATTGGATTGTTTGGGTGTGTGATGATTTAATATAGGAGGTAAGAAATGAGTGAAGTGGTGGAAATGGGGTATGATGAGTGTTAGATATGAGGGTTGGTCAGTGGGTGAGAGGTAGATATTATAGAATGAACGGTGAGTGGAGCTCGTGACGCTGATTGAGTGAGGGGTTTAATCTGGAGATGAGGATTGATTCTGTGATTCTATGTTAGAAACATGGGTGTATGTGTGTGGGTGTGTGTATGTGGTTGGAAAATCGATAGCATAACTTCAGAATTCTGTGTCTTTAAATGAGCCTTCTTGTGTATGTATTGCTTTTTGCAATAGAATTAATAGACGAACTCCGTTTTCTGGATCATTCGTGTCCCAAACCATAACGATAGGGTGCTATACTGCACTATCTACGACCACACGATCGTAAAATCGCTCGAAGAGTCGAACGACTTACCAAGAACATCTCAAAAAAGCAAAACTCCATGGATTTTAATGAAGCCTGTGTTAATATATATATATATATATATATATATATATATATATATATATATTTTGATTTTATTCCATTAGTTGCGACAAAACAAGTTTTGTTTCATTGGCGCAATGTATTCTGCTCTGAATTTTCATTGAGCACTCTCATAAACCCGGTTTCAACTTCCTTCGGATTCATACCCCCTGGATATTTGTAACAAGTTAATTATATATATATATATATATATATATATATATATATATATATATATATATATATATATGTATATATATGTATATATACATTACCGTAAAGGTATACATGATATATTTAAAATTCTATTCTTTATATTTGTGTGTAATCATCAGATATTTTTTCTGTTTCTATTACTTGTTAAAAAATTATTTAACGTAAATATTGACGATAAATATCCATGAATGTAAACTCCTTAATAGCAAGACAACAAAATAACGTTATACGCAATCTCTCTCTTTCTTCCTTTCTCTCTCTCTCTCTCTCTCTCTCCCTCTCTCTCTCTATATATATATAGAGAGAGAGATAGAGAGATAGATAGATAGATAGATAGATAGATAGATAGATAGATAGATAGATAGATAGATAGATAGATATAGATGTAGATGTATCGGGGATGACGCGCGTATTTGTGTATATATGCAACAAGGTAGCGAAACAAATTTATAATGGCTTTTACATACAAATATGTATAAATTGCAATTTGTGCGTTTATGTTAAAAAAAGAAATTCAGAGATTTGTTCACTTTTATATGTGCAACCGATTTAAATTTGATTTATCAAGCTGTCTATCACGTCCAACTATTTTTTGTGCACAAACACGCGGAGACATAGTTCTAGACTATATATATATATATATATATATATATATATATATATATATATATAAAAATATTTGTTATTGTTAATTTATCTATATATGTATATAGTATCATTTTAACTGCCATTTTTAGCATTTATTGAAATCTATCAATTTATATCCATACTTTTTTCATTCTTTTCTTTTCGCATTTTCCCATCAGCTCCCCATTTCCCTCTATAATTTATCATATTTATACATACATACATACATATATATATATATATATATATATATATATATATATATATATATATATATATATATATATATGTATATATATATATATTTGTCGACTTGAACTTTTAAGGCAGTGACAATGCAAGTTAATAGAAAACACCGTTTAAGAAAAAATATCAAATGATGATATTAAAAAATTGAATAATTTTGAATTCATTATTTATCGATCGTGAATGGTGTCATATTTTTTATATTTTCGAGGTAAATCCTCTTTTTAAAATGTCCCAGTCTAATATAGGAAATAAAATAAAAAGGAGTCAAACCATCAAGTAATATAGCAACACCTAAAAACTACTTAAAGGCATTAATAAGTAGATTTATGCAACAACTTATAATCATTTGGGCGATGGCGACGTAGTAATAAACAATATAATTATACAAATAAATGATTGTCAGCATCATCTATACATCTAATCATTTCCCTTAAAATAAAATTATATATATATAAATATTGCACACACACACACATATATATATATATATATATATATATATATATATATATATATATATATATATATATATATATATATATATATATGGGAAAATGAAAAAGGAAAACCAACCAATGGATGTTTTTTTATGTGTACATCAACGTTTCGTCTTTATTTATAAGACTTCATCAGGATGATAAAATAGAGAAAAAATGTCATGCAAGCACAGATACATGTAGGGTAGACATGTTGGGAAGAAAAATAAAAATAAAATAAAATGAAAAATAATGGCAGCGTCTTGCTGGACGTCCGTACTTGTTAGAGAATGAAAATGAGTGACGAAAGTGAGTGGGAGAGAAAGGGGAAGGGTGGAGGGAGCAAGGACTACTGTGGCTGGCGATGAGAGAAAAGGGGTGGGGGATGAGCAGGGGTAAAATGGATGGCAGAGAGAGATTGGAGGAAGAGGGGGAGGGGGTGTTTGACCAGATGGCTGTGGTCGAGATTGAAGGGGAAGAGTGAGTTGGAATGTTTGTGTGTGGGAAAAATAGAATGAAATAGTGGCCAACTGCTGGGTGGACGTCCGTATTTGTTGGAGAAATAGAAATGAATGTAGAAAAGAATGAGTGGGGAAAAAATGGAAGGATGGGGTGAGCCAGGACTACTGTGGCTGGTGGTAAGAGAAAGAGGTGGGGGATGAGCAGGGGTAAAGTGGATGGCAAAGAGGGAGGTGAGGAAGAGGGGGGGAGGGGGGTGTTTGACCAGATTACTTTCATCCTTCTCTTCCCATATATATATATATATATATATATATATATATATATATATATATATATATAAGTAATTGCACATAATACTACAAACATATTTCTACCAATGTATGCGCATACTATACTCTTTTATCTTAACTATTACCTGCTAAGATAAACAACATAGCAAGTAAAATCTAAGGATATATATTTATAATATATATATATATATATATATATATATATATATATATATGTATATATATATATATATATATATATATATATATATATGAGAAGAGAAGGATGAAGGTAATCCGACGTGATGGGAAATGAAAAAGGAAAAACCAAAAAATGGATGTTTTTTATGTGTACATCAACGTTTCGTCTTTATTTATAAAACTTCATCAGGATGATAATATAGAGAAAAATGTCATGCAAGTACAGATATATGTAGGGAAGACATATTGGGAGGAAAAAAAAATAAATAATGGCCACTACTGAGTGGACGTCCGTACTTGGTGGAGAATAAATTATTATTTTTTTTTTGTTTTTCCTTTTTCATTTCCGAAATATATATATATATATATATATATATATATATATATATATATATATATATATATATATATATATATGTGTGTGTGTGTGTGTGTGTATTTTGATGTAATTGTTTTCATCGGTGATTACAGCGGGCATTGTTTTTGCTTACTGCTATTTTAATTGCTTCACTTCCTAAGTGATTAAGGTGCAGAGAATTGCATTATTAATCGCCCTTAACTTTATAGTACGTATTTTTCGAATATATATATATATATATATATATATATATATATATATATATATATATATTGTTTTAATTTTATATATAAATATATTTATTTATTAGCATGTAATAGTTCAGATATTTTTTACTTCATTGTACATATAAAATTAATAATATATATATATATATATATATATATATATATATATATATATATATATATATATATATATACATATATATATGTATACGTATATTAATTATTTCAAATTCACTTAGGGTATCCTCCCAATTTAAGACTACATATGTAATTGATAAATATCAAGAAACGAATGTATAATCGTAGGAAAAATGTTCCAGCAAATATAACAAGAGCGTAATATAAACTTGTAGAGTTGAAGATCCTGTAATAATCAAGCCAAACACAGTGGTATAATTGACAAAAGGGTACGAACGAAAGTATGCTACAGAAGTACGCGTCATGATTCTGGGGCCATAACTGCCACATATAACAGCCACAATGTTTAGTCGTAACTGTATTTATTGGGTCTGTGTAGGTCCATGTATTCCCAGAAATAGGTAGATCAGCTTACACGATAACACCCTCCTTTCAATCCGTTTCTCCGTATGGAGTAAATAGATTTTACTCTTTGTGCTTACTTCCCCGGAGTCGCTATTTTTTCTTTTCCTTTTAGATGTTCGCTTTGAGACACTACGTGCGAGACTGGTAATTCAAACACGATCTCCATCAATTTTTCTTATGTAGAACTGTTCTTTCCAGCATCGGAATATATTTTCTTTGTTTAAATGTTGTTTGTAGGTGAATTGTTACCCTTTTTGTAAAGCACATTCACAATACTTTTATCCACAATCCCCATTTCCCCAAATCACTTGTTGTTCTAAATTCAGGATAACACTATTCTCCAAGTTCAAAACGTCCCTTTTTAGCATTTATTTTTGGCATTCTACTCAGTTGTATAAAATATTGTATGGCTTTCTCAGTGGAATACCTTTCGTCTTTTGTAACGCTCTTTTAAAGTAGTGACAAATCGCTCCGCTTGACCGTTGCTTCTCGAATGATACGGCGCGATTGTGACATATTCAACCAAAAACGACCTAAAAAAACATTCTAAATTCACTGGACGTGAATTGAACACCGTTATCCGATACTACACAATCTACGACCCGAAACGTGCGAACAATTCATGCAGGATTCCGAATTGTTGTTTCTGTGGTTCGCTTATACACTTAACTATATCTGGCTATTTAATGAAGCTATCCCTATATCATTTATTTGTTACTAAATGTTAATTAGCTCTCTTCTTCTCTGTCTGTCTGTCTGTCTATTTCTCTCTCTCTTTATATATATATATATATATATATATATATATATATATATGGAAGACTTATATAAACATAATAATATAAGCTAGTTCCGCGCGAGCGTATTACACTGTAGACAACAATGACACTTCACCTAGCCTCCTTGGTAAGTGTATCTTTTTTCAATTAGTGTATATATCGATTTCTCGCGGCCGTGGTCCTGAGCGTGTGTCTCGTCATTCTACCCTGAATCTACGAACTGCGTTCGAGCCCATGCGACCTCTTGTTACCGCACCTCCTAGACTGGCGATGGTAAAAGAGCACGAAACGACGTCGTCTGTAGGTGAAAAACACTTTAATATATATATATATATATATATATATATATATATATATATATATATATATATATATATATATATATATATTAATTTTAAATAAATAATGTTAAATTATTTTTACCTACATACGATAGCGCTTTGAGCTTTCGCGATGGGATCATTATCTCGGACGGTCGCACAGTTCGAACTCCTACCACAGAGTCAACCTCGACTCCGTAAGCAAGCGCTGTAACCATTAGGCTACAGGACATTACCACATTCAAAAAGGGAATTTACGGTATAATTATATTAAAGGCAGCATATCAAGAAAAACTGACTAGAGATTCTACGAATATGGTCGAAATATGCCTTATAGCTACGTGGCAGTCAATTTTTAACTTCCCCGAACAGGGCTCAACTTTAATCTTATTAAAGGGGCTTATGATGTTAATTTTAAATAAATAATATTGAATTATTTTTACCTACATACGCTAGTGTTTCGAGATTTCACTCTCGGTCACACAGTTCGAACCCCTGCCACAGAGGCAACCTAAACTCCGAAAGCAAGCGCTGTAACCATTATATATATTGGGCAGTTGGTTGGTGGGGCACATAGACAGGTTGACTTCTTTTTTTAGATACGTTGATCCCTTTCCCTGACCCCTATATACCGTCCTTGGTAAATCTTGAAATTCCCCCTCAATATATATGTATTGCTCTCTTCCCCCTTCTCTGTATTGCCTTTCGTTATAAATCTTGCAATCTCCCCCTCCTTAAAATTATATATTAAATACGTTTCCAATCTCTTCCTCCTTATTTACGTCTTAAATAACTCATTTCCCCCTTTCTCAAGATATGTATAAGATATGTTGTCGCTCTCTTTATATGTATATTGAATTGGTGAGTGTAGATATCTCTTTTCTCATTTTCAAAAATGTAATCACCCTACGTGGATGCTTGACAATGCCGGAAGGTCGAAATAAATTATTGCACCGGTGATTATGTGATTCCGTGTAACTGTATTTTATTTTATTCTTCCTCGGTTTATAACATTGAGCTCTCATACCCGGATTTCCTTCTGGAATTTATTTCACTATACCACAACTATATATATATATATATATATATATATATATATATATATATATATATATATATATATATATATATATATGCGTACATTTTATCGCCTTGTCTTCAATGTTCTTACCGTGTCTTAAAGAATCAGCGAATTGCATGCAAATCGTAACATATATAGATTTAAATGAATATAATAAGCGTATCGTTTTAAAACGGTTTGGCTTTGCAGATACCATAACGTCGAAACCTTGACATGTAGAAGTAAATTTTGATATTTTTTAAAATATAAGTATTAGTTTCTTTCTCTCTATATATAGATATAGGTTTCTTATATATATACACACATTCGATCATTTCAATTCATTACTTATAAGTAAAGTTGACATATATCTGATCTCGTAGTGCCTGTTTGCCAAAATCATTATTAGTTATGTTTGTATAAACGGAAACCGTTGGCGTATATTGACAATGTCAAAGTGTCAACCTATTGAAACGTTAGCGATGTCGATGTGAGCCAAAATACATATACACAAATACACACTTATATATCTATATATAATATATAATATTGTACATGTATTGTATTAGTTTCTGTAAATGTAAATCCGTAGAAACTCAAGTGTTTATAAAAAGTGCTCAATACCAAGTATTTTTCTCGGAAAATCCTTGGTTTGATGAGGTTGACTTTCTTGGAAAAGTGCAACCGAAACATGTATGCACATATGTAACCAATAATGTTTGTATAAATAAAAATTTATACTTATAATATATAATATGCATATATATATATATATATATATATATATATATATATATAAAATAAAATAAAATAAAATAAAATAAAATAAAATAAAATAAAATAAAATAAAATAAAATAAAATAAAATAAAATAAAATTTATTTTATTTTATATTTTATTTTATTTTATTTTATTTTATATTTTATATTTTATTATTGCTCTGTTTACTACATTGAGCTCTCATACCCGGATTTCCTCCTGGAATTATTCCACTATAACACAAATATATATATATATATATATATATATATATATAAAGAGAGAGAACACCCACACACACCGAGCAGACTATTAACTTAAGAACTGCCCTCTTTTCTTATTTCCTTTATTTTCTTGTTTTTCCTTCCTGTACCGTAAACAAAACATACAACGAGAACTTATATATATGACCTTGAGAAGCGACCCCTGGTGGAATACTTGTGCAATAATAACAAACTAATGATATTAATTTTAGTTCGGCAGGCTCACAAACTATGTTAAAACCTCATAGAAGGCTTGATGAAGGGAATGGTTCTCGAAAATTTCTTACAGACTATCCCAAAAAAATGAAAACCAAAACTGAAATTAGAATTTACTTTACTTTGCTTCTAAAATCGTCTAATAAATTTGACACGAAATATTAAGTTGTACGTTTATTTTGACATGAGGATACTTTTTACTTGAAGTAAACCCTGACCAAATATTCACAACAAATGGTGTGCTGTCTCTTCAAGCCATCCAGCACGTCTCCCGAATTGCAGACGGGGGCACCCCCTCTACTCATAGAGGGCAGCTTCGAATAAACCGTTAGAAGCCGTTGACAATGAGGAAATGAATAATACAAAATATGAATAAAATCAAAAATAAATACTGGCAGGCACGCACCCAGAATAAAAAGGGCCCATCAACCCGTTCATACACCACGCGGGAAGATGTAAGCAATGGTGTAAACCTTCATGCCTCTGAAAATGGTGCTCCAGCTAATACAGAGGCCAACCAGGGTCAACCATCAGGCCTTGAGACAAAAGGACCTGGCCCCCTATCTCCATCAAATGCAGCAACAAAAAAAGAAACATAAGAGGCTTAAAAGCCCAACCATTGACTGTTGCACAAGAGAAGGTGCTATTGTTTTGCTACCACTACTCAAAGTTTGAAAAGTGGAGCAAAACATCCAATGACATTCTATCTGAAAAGATCCAAGAATCAACCCCCCACCCCGAAGAAAATTATATGAGAGTTTGGGGTATCTACTAGAGAGTTTTAATTCCCTCCTAGACACAATCCTCGAGTGTCTTCACTTTCTATGTATAAGGGTTTTTTCAAGACGAAGTGACATG
>OY744533.1:100979302-101014302 GCA_963556195.1 Sepiola atlantica | reverse complement strand
GAACTTTAATATTTCACTTTTCATCATTTAATTATTAATTATGTTTTTCAGTATTTTTGTCGCCCCCCAAAAATCCTGTAATTTTTAAACATTTTTTGTAACTTTGTAAATACAACTGTATTCGTTTAATAACTTTCGGTTATGGGTATGAACTTACAAGACATACAGTGGTGAGGTCTATATTTTGGAGCTGTAGGGAATGTGGAGTTTCCCCTTAGTTGGCATTCCTTCCAGGTCCACTCTGGCTTGGAGTAGTAGTACCTGTAAGGGCCCCACCTATGGGTCAAATAGAACCTACTGGCGCTACCAAATCAGGCTGTCTTACGTTATTGATTTCCTGACTCAAAATGCACCAAACATTGATTTTTTATTGTTTTATTTTCCTTTGCAAAACTCAATCATGTTCTGCACAATCCAAAACAAACACCAACAATTTCCCTTCCTCCCCTCTTCCCTCCTCCTTTCACTCAACCAAACAACATGAATAAATACTTAAACATATAAAGAACTTGAAGTATAAAAACCTTCACCAAAATGACCCGATTCAGCATTAAATGACCTGAGAAAAGTCGATATGCCGTGAAACAAAAACAACCAAACCAAAAACCATGATTACACATTTGAAGATATGAAGAAATTTATGCATAAAAACCTTCACCGAAATGACTAGATTCGGCATTAAATAACGCGAAAAGGTTTGATATGTCGTAAAACCAACCAACCGAACATTTAATCACAAATAAAACAAATAAAATAATTGAGATGATTTAATTAATAAAATAATGAAATATACTTTTTAATGCCAATGATCAAGTCTTTATTTAATTTTTGTTCACTGAAATTGAAAACAATTCACTGAATTTTTTTTACGTAAATAAATACTTCCTTTATTTTAAAATTTGTGCAAAAGAAGTTAATCACTTGATTTTTTGAGTTGGTCGGGCAAAAGTCTTTCAGCTGTAATTCTGTTGTTCAGTAATTGGTTAATTGTTTTTACACAATATCGAGAAATCCTGATTGCTTATATATAATTGTATCACAGTCCACAGTTTTCTTCGAATGCCCGGCTGGCTTGGCAGGCCGAGAGCAGACTCAAGGGGTTTCCACTATCAATCAATAAATGAAAAACCTATCACGTGTTCTTTTCAATATATTTGCCTCATTCCACAAAATGAAAGCGTAAAGATCAGATGGTTAGGCTTAATAGGGTCGAGCTTCTTATAACTCTGATCGGAACATGTTTTGCAAATGTGTAGCCAAATAACGTTGAAATAAATTTTTTTATAAATATTAGTAATGCAAGTAAAATTTCTATCCACAGGTTACAATCCATGAAATGTTTTACTATGCTGTTATATAGGTAGTTTGGTATGGTAGTTTTGTTTTACGGCATATCAACCCTTTTTGGGTTATTTAATGCCGAATCTGGTCTTGTTTTCTTCTCTTTTTTGTTTCTTTCCCCTTTTAATATATGTTTCTATTTAACCAATAGTTGGGACCCTAACAGGTACTACCACTCCGGGTCAGGGTGGACCTGGGAGCAATGGTAATTAAGAGGAGGCTCCACATTCCCCAAAGTCCGTAAGCTGGGTCTCACCATCGGATGTAGTTTAAGGTCATATCCAGGACCGGGAGTAGAGTAGGAAAAATAAAAATAAAAAAGGGGAGGGAGAAAGGGAGAGGGGCTGTTGTTTTTGTTTTTGGTTTTGTAGAACATAATTAAGTTTTACAAACAAACAAAAAAACAACAAAAAAAAAAACGTCAATGTAGGTGAATTTCGTCTCAGGGAGCCGCAGGGCAGCCTGATCTGGTATATAGTGCACAATAATGAATAGAGCTATTGATATGATATAAAATGATTTATTATTAGCATGACCCATGTCCCGGCGTTGCCCGGGGAGATAGAAAAGGAAGATTTTGAAAAATAGATATTAGAGTGTAAAGCTGGTTGTTCTTTTCATTTATATTTTGATTTATTTATAAAATCGAATATATATTAATGTATTGTATTAGTTCAACATATTTTCTCAGTCTAGATGAATGTCTCTCACTGACCGAGGACAGAAAAGATAAAGTATAGTATACTAGGGTTTAACGGCCATTCTAATTTAAAAATGGAAAAAGTAATTCTATTTTAAAAATAAAAAATAAAAAACTTAAAACATAAAAAGAAAATTATTGTAAAATCTGCAAATATTTAAATCGAAGACAGAGTTAATGGTAGGCAGTGGCGGTCATGAAAAGCGCTGCCGGTTAAAATCAACTTAGTATTAGATATGAACTCTGAGGAAAAACATTTTTTAAATGAGTAAATATGCTGGTGTTATCGGCTTATTTCCTAGATGATGACATGTTTAATTGGATCAAATTCGATGAAAATAAGTAAAGTCTGTTAGTGACTTACATAAAAACTAATTTAAATAAAACTATTTCTAAATGAAAGTGTTAGTTTAAAAAAAATAATTCTTGTGTTTTCGGAAGACAAGTTCGTTTATATAAACTATGAAATATAGTGTATATTGCTATAACATTTCAATATCCCAGAAATCTGAAACAAATAATGTTATGAATATTTACATGTTTTAAATAAAATGTTAGTATTATTAACTAAATAACTATCAACTCCAAAATTAATCAAATTTAATATATGACGACAGTGTTATTTCCTAGTTTAGTCACGTAAACATTGTCGACGTAGAAAATCAACTGCGTTAATAAATACATATGTAAACTCTGTTCTGATACTATACGTCATTTGTTCTGTTCTCGGTCAGAGAAGGGGGATCCTTCTTAACTGAGGCAATTCGTAAAGAAAAAGTTTTTAAGAAAAGTTATGAAATAATTATAAAAAATGCTCGAATAAACGAATATTGGAATATATTTTCGTGCTCACCACGACTCACTGTCCGTGTATTTTACATCCAGTTAGATATTTTTTATTTAGCAAATAGTCACAACGTGTCCCGGCATTCGTGCATTTGACATCCAATCCGATATTTTTGTATTCCCCGAATATTACATAAAAATATGTATAAATAAATGTTTTACTTTTTAAACCAATACCTTGCGTTTTCGCAATAAATGATTTAATTTTTAAAATAAATAAACATCAAAGAATCAATTCTAAGAGGAAAAAAAGTAACTGTAATAAAAACATAATCGGAAAAGAATACCAACGCAGAAGTCTAAACTCTTAGCGAACATTTGTTGTTTTTTCAGGAATGCGAATGTAAAGCATACGATAAGTATTCTGGAATAACCAGTGTTCGTTCCATCTTATTCCATGAGAAAATAGAACACAGTTTAACTAATAGCCAACGTAGTAGATATTAAGAATTGAGTAAAAATGGCAGCTCTCTTCCCTTTTGATTTTTTTAGGAGAGTCAAGTAATCTGGAAAACATATTATACATTTTAGAAGAAGAAGAAAAGAATGCATGAATTCTTGAAACATGCATGAAGGCTTACGCTAATTGGATTGCGGAACAGATTGACATGTAAGCGTTTATGTTATAATGAATGCGGGGAAATCGAGTTTATTTTATTATATATATGTATTTATATATATGTCCTTTCTGTGTGTATGTAATATATATATATATATATATATATATATATATATATATATATATATATATATAGTAAGCTATGAAAATATATTTATGTCAATTAAGCTACACAGAGGCATTTCATCCCCGGAGGGAATCTTTAGGCTTAAATGCATTTTAGCCTGAAGATTCCCCCGGGGATGAAACACAGTAGCCTCTGTGTAGCTTAATTGCCATAAATATATTTTCATAGCTTACTACCTAGCTCTACTTTCGTATCGAGCACTGTTGAAGTAAATACTGAAAATTGATGCATAAAAAATTATATCTCCTTATAAAATTTTATGTGGATACATGAAATACTCATATATATATATATATATATATGTTTCATTTTACTTCAGTCGAAGTTCTCAGAAATCAAGGGGCCTCTTCCTGGGGCTAACACTTGATCCCTATATGAGATACATAGATACCCGAATACACTATTAAAATTCTCCTTTATTTCTCAAGCATTGAGTTAGTAAAAAAGTTAAGAATAATTTCTTCTCTCCCCAACTGACCAGTCAAGTATGTAGTAGTATATCTTTTTTGTAGTCTGTTGGTCTTACCGGATTCCAGGACAAGAATTCATCTAGTCTGGTGGAGTATCCAGGTACGTGGTGTTACTTGAGGTAACATCACTAGAAGATGCACTATTCCTCGTATGAGGGGATCTTATTTGTGCTGTGGATACTATGTAATTTTGAATATTTAGTCAGGGTTTACTTGCAGGGGTAAGTATCCTCATGTCAGGTTGTCCTGACAAACCCTTGTACAGAGAGACCGAAGACACTCGAGGATAGTTTCTAGTAGGTAATTCAAACTCCCCTCTAGGTAATTCAAACTCTCCAGTATGTAATTCAAACTCCCCCTCTAGGTAATTCAAACTCCCCAGTAGGTAATTCAAACTCCCCTATATATATATATATATATATATATATATATATATATATATATATATATATATATATGTGTGTGTGTGTGTGTGTGTGTGTGTGTGTGTGTGTGTATCGTTAAATATCTCGTACACACACATTCGGTTTTTATGTATCTGTATTTTATTTTGTATTTTTATATATTTTGTTTCAGTTTTTAAAGCTATGTTAATTCATTCCAGGTTTATGCACAAAACCGCATAAAACAATTTTATTAGTGGCACTGAATTAAATAAATTGCTAAACTAATGAAAACCTTGCAACCGGTTTGCAAGAGTTGGGTCTCATCCTGGAAACATTACTAAAAGCAAACAACAAAAAAAAACGAGTATTCTTAAGATGCGCCCATTCCATATGGCTGTTTAAGATGCGCCCATTCCATATGGCTGTTTTGAGATAAAAATAATAACATAAACGTATCTGTGACAGACCGACATGAATGATATTTGAATTCAAGTGTGACAGACTGACGGAAATGTTATTTAAAACTTAATCGTGTTATACCGACAAAAATGCAATTTTAAATCAAGCTGTGATATACCACAGAAATGTTTCTTCAAAGAGACCAACAAAAATACTAAATCTAACCGAATCACCTACAGAGTCTCATATACACGTGTATGTCCAATTTACACACTTAGCGATGGAAATTGCATTTCGAAATGAATTATGATAGACGACCTATCTACGAACAGAGTTTCTCATAGCGACAAAGTGACGCATCTTTAAAAAAATGCTTTTTCACATTTTTTTTCATTTCAATAAAGGGGACACATAGAATGCATTCCTGATAGAGAATCGGCAGTTGATGCCATACATTTTTGTGGGCAAGGATTAACGGTAGACTAATCTCGCTTTGAAGTAAAAACATCAAAGCAAGGTTATAAATGTTTATATCGCCATTCCCCTAAAAATACTAATGGACTCTCGCGGAAAAGCAAATCACCGTGGACATGCTCATTAGAATGTGGATTCTTTTATTTAAACGCTCATAATTAGAAGGATGTGAAAGCGATAGTTTAAATAAATGTACGTATATGTAAGCTGGTGTTTCTCGACCGTAGTCAGAAATTGCAGCCGCCCTTCGACATACTAAGTTGTTTTAAGTGAATAGTTCATTGTGTTGACTATGATCACTTCCCTCTTCACCGAGTAAGTTGTAACTGTTCAGGAGAATGATTAACAACTTACAAAGGCCAAAAGCAACTCGATGATAATGGTTAATAATACTGTTAGCTTGATTCGGAACAAAACCATGGTAGGATAAAAAAAAGGATAGACGCAAAAGAGAAAAAATTAATTATTAAGAGGGCGGCTTGATACATATTTGTTCACATTGGACTTCAAGACGACCATCTTGTAGGGAAGCAGTCCCGTGGTAATGTGTTCCGCTGATGGAAAGAAAATCTGCTGATGGAAATTCTAGTTCGTTTTAGTTACACAGAGGAATAAAGGAAGGTTCTTGGCAGTGGTGTTAGAAGACGAGTTCTCGTCGTGAAAGTTATAGAGGAGGTAGAGATTGAACCTGAGTTGACCACCTTCCATAGGTATAGAAATAGACTAGCAACGTGTCATTTGTGCGAGACGTCTGTATTGATGAATAGATATAATCGCCCAGTTGGTTGCGAAATGGATTTTGTAATCTGTCAAGTGCTTTGAGAGGAACCACCCCTGATGTGACCGAAGTACTAAATCTTAACACGTATCCAACTCTTATACGAAGTCTGTCTAAAACGTATACGCCATTAGGCCAGAAATAAATATTTCAAATACGTTACGAAGTTGGGACCCTAATCCCCTAAAAAGTAGGCCTCTTGTGCTTGTACAAACTTAGGCCACCGATCCATCTACTGTCGGAAACCCCTCTGGAAGTCTTCTTTTGCAATGGTGTTCATCTCCGCCGTTCCGTATTATATCTTTTTTCGCAACCCTCTCAACAACAACTGCACTCCGAGCAGTTTGGGGCCTGCCAGAACGCTTGTCATATTCTGCTGATATGCGACCATTTTTGAATCGGTTGAATCACTTCTTAATTGTGTGTAACACATCGCATCTTCTCCAAACACCTGCTGAATCTAACGCGACGGCAGAGATGAACACCATTTCAAAGGAAGACTTCCGGAGGTGTTTCCGGTAGTGGATGGATCGATGGGCTAAGTGTGTGCAAGCACAAGGGACCTTCTTTAAAGGGGATAAGAGTCCCAACCCCGTCACGTATTAGAAATATTTTTCTGGCCTAAGATCGGATACTTTTTAGACAGGCCTCATATATATATATATATATATATATATATATATATATATATATATATATGTATATATATATATATATATATATATATATATATATATATATATATATATATGTATATATATATATATATATATATATATATATATATATATATATATATATATATATATATATATATGCGATTTTAGGATTGCTTACCAAAGCATTATTTTCAGGACACCAATGATCACCATTAAAGATATTTTTCTCACAAATATTATTTATTCAAATTAATTTTTTTTTTACTACACGTGTTTTACTAACGAGCAAGTTCTTGCTTGGCAGATCATCAGGGAAATTAAATGTCTGGAATACTGGTTTCAACTGCCGACAATACACAATGTGGCGTTGCAATAGTCGAGGTCACTTAAGAAGAGAAGAGGAAAAAAATAAAAGTTAAAATTAAAAAACAAGAAACAACAAAGATAAAAAAAGAAAGAAACCTGTATAAATATAGCCGTATTCATCATAGGATATAATAATTCTTAAGATCACTAAAACAACGGATGCCATGGTCTCTGCTGGTGTTGATCTCAGTAACACCAAATAAGTGAGAACCAACGTTGTAAATATGCGTAGTAGTAGAACATCCAGCAACGGCTCAGCACACAACTGTAAATTCAGAGCTTCTACCATCTGTCCACTGGGAGGAACTGTAGAGTCTCAAGCATTGTCTACAAATGCGATGTGATAACAGAAAGTAGTAGAAGATCATATATCGGATCCACCGGGGGTAAGTTCAAAGATAGATTCAGAAATAACATGAGTTCCTTCAGGGAAGACATAGATAGGCCTAACACTTCTATTGGCCGTTTTGTGAGAAGCCTCATTGCTAGGCAAGACCCTTTCGAACTGAAATGGTCCATTTTGGGGAGGGCTAGTAAATATAAACCGAACAAAAGGAAGAGATGCAACCTATGTACATTAGAGTCGTACCACATCATGACATCTCAAGATAGTTTACTGAACGCTAGGCAGGAAATACTACAATGCTGTCTGCATAGAAACCGTTACCTGTTATCAAGCCTAAAACCTGGATAGATGGGGAATTGGGGGAACTATAAACTTACAGCAGAGATAGGCAGGATGGGCCCTTCCTGAGGCAATCTGGGGCAATCTGGGGCAATAATTAGTGTATAATATAGATGCTAAGAGTTAGTAACACGATTATTAGCGGAGGCTCGGGACTTAGGTTGGGGGTGATAAGGTAGGAATATTCTATCGGAATAAGGCCGATTGATAGACAACTATAGTAAATACTTCTACAGCAGAATAGAGGGGGGAATTTTGTAACATATAAAAAGATAATGAAATAATAAATAATAAATCACAATTATTCACAGAAACAGATATATTATACGAAATGCATTGGGAATTTCAAGTAATTTATCTATGGCATTAAAGTAAAGTTAGCAATTATATAGAATCAGGGTGAAGGACGGTGGAGTCATAAACCTATTTCTAGGTACCCGTTAATCATGATCATTAACCCATTCTGAAAATTCGTCAATGGTAATTTTTTTAAAAATAATTTCTGCGGAATATGTTTTTTTCGCTTCGTTAAATAACAACACGATAATAATCGGCAGTTAATTAAATGTAAGATATTTTCCCAAAATGTAAAATGACGTCCCAGACACTAGATAATTAATTTCTATAAAGAATAATTTTAATAATAATTTTTTTTAGAAACAGTATTTTGAATAAATAGTTTCTATCTACTAATTAAGATACTAAATAAGATTTTTTTCTTAAAATAAAGGAGAGATTCTGCGAGATTGACGTTCGTTCAACTCGTCGTGTGTTTATTTCGAAGGGGAACAAGTCAGCGCTGGAAATAAGGCTCGTCTGACCGCTGGAATTCCGGACGAACATTTATGTTGCCTTTCCTTATGATGAATTAGATGTAGAATTCCCATACTATCATTGGATTAGAATGGTAACTTGTGAGCGGTACCTTGAATGTTTTAGTTTTTTGTTGGGGGGGGGGTTCATCATTGTGCCACCCGACGTGAAAGTGTATCATCGCACATTGTTCCGGTTTTTTTTTTAATGAATTTGGGACCGATTATTTGCTTGTTGGTTTGGTGGCAGAAATAATGCACGAGCTACTTTTCTAAGACATTTTCTAGGCCTTTCTTTTTTATCTTTGTTCTTTCTTGTTTTTTTAATTTTAACTTTATTTTTATTTTTATTTTTTCCTCTTCTCTTGTTAAGTGACATCAACTATTGCAACGCCACATTGTGTATTGTCGGCAGTTGAAACACTTATTCCAGACATTTAATTTCCCTGATGATTTGCCAAGCAAGTTCCTGCTTTGCAGTGAAACACGTGTAGGAAAAAACATTTAATTTAAATAAATAATATTTGTAAGAAAACATCTTTAATCGTGATCATTGGTGTCCTGAAAGGAATGCTTCATAAAATGGCATATAAATGTTCTGTACTCTGTAATCGAGTATCGTCGAGCTTGTTTTTATTGGAACAACCCCGTTCTTCACTGAATGATAGATTTTATAAGTGAAAAATCTTAATATATATATATATATATATATATATATATATATATATATATATATATATATATATATATATACATATAAATCGTAGACCAGCATTATAACTGATATAATTTTTGGATTTTCTATTCACTGGGTTAGTTCTCTTACGAAAGCTGGTAAGTATAGTCAGCCCTACTATTTCATATATAATTAATAACTTACACCGGAATATTAGTAAAATTATCCCGACAGAAATTGAATAGGACTGGTTTAGTCCACTGTTCGCATCGGTGAGAATAGCACCACGAGAACTTTCATATATATATATATATATATATATATATATATATATATATATATATATATATATATATATATATATATATATAAATATATATATATATATATATATATATATATATATATTCGGAGTTATTCTTGTGTCCGACAATAAGAGTCCAACCTCCGCTACTAATAAAGTATATTGCTGTACAGTCCAATAGACGATCGCAACCATCTACGTGAAGCACTTAAGGTGAGAGTGCTGACAGATAAATCATTTAGAGTGCCTTTCCTTTTTCATCATGCTAAATTCTATTGTATATTAAAAGTTTTGTATTCAAGCTCGTTTAAAGTAATTGTTATATTCTGTTTTAGGAACCCTGGTAAACAATTAGATTGTCTGGTGAGGTCAGAAGGTGAGATTGTGCAAAACGTGAGAACGAAAAACAAAATAGACTTCGAAAAAAAACTAGAAAAGATTATAAAATGTGTTTCCCGGATAAAATAATGGTTTTATTCATTTTCAAAAAAAAAAAAAGTTGTCGGCTCATAGAAATCGGAAAAGCATGGAAATGATCACCTATATAATTATAGGTGCTGTTATAATATTTCGTGGAGCCATCTGTCATTTATCAAAAATGTCTTGATAAAAGCAAACAAATCGCCGACTTTTATAAACTACTGCGTATTAGTGAATTTCCGGTTATTTTTCATTTGGAAGTTTTCTTTTTCGTTTCGTTAGTTTTTCTTTCTATCACGTTTTTCTTGCAATATCCTTTTGTTTTCAATTGTCGTCATACTTTACGTGAAATTATACATTCGATTTTCAAAGAGAATTTCTCTTTTTTATCGTCTTCAATGTATATGTTCTTTAATATGCGTCACTTATGTACTTAAGTCCGATTAATGTTAGGAATTTGTCAATGCTTGACCATTAACAGTGTGTAAAAATAATGCAAATATCATCTTCAACACGCTATATCTATATTCTCTCTAATCCATATGTCTCTCAAAGATAGAAATTGCAAACATTACACGATACGAAGCTAAAACTCAACTATTCTGGAGTTGAATCCGATAGTAGAAATTAATGTTTTTCTCATATGCTTTTTTGTGATGTTGATTTCTTTGCATCATCGCTGAACATCCATAAAGAGTAAAGGGTACGTAATACAAAAAAATGAAGTATTACGTACCCTTAACAATTTTCATAACAAAAGTTTGTCACAAGATTAAAAATGGCTTCTTCAGCGTAGTATTTTATAAGCACTATTAGTATTTAATGTGAACGCTTGATTTTCGTAAATTTGCGATTCGATCTATCATAAGAATAAAAGAGTTTATGTTTTAAAATAACGTAGTAAATATTTGTTTAACTTTAACAAAATGACGCATTTAACAATAATTCATTTTTATACGAGTATGTTCGGCTTTGGCTTTCCTATAAACAAGGACTTCTTTTATTCCCGGATAATTTCTGATGAATCTGCGAGTATATATATATATATATATATATATATATATATATATATATATATATATATATATGGGAAAAAAGAAACAATGTTTCAGACAATATGTAAAAATAAAAATGGAATAAAGAATAAGCAATTCAACAACTAACAAAAATAAACTCAAAAACTCATGTTGTAAAGTTCCACCGAGATATTTCGGCCGTAGATACGACCATTTTCGATCAGTTAATAAACTTTATTTCAAAACGGAAAAGTTTTCAAATTCATACAGAGAATGCGATTGGAAGAAAATGTCACGTGCAGAGAACAACAAAACGGGGAGAAAAAGGAATGCGAGGAATGTTATGAAAAGAGAAAGTAAAAGAAGATGAAGAAGTAGAAGAAGAAGAAAGAGATACCAATCAACCAGTATCTTTAGAACGTCAGTTGAAGAAGACGAAACGAAGAAGAAGAGAAAGCGAGAGCAAACGTGAGAAAGGGTAAATTGACATGTCGTTGTCGAAAACTATTGAAGAAGAAAAAAAAAAGAGAGAGAGAAAAAATCAGTGCTTAGATATCGCCTGCTGATTGAATTCGGGCTGAGAACGTCAAAAGTCAACAGGATTAGTAGTAATTGGAGCAGTGAACGTCGAGGGACGAAACAAGGGAAGAGGAGGAGGCAGGGGAGGAGGGGAAGGGGAAGAAGAGAGACAAGGGTTAAAAGTTAGCCAGAGTCGTATTCATTTAGATTCATCTCGTATAAAATCGATCTAGCCGAAGGAAAAGCAATATTATAGAAACCTTGTTTTTGGGCAATGGTGTTCTTATGACATAGGATCAGACATGATTCTGTGAGACGTCGAAGTTTGGTGTCATGAATATGTTTGATAGGGATTGCCTTATGGGTATTGAAGTGGTGGCCGGAAGAGATCATATGAGTGCATAGTGCATTTGAGGTATCGCCGTTTTTTATGGCACGATTATGTTCATATATTCGTTTCTTTAACGGACGTTGTGTCTCGCCGAAATATATTTTTCCACAGTCGGCGCAGGGAATAGTATAAATTTCAGCTGTAGTGGGTGATGAAAGGACTTTATTTTTGTTTTTATGCATTTGTAAAATGTTTTTGATGGTGAGTGAGGTAGCTTGGATAATTCTAAAACTATGTTGTGAAAGCGAAGAAAAGAGATGTGTGTTATGAGAGTGAGTAGGAAGGAAAACATTCCTTAATATGGATTGTGTTGTATTAGGAGATGTATTAGTATTTTTTTAATCTTTTTTAGATGTATTTGAAACGCTTTCTTTTTAGCGGAAAAAATGACGTGTTTGGGATATTTTAAAGTAGTGAGAGAGGATTCTATTTTATTATATTCCTGAGAGAGATGTTCAGGGCTGCAAATACGCAGAGCCCTGAGATAAAAACCGATTATCATGCTATTTTTTATATAGTTATTATGATGTGAATAATAATGTAGGTAATCATTTTTGTTGGTTGGCTTGCGATGGACTTGAAATGAAAGGCTGTTATTGTTTTTGAGGATGAGAATGTCAAGGAAAGCTAAAGAATTGTTTTGTTCACTTTCGAAAGTGAACTTAATGGAAGGTTCGACTTTGTTGAGTGCTCGTGCTAATGTTTCTATTTTATGACTATCAAGTAGAAAGATTAAAATATCGTCAATATATCTGAAATAGGTAGCATTTTTAGGGATACGGTAAGAAAAAGGACCGATTTCGAGGAATTCTAAAAACAGACACGCTAATACAGGACTAAGGGGGTTCCCCATAGGTAAGCCGAATTTCTGTCTATAATAGTCATTGTTGTATTTAAAGAAAGTAAGAGAAGTTATGTTTCTAATGATATCTATAATGCTTTTTATTGGGAGAGATATATATATATATGCAGCATCTTCTCTTGCCGGCAAGTATTGTTGAATATAAGAGACAACTCATGTCTAGATATCGTTTGGTAGATCCTTTCAATACTTCCAATAGTGACGATGCATTTGTCTGATACTAGCGCCATAGCCCAACACTTAACAAACGACCATTTCTTACCCTCGATCGGAATTCAGAATACACTTAGTAGAAAATACCAAAATCTTAGAATATAGTACTAACAGACAAAATCTCTATATATGAGAAGCCCTATATATAAAAATAAAAAACTAATTAATAGAAGTAACTTTTATATCAGTAATACTATACTAAAATGTTTATAATTCTAACTGTAGTTTCGTACTTATTACATAATTCCCGGCAAAACCTTCTATAATACAAACACATGGTCTGTACCTGATTAACGTCATTCCACTGAAGATTGACCCGGATGGGTCCGAAAGTACTTAGGAGAAAAATCTAAACTATGGCAAATTCATCAGCCAATTCCTTTCCGAAACTAAGATCCTGATTCGGACTATTGAAAGGATCTACCAAAGGATATCTAGACATGAGTTGTCTCTTATATTTAACAATATATATATATATATATATATATATAGAGAGAGAGAGAGAGAGAGAGAGAGAGAAGAGAAAGAAAGAGACAGAGCGAGAGATGAAGGAAAGATGATACTTCAAAGATATAAATAATATATTTAACTTGTAAACTACCAAGATAAAAACAAAGCTCAATATATTAGATACTAATGACAGAATAAAACAAGAAATTTATCAGACTTTATTACATATCAAAGTTCAAGGGCAAAGAGTAATATTGAGTCCTTAAACCACGAGTTTTCAAAGAAAATTTCCTCAGAGACCATAATCACAATGAGTAACAGCGAGTAAAAAAAAGATCAGCTTGGAAAATATTCAAAGCATAAAATATATCGGACAAAAAAATACTGTTAATTAAAAAATACTTCAACAATGTACGGACTGTTCTAATGTTAACCCTTTAAAATATATCAAAGTCAAAAAAGAATTCAAAAGTTTTAAAAAGTTTTTTCAAAAAGGTTTTTCAAAAAAGTTTTTCAAAACGTTTTAAAAAGCTTTTTTAAAACGTTTTTAAAACGTTTTTAAAACGTTTTAAAAAACCTTTTTCATTCGCAGTAATGTCATTGCGGCAATGGTCCTCTGGGGAGAAGATTTTCTTTGAAAATCAATGGATTAAGGACTCAACATTACTTTTTGCTCTTGAACTTTGATATTAATAAAGTCTGATTCATTTCTTATTTTACTCTGTTAAATCCATTATATATATATATATATATATATATATATATATATATATATGGTGTCTTATAAAATATTATAATATCCAAAAATGTTCCACCTTGCAAGCTCAATGAATTTGTATTACAAACTTCAGCGCATATATATATTATAGTTGCATTCCAATTACTATAGGAACAATCAATCTATAACCATAACTTTCATCTGTTCTTGCAAGTTCTTTATCTTTATTCAGTTTTTTCTTGTGAAGGAGTCTACCCGTCGGATGGTTCTGCTTGGCAGTCGGGTGGGTTGATGCTAGCTCAATTGAATGTTGCTGTAAGCTATGGTGCGAAGAGTTGTTTTAGATTTTTGGAATAAGGTTTTCTTTGAGCGTGGATTCCACAATGATTGTCACTATTTTTCATGTGAGATTTTTGATGTATTTTGACTCGCCGTTACCTTTGTCAATAGCCCATTTTCAATGATATGTTTTTCCCATTACTATTGAATTAACAATTTATCTGATGATGAACTAGGTTAAGAATTTGCTGTGAATAGCACGTAAGATGTAGAAGTAGTATTCAATTTGTAATAAAAAAAAAACGTAAAAATATAAATATATAAAAAATGTTTGTTTGTGAGACAAAAAGGAATTACAAATATTTGACGATATACAAAAATAAAGAAATTTAAAAAAACAGATGAAAGTTATGGTTGTTCGACGACATATGAAGATAAAGGAGTTAAAGGGACAGGTAAAAGTTATGGTCATGGATTGATTGTTCCAATGGTCATTGTAATGAAAGTATATATATATATATATATATTGAATGCTATTAAATTATTTTTTACTTTTTTTTACGTTGCAAGCTTTTCGCTCTCATCAGTGTAGGGGTGATAATCTCAGACGGTCGCACAGTTCGAACCTCTGCCACAGAACCAGCCTAGACTCCGCAAGCAAGGTCCATAATCATTAGGCCACGACACATTACCACATTCAAGAAGGGAATTTAAGTTCTATTTATGCGAAGGGCGGCATATCTAGAAAAACTGACTTTGTATAACTTGTTATGATACAGCTTCCTTTCCAAAATTTGTGAAACTCTCATCCTGCTGACTGTTTTCCTCTTATCTATAGCCTTAGTTTTTCAAGACTACGGTCAATAGTCTTTACGATAGTGATATTTCGTTCTTTATAGCTGCTTACGTCAAGTGCTTTCACGCTGTGGATGTCACGAGATTCTTCATAACTAAAAATAATAATTCTCTTTGCCCCTATATTATTCTTATACGTTATAATAGAAGTAAAGTGTCTTATTATTTAGCTATCTAATTTACTTACGTGTTTACGGTATTGATCAACACACAATAGTCACATAAGAAATATTATAGAATGGTTGAATCAACATAGAGTAGGAGACGACAAGAAGGATACGTATATATCGCCTAAAGCAATTTAAGTTTAATTATTTGTTTAATATTTTGGATATTTCTGTAATATTGCTAACCAATTTATTGCTATAATTGTATCTTACGACATCTGTTACTAATAGAGTTTAGCTATATGTCTGTTTAAAGCCGAAACTATTTTATTTCTTCTATATCTGAAGCCGAAACAATACTATTACTATCAATTTAGTTTACTATACTATTTCAGAATAATGTACTATCTATCAATACTTACTTCCGAGAATAGTGTAGTAACTGTTCTAAGATGATAATACCACCTAGGGATTACCTTCTCCTCTTTCGAGGGAGCAGTGTAGTATCTAGTTGGTGTTCATGTGACAAACCTATGAGATATTCTATCCTTTTTAGAAGTCGTGTAATATGTTTACTTGTAATATATACTACATAAAATATACGACCCGAAGAACAAATATTTTGCTAGTCATTTTTAACTTTAATAAAGATTTTTAATAATTCTCTAAGATGGCGTTCGCCAATATATTCCATTAAATAATGTTGCAGTCACTTGAACGGAGTTAAAAGCTGTCACTGCTTTTCTCTAGCGATTTAGTCTTTTGCCAAGAGGTTAAGTAAACTATTGCATACTTAGATTATAGTTGTTTTTATTTCTAGCATATTTCTATATGTATACGTAGACTGGTAGGTGGTGGAGTGCGTATGTGTGTTGTGTCTTTTTGGGTGGTGTATATGTGTGTGTGTTAACTGGTGGAGTGTATTAATTATAATAGTCGCTCAACAAAACCTCTCGTAATAAATAACCACTCTTTTCTTAAACAGTAGCTCATGCGCCCCTCGAGTGCATTGTGTCTGTTGACTATGGGATACACCATATTCGTCTTCACCTTTCACTATTGGCCAGTTTTAGATTTTCAGTTTGACGGTGTTTTTGTAGGCAGTGTGTAACATTAGATATATAATACAGGAGTAATAATATCTCTATTACAATTTTTTATTTCATTTTTTATTATTTTATTTTTCTATCACTTTAACACATCTAATTCTTTTGTTTTTCGGTTCTCTTATCTGTTTGCTTTTTATGATTTTATCGTCTTGTTTTGATTTTTATATCACCGGTAACAACTGGTTTAGGAACTCCAAGTGAGTAATAATAATACGTGGTTTGTGTATCTGTATGTCATATCAATAATGATAATAATAATGATAATAATGATAAAAATGATAATAGTAGTAATAATAATTGTTGTGAAGTTGTCCAACAGTAAATAATAAATAAAGGAAGTCAAGTCGAGGGTTGGTTTAACAAGTGCATTAACAAAGTAAGAAAGTGACTAGCACTTGGCTAGACAGTTACAAGACTGTGCTTTGTCTTCTCTGTGACTCTGGTGACTCGCACTATTTATAGTGACAACCGGTGCAGTTTCTCCTGTGTAAGAACGGCCGTTGTAACACTAATAATAATAATAATAATAATAATGATAATAATTATAACTACAGACCAATAACCTGTTTACCTACCATGTGGAAAATCCTAACGGCACAACTTAGAGAAGAGATCAATAACTCCTTTAAAACCGTAGCATACTTCCCGAGTAAACAAAAGGATGCTGAAAATAGAAAAAAGTGTCAAATTACCTACTATACATAGATCAAAGGATTCCGAAGGAAGCAAAAAGAGGGGGAAAACATAACAATTGCATGGATTAACTACAACAAAATCCTTCAAGCATGAATAAGTGAATGCTTAAGCGTGTTCAAGATATCTGACAATATTATATTATAAATGAGAACATTGTGACTGGAACGTACAGCTGGAGTACAACACCTAACTGAGGTAAAAATAAAGAGATGAATATTCTGTGCATATGCTTCGGGAGTGAGGGGCAGAAATACAATGCTGCTTTACTTTCTTACATGGGTCGTGTTTGATTGGATAATTTTGAATTGACATCTTAATATCAGATGTGACTTCGGCGGAAGTCGATGAAACAACGTAACTTCTGATCTGAGATATTTTGTCTCTTTTGGTGACGAGACATCGAACAGAAAAGACCTGTCGGGGTGTGGTATCCAATTGAGGGGGGGGGGGGTGCAGCATGCACAATGTAGCTCGGTGTAGCTATCCGTTCATCTATCTGTCTGTCTTCACCTATTTCTCTCTTTCTCTCTCTGTCTTTCTCTCTCTCTCTTTCGCTCTCTCTCTCTCTCTTTCTCTCAATCTTTCTCTCTCGTGTTTTTTTTTACTCTCTATCGTTTTAAATGAAGCTATTTTATAAACATCGGTGTCCGAGTGGGTTTATCAACAGTCAAATAGAATATGGGTTCACGACCACAACACCGGTGTGTAACGGTTAATACACCCATCGATAAGTGAAAATGTGACAACCTTTTACTCCGGTTGTCCGGTAAATTTGAAAAAGAAAGAAAAAGAAATACTTTATTTTGATGAAGCGATATTAAGGAGAAATTGACTTTTTATCGAATATGTGTCGAGATGTTTTGACTGCTGCACCTACAAATAATTGCTATTTGCCTATAAATAAATTGAGCTCTCTATTCGGAATATGCCTTTGATATTTATTTATATCTTAATATAATTTAATATTGAACAAAGTTTCCATTAGAAAACTTTAAAACTTCAACTGGAAACACATACACACGTATATATGGAGCAAAAGGGAGAAAGTGGCAACCCTAGTTGAAGTCAGTGTCCCTAATGATGCAGGATTGAACAGAGCAGAGAAGGAAAAGATTACGAAATACCAAGGTCTTATGTACGACATGAAAAGAAACTGGAATCTTAGGAAAATCTCCATCATACCAGTAATTACAGGAGCAACAAGACTAATGAAAAAGAATTTTAAAAGCTATCTGGCGAATATACCCGATGAACCGAGTGCAAGAGAAATACAAACAATTGCACTTAAAGGGACGGTTAGAATCTTAAAAAGATGTCTAGGCTGGAGTGTCTGAAATAGCCGGTGAATGTCTGACATCCGGTAGGATGCCCAATCTCCAGCAAAAACAGAAAGATAAGAAAAGACAATATATATATATATATATATATATATATATATATATATATATATATATATATGAGAGAGAGCGAGAAAGAGAGAGAGACAGTAAGAGGGGGAGATAGCGTAACACACTGAGACATATCTGTAGACATTAAAACAGAAAAAAAAACTTTTAAAGATAGATACATAGATACGAAAAGACTGACATATATATATATATATATATATATATATATATATATATATATATATGCATATACAATTCATATAAGATATTACTTTATAGAAGTAACACTGATGCGCAAAAACTGAAACATATATATATATATATATATATATATATATATATATATATATATATATATATATATATGTTTCAGTTTTTGCGCATCAGTGTTACTTCTATAAAGCAATATCTTATATGAATTGTCCTGTTCTGACTCTAACAAAATACAGTTCTCCGAGTACGCCTCTCGGTTCGGAGGGGACACTGACGCTATAAGGTGTCATGTGTCACCAAATGGAAAGATTTCAATTTCATATTATTCAATTTTCGGATTGCCGCTAAAATATTCCTCGTCACGGCGGTCGGCTGGTACGGTATCTTCAAATGGCGAAGAGATCAAGTGAGTAGCGTGGTAGGGTGACCGCCCGATCCTATGCGTCAGCTGGACAACGGCAGCGATTTTATCAGACTTCAGTATTATTAAACTCCCCACTTCACAAATTAATCTGATGGACCAGTACATAATATATATATATATATATATATATATATATATATATATATATATATATATATATATGAAAGTTATATGGTAATATCTTTGTACATTATTTCCAATATGTTTCAGGTTATGTCACATATACATTTATGAATTTGTATTAATCTCGTGATGCAGATTCCATGCACATCATATATATATATATATATATATATATATATATATATATATATATATATATATATATATATATATATATATATATTTAGATTTTTCACTTATAAAATAGATCATTCAGTGAAGACCGGGGTTGTTCCAATAAAAACAAGCTCGATGATACTCGATTACATAGTACAGAGAAACTATTGCAACGCTACATTGATCTGCCAAGCAAGTAACTGCTTGGTAGTGAAACACATGCAGGAAAAAACATTTAATTTGAATGAATAATATTTGTAAGAAAAATATCTTTAATTGTGATCATTGGTGTCCTGAAATGAATGCTTTGGTAAGCCTTCATAATATCACACACACACATATATATATATATATATATATATATATATATATATATATATATATATATATATATATATATATATATATATATATATATATATATATTTATATATATGTATATACATAAAATTACATAAACAATATTATAGCCTTACGTCAATCAACCAACGTTTCAATGCGTATTACCGCATCTTGTCAAAGAGTTTAGCTCTGTCTTTGACAGAAGGCGGTAATACGAATCAAAACGTTGGTTGATTGACGTAAGACTATAATATTGTTTATGTAATTTTATAAATGCTCTACCTCGTATTGAGCACTCTTGAAAAACTTCGTTTTATGTTCATGTATTAACAAATTTGAACTTGATCAATTAATATATATATATATATATATATATATATATATATATATATAAATATATATATATTATCATAAAGCATCCACGTATACATCATATATGGATAGATAGATATATATATATAGATAGATAGATAGATAGATAGATAGATAGATAGATAGATAGATAGATAGAAAAAAACAGTCTACGAGAAAATAATCGGCGAAAATGTTCAATTTTAAAAATTAAAATAAAATATGTGCTTATTGTCATCCCCCCAAAATAAACGCTCCGCGATCAATCAAGAAAAGAGTTAGTCACAAATCCTATTGTTTTATTTTATTTTTTCTGGTATGTCTATCTTAAATACATTTTATCAAGATAAAAAACAGAAAATAATCTGAGATATTATAATTTACGTGGATTAATGTGTTTCATAGAGCTATATTTTTTCGAATGTGATAAAATCCTCACACGCGCCCAAACGTATGCACATATGTAGTCAAAAACATTTGTAGAAATAAAAGTGTATATCATATATGCGAAATAAAAGAATCAAATAAATCCGACGGTATCAATTAAAAAAAAAGGAAAGGGGAAGACCTTAAACTCAACGTTTCGCACAGCTGTTGTGTGTGCTTCATAGAGAGCGAATAGGCTATTCGAAACATTTACCTTTTTCGCTCTTGATATTACCCACGCAACAGCTGGGCGAAACGTTCAGTTGTAGGTGTTCTGTTTTGTTTTTTAATTCATCTTATATATATATATATATATATATATATATATATATATATATATATATATATATATATATATATATATATATATATATACGTTTGTTGAACGTCACGGAACTTTCTCGTTTGTAAATCATCTTCGTGAGGTTCTAAAACCGTCGAATTATCCTTCTGGTGTCAGTTTCAGTTCTTCTTCTTCTTTCGTGTGAATCAGATGATTCTGGTGTTGGCATTAGTTTCATCGATGTTTTTTTTAGTTAGGAATCTTTCTGGAAAGACATCGGGGTTGCCAGCATCCCTAAGTGAAAGTGGTACTGTGGAACCGACTGGATTCGAACTTGGAACAGGTGTTCAGTCCGTGTCATTATCTACTTAACCACCGTCACCTCCATCAGTTTCGGTTGAGTTGATTTTATTCTATCTAATATTAACAAAATAGCTTTTAATACAGGTACTAACATATAAAAATTATTCCATAATTAAATGAAAATAAACTAATAAAACCTAACTAAATAAATAAATAATGGTAATAATAGTAATAATTAGAATAAATAATAATAATAAATAAATAATAGTAAGAATAAGAATTAATGAAATAAATAAATAAACAATTAAACCAAATACACAAACAGATAGAATAAAATCAACTCAACCACACATCCTCTCTTTTCTGTCATTCGCACTTAACGATACCTATAAAACATTTACTCAAGTCTTCTTATTTAAAAAAAAAACTAATCCTGAAGACGACTAAGAAAGTCGAAAGCACTCGAAAAAAATGGCCGAATAAAAAACAATCGGTGAAATACTCTACAGACAGCCACCTGCAACCAAGAAGGATAGATCGACGGTTTGAGAACTTCACGAAGAAAATTTACAAACGAGAAAGTTCCGTGACGTTCAACAACGCTTGCAGGATAATAACTTGCTGCCTAAGTATATATATATATATATATATATATATATATATATATATATATATATATATATATATATATATATATATAAAATGAAGTAATAAAATAAGGTGTCAATCAAATTTTATTGGAATTCAAAATTCAAGCAAAGTATCCTTAAGTCCTTAGCTCATGAGTTTTCAAAGATAATTCTTCTCTTCAGAGGACCATTACCGCAGTTATACTACTACAGGTAATAAAATTACGCTTTGAAAATATATAAAATTATATACACAAATACATAAAAATACATAACATCAAACATATCAACCAAATAACATACTAGTAAGTATGTCTTAAATAATTAACCCCCCCTTTTTTTTTACTTATATTTTTTCATTTATTAATTTTCCAACGAATGTTAAGTCTGCAATATCTTGGATTAAGTTAGTTTGTCTTGGAATTTAAACTGCATTTTACATTTTTTTTTAATGCCTCAAAGCTTCTTTAGACTATATATATATATATATATATATATATATATATATATATATATATATATATATATATATACTAGCAAATATATGCTCCCTCTGATCGCATATTTGTGCAAGCCTTGGAGAATGATATCATTGTAAACGAACAGATACTACACTGCATCCCAAAGAAGTAGGTAACGACTGAGAGAATGTTATCATAAAGACCGGCGACCTAAAAAGGAGGAGTTAAGCCCTGGGCGGATGATACAATGACAACAGAAAAGATAGTAAACAACCCCCTCTATGGAGGGAATAACCATGGAACGATGATACTATGAAGAATGAACATATACTATACTGTCTTCCAAAAGAGGAGGTAATGCCCGAGAGTATAGTATTATCGCAAAAGAACACATACTAAACTACCCCCCTCAAAAAACGAGAAGATAGTCCATGGGAAGATGGACTTCCTGTTTTCCTTTCATATTTTTTCTGTCTTTATATATTTTGCCAACTGCCTTGTCCTTCTACTAAACCTTTCCACGACCATAGATGGGGAGGCCATTGTTCTGAAATTCGATCATTTTTTCAGTATTCCCTAATGACAGCCATCGCATGAGGTCGTAGCTGAAAAATGTATGCACATACGTAGCCAAAATGTTCGTATAGAAAGAGTATACTAAAATATAGCTGTAATTTTTATTGAGCACTACATTATGAACACTGTAATTTCATAGGTTGAAAACCCTATGAGTCAAACACTTTTCTTTATGCATATATACCCCCAGACACACACACACACACACACACATATATATATATATATATATATATATATATATATATATATATATATATAATATACATTTTTATTTATACAAACATTATTGGTTACATATGTGCATACATGCTTCGGTTGTACTTTTCACAGAGAGTCAACCTCTTCAGACCAAAGATGCGCATATGTAACCATGGTGTTTCAATGGATTTACATCTACAGAAACCAATACAATACGTGTACCACACACACATATATATATATATATATATATATATATATATATATATATACATATATGAATATATTATTAAATATATATATAAATATATATATACATATATATTTATCTATATGTATATGTATATATATATAGAGAGAGAGAGAGAGAGAAGGAGAGAGAGAGAGATAGAAGAAAAAAGAGTGATAAATATGCGACGATTGTCCAAATTTATTTCAAATTTAAATTGTCCAATGCAAGGTGTATTCAGTAATCAACTAGTGTTTATTATTCTTTCCTTAAGCCAAGCCTTTTCAAAGATCGAGATCGTCGCATATTTATCACTCTTTTTTCTTCTACCTCTACAATTGCTCTATCTCGTATATTGAGCTAAACCTCTTCACTATAGGTTCCATCTACTAAAAGTTTTACTTTTGGTTTATATTTGATCCTATATATATATATATATATATATATATATATATATATATATATATATATGATTTATTTCTACTGGGAATGCTGGTTTACTCCGTTAGTTTCAAGGAAACGATAACTGTTGCTTTATGATATTGGATAGCGAACATTATGCGGATTTAATCTGTTAAACGGAAACCAATGTGGAAGGACATTCAACCTGCATTATGTATATATATATATATATATATATATATATATATATATATATATATATATATATATATATATATATACATATACATATATATATATATATAAATATACATATATATATATACATATATATATATATATAAATATATATATATATATATATACATATATATATATATATATAAATATATATATATATATATATATATATATGTATATATATATATATATATATATATATATATATATATATATATATATATATATATATATATCTATATATGTATAGGCGTTTCCTTTCGTAAGTGAAAGAGAACTTTCCTTCCCCGCGTTATGTTGACAGTTTTATGTTTATAAATTCTCACCTTCTATCGGGGGTGACCCGGCCCTTTTGATAATAATTGCACAATCTCGTAAGATCTCGTGAATATTCACCGCATCGCCTAATACATAATACGTGGGTGAAAGGATGTTCATCTAATCGTATGTGTGCGTAGTGCGTCCGTGTGTCGAAATAAACAAGGGGCTCACCCCCACCCTCAAAGCTGGTTGAAAGGATTTGGTTTTATTAAATTTATTTTACGGCTAAGCGTGAGTGTAAACTTCAGCAGCGGTCAGTCTATATAACCCCCTCTCTCTGTCTCTATCTCCTTCTCTCTCTCTCTCTCTCTTTCCCTTTCTCTCTTTCTCTCTCATACCCTCTTTCTCTCTTACTCTCTCTCTCTTTCCCTCTCTCTCTCTCTCCCTCACACTCTCTCTCCCTCTCCCTGGCTACCGCGCATTAGCGTCCCCTCATTCCCTCTCCAACTATTTCGCCCTCTTGTTACTGTGAGCGCGCACCTGTCTCTTACCGCCCCTCGATTCAATTTTTCTATACGGTAAACATCAAAGCCAAACTTTTAAGATTAAATGAATCTGTTTCAGTAATGTCACCTTAAGGTCACTGAAAGGAAATGCTCTCATATAACAATATGTATATATATATATATATATATATATATATATATATATATATATATATATATATATATATATATATATATATATATACACACAAAATCAATCTTCATATATGTATAAATACATAAATACATATTAAGATTTATATTCATATCGTTTTATAAATATTGATTTGATATATAAACACATACGCTTATATGAAAATTGCTATAATGGATATATATATATATATATATATATATATATATATATATATATATATATATATATAAATATATATATATATATATACATATATATATATATATATATATGATAATGAGATTTAAATTTTACTACAGCTTAGAAGCGCCGTTGGAACGATAACTTTGAAATGTTAGAATCAGTTAACATGACGTGAGATTTTGTTAAACAAATGAAATATTTATTAAATCATTTTTTTAATCCAAATTTTCGGTTTTAAAAACCTTATTCATGATACAGACAATATTTTCCTTTTTTCCCTTTATATATATATATATATATATATATATATATATATATATAGGGAGAGAGAGAAATATATTTATAGAAAAATATCCTTATGTTTTCAATGATGAACTAAGCACATTAAAGGTTTGCATGGCAACATTGAATGTTGATCCAAATTCGGCAAGGCTCTACATATGCCCTTACATTTGCGCGAAAAAGTTGGACGAAGAATTGGATCGATTGGAATCCCTGTACATAACCCAGAATTGGCTGTTATTAAGACTTATTAATCTATTCGTTTGTGTGGAGAGTACAAAATCACAATCAATTAATGCTTCAACCTTGACCAGTACCCCATCCACAGAATTGATAACTCTTATGCAAAGTTGGTGCGGGGGCATTTTCACAAAGCAAGACCTGATATCGGCATTCCTAGTGCCGTTAGAGAAACACTAAAAGCAGTAGCTCACCATTAACAGGCAACGGAGTCTCTACAGGTTTAACCGCCTGAGTTTTGGAATGAAGTCAGCCCCTGGCATCTACCAGCGGTGTATGGATAATTTGTTTGCAAATGAAGCGCATGTCGTCTGCTATCAATATGATATATGGATAACAGGTTCAACAGACTCTGAACACTTGAACATTCTTGACAGGGTGTTAAAGAAACTCTTATAATCTAGCCTCCGTATTAGTTTAGACAAATGCAAATTCATGGCATCGTTTGTCACTTACTTAGGTCATTGGATCGACTCCGAATGTCTCCATCTGACAGAAGAAAAGATACGTACCATCCGAGATGCACCAGCTCCTCGGAATGAAACAGAACCCAAGGCTTTTTGGGGACTCTTCCAGTTTTAGGTCAGATATGTTCCCAATGTCGCAATAAGCTTGGCTCTCTCTATTACCTCCTACTGAAAGGTGTCTCTCGGAGATGGGGGAGGGGGGGCACCCAATCGACAGCCTTTCAGAAGATTCGTTGCAGAATGCCAACGTTTTGGCCTATTACAACCCTGAAAATTAACTCATATTTACTTGTGATGCTAGTCGATATGGTGTTGGAGCCATTTGGTCACATGTGTTACCTGATAGATCGGATAGGCCTGTCGTCTTTGCTTCCAGAACACTGTCACCCGCAGAGAAAAATTAAAGTCAATTGGACAAGGAGGGCCTGGGCATCATCGTTCGAGTGGGAGAATTGGCCGTTCATTTCGCATCATAACGGATCATAGGCAACTCATCAGCCTCCAGTCAAACAAAGCTAACCCTACTGGACACCTTACCGCCCAGAACCATGCGATGGTCACTATTGATTAGTAAGTGCTTAGTAAGTGAGTATAAGTCTGGATCACACATTGTTACCTATGATGCAATGAGTCGTCTACATCTACAGCAGGTTATTGGTGTTCCAACGCCTGCTTGTGGTATAATCTTATGGACCACCTTGACTCACTCGACATACGAACATATACCTTGAAGTATCCTATTTTTTCGAGGATCGTCCAAGCTGTGTAATTGGGAAAAAAGATCTTCAACAGACCCCTCGGTATTTTCCATTCATTCCATGCTCGGAAAAAATTACCTAAGTGTGGAAGGAGGGTGCCCACTGTTGGGTTGCGTGTGGTAATTTCCCACCGTCTGAGGGAATAAGTTTTTGATGAGCTTCACCAATGCGAACCTGGCATGGTTAAGATTAAGGCTCTTGCTGGTAACTATGTGTGGTAGCTTGGTATAGATGTCAATGGCGAAGAGAATGTTAACAACTGCTACTCGTGCCAATACATCAGAGGCTCACCTGCTTTGGTACCACTACCCTCCTAGGAGTGGCAAACAGAACCTTGGCATTGCGTTTGTGTCGACTATTCCATTACAATCACCAGAGATTTCTGTTCATCACCGATGCACATTCAAAATGGATCGAGGTGCATACAACAAGCACAGCTACGTCAACCATTCGGGTACTGTGGCGTAACCCATGGTCTCTTACATAGTCTGGTCAGCGACAATGGTCCATGTTTAACAACTTCAGAAAACGAAACTGCACCCGACACAAACTTGTACGTCCACATCATCAGGCATGAAATAATCAAGCTGAACGTTCAGTTGGATGGTCATTAATGGATTTAAAAGAATGTCAGGAAGAAACTCTGGAAACAAAGATATCACGTTCTTGCCGACACAACACACAACTACGAGAACTACTCCCGTTGAGTTGTTAATGAAGCGAATATTACGTACCAATCCGGACCGCATGAGGCCTTAAACTTCGACCCGTGTGTACCATAGCTAAGAAGATCAAACATTCTTACCATGACAGATCTGCACAGATGGGCTCATTTTATAAGAACTTTGGTTCTTAGCTCATCTGATTGGCTGATAATGTTGTGGAAATATCACCCTTATTCTGTTCGATCAAATTGGAAGATGGCTGGGTTGTTCTTCGTCACTAGGATCAAGTCAGACCTCATCCTTGTACCACCGGGCCAGTGACTCAAATAACAACCCAGGGAGGCAGAATTGAACATGCCTTCAGACTCAGCATCCCGCGAGGAAACATGTCTACGTAACTCCTTCGCACAGGAAAATGAACATAACTATAGGCAGCCAGGCACAACGTTTACATCACCGGCCCCACCACGAGGAACTGGTCATACAATAAAACTACCAAATCGTTTCATCCTCAATAAAACATGCACATTTACTGACCTATAAAACATAAATAAGAATAGGAAAATGAAATAAAGCATTTGGATGCTTTTCTTTCCTTTTCTTAAAAAACTGACCACCCAGAGGACGCAGAATCCTCGGCCATAATAGGGGTCATAAGAGAAGTTTACCTATACCATTCTTCTTCTATTAACAATGGATCTAAGTGAGGGAGATATAATGTGCATACGTTCAGAACATATATAGACTGGCAAAACACCGGGCGTATGTTCACAGGGGACATCGGGCACAAAACACCTGTAACTTCCGGCTAAACCGAATCGGCGCTAACTGGCTTATAAATAACGAGAGTCACAATGAAATGTAGAGAATACTTAATGTAATGTTGATTAAAATAAATTACATCATTTTGATTTTGGGAATAGATTTTAAAATATATGGCTTACACTTAAAGAGTTTTAAGACGAAATGTAGGGATTCTGACTGATGACTATGTCTCCTGCCATGTCAATCAAAAAATAAGCGACCGGTGATTTCTTCAAACTCACTCCGAGATTAACAGAAATAAACCTTCCACTAATGTTATAGTGGAGCTTACCTACATGTACGAGTTTTCTTACGCACAATTCTACCTTTTTGTCCGCGGCTCCTTAGACTCAAAAAAATTTAGTTTACGACCGAATCCACGTCCAACAATACCCTTTGAATCTAAATTCATTTTAACATCTAAAACTTACATAAAAAAACAAGTCATCCCAATCGTGATTCAAGTGATATATGAAACTATATTTATAATACATTGTTTAATCGTTCATTGAAGCCCACAGCAATTTTTACATCATACGCACATGAAAACACACAGAAGCGTTTCTTGCCACCTCATTTCGACTAAAACATTTCCAAATGTCATTTCCCGCTTGTTTTAGAATAATTACAAATTCGTCAGCCCTGTTCTGGGTAAGTTTTTCCAGCAAAGATCTGACCCCCCCCCCACTAAATCGCAAATGGCATCTAGACGTGAACAGAAAAGGAAGACTAAAAAAAATTCTGCCTTTAATTGGTGAACACAAATAGACAGCAGGAAACAGAGGAGCAGGAATATTTGCGGAATGAATGCAATGCAAAAAAGATTTCAACTGACGTGAGACAAAGAATGAAAAACAAATGAATTTAAGGATGGGAACTAATGCAAGAAGGCTATCAGCTAGCCGTGAAGCAGAGATAGAAGAGCAGGGGTATTTAAGGAGGGAAACTAATGCAAGCAGAATTGCAGCTATCCGTGAAGCAGAGATAGAAGAGCAGGGGTATTTAAGGAGGGAAACTAATGCAAGAAGGATATCAGCTAGCCGTGAAGCAGAGATAGAAGAGCAGGGGTATTTAAGGAGGGAAACTAATGCAAGCAGAATTGCAGTGAGACGTGAAAAGCTACTACCAAATACAGTGTCACGTGGATTCCACTATAATAGAGGACAATATACCAAAAACCGAGGTTGGCTTTATTTCTTAGATGTACCAGATGGCATTAGAAAGACATTTGTCATGATACTTATTTTTATTTCCACACAGTTCGGTCAACAAAATAAAATAGCTTTGAGGGCTGCTGCTTCTGCGATTACTGCAACATGGAGGTCGAACTGCTTGTCTAATATTTAACTTGCCTACAGATTTAACTAAAACGGCTTATCCAGTTTATAATATATGGAAAGATTTAGGAATAGGTGAACGACTTAAACCATGTTAGGGTTAGGGTTAATGAAAGTTAGAGTTAGGGTTAGGGTTAGGGAGGATTATGGTTAGGGTTAAGGTAAGGGTTATGGTTATGGTTAAAGAGGGTTAGGATAAGGGTTAGGGTTAAAGACGGTTAGGGTTAGGGAGGGTTGGAGAGGGTTAGGTTTACAGTAAGGTATGGTGCGAGTTAGGGTTAGGATTAGAGTAAGGTTTAAAGAAAGGTTAGTGTTAGGGTTGGGTAGGGGTAGGGTTAGGGAAGGGGTTAGGGTTCGGGTAAGGGAAGGTGTTAGGGTAAGGGTAAGGGAAGGTTAAGGTTAAGGAAGGTTAAGGTTAGGATAGGTTATGGTTACGGTTAAGGTTAGGGTTAAGGTTAAGGTTAGATTAAGGGTTAGGGATAGGGTTAGAGTTAGGGAGAGTACGGATTAGGGCTAGGGTTAGGGAAAGTTAGGGAGAGTTAAGGTCATGGTAAAGGAGAGTTAGAGTTACAGTTAGGGTTAGAGTTAGGGTTAGGGTTAAGGTTATAGGTACTGTGGTTATGACCCACGAAACAGCTTTATCACAAATAGTAATACCATGGTTAGGGGTAGGGTAAGGGTAAGGGTTAAAGAGGGTTAGGATTAGGGAGGGTTTGAAGAGGGTTAGAGTTACGGTTAGGGATGGTACGAGTTAGAGTTAGGGTTAAGGTTAGGTTAGGAAAAGTTAGGGTTAGGATAAGGGTTAAGGAAGGTTAGGGTTCGGGTTAGGGATCGTTAGGGTTAGGGTTAAGGTTAGATTTAGGGTTAAGGTTAAGGTTAGATTAAAAATGTTTTTCATTAGCAACATCGAATAATTATGCATTTTCTTCAGTTGTGTATTTCGTTAAAGCATTTTTTTTAAATGTACACTAAGAATCGCAAAAGATAATACTTAGAATCCTTTATAAAGTGAGTTGGCATTTTAAGCCAAACACTACTTTAGCAATTATGACCTGAAGGATTAACGATGTAAAACACAGTTTTTGTATATAATAAATAAATTGAATTAAATAATATTATCCTAAATTATATTTTTGTGATTTTTATTTAAAAAAATGCAGCTAAAAAGTTATTTACTTTTCATGGTTTCATATCTCTTGGGATACCGTGTGTATAAAAATCCTCTCCACCTGTACATAAACACCCGATGCTAATAATTATATTGAGCTATGAGTGTCTAATCTAATCTACCAATGCGAATATTGAGTGATTAGAGTTTCTAAAAGTTCCAAAGTGAGTTATGTAACAATAATGATCAAAGGGGTAATTAATCTGCCACGAATTGCGAATACTGCACTCGGGAAACACTGGGTACCTCTACTAGTATATATGTTAGAGTTTTGATGTTTTGTAAAAGGTTATGTTGGATTATATGAATTAAAATATGTATTGCTTTGAACTAGCTGTAAATAAATTATTTATAGCTTTCAGTACAATCTTTGTTTGAAATATGATTTGAAACTGATTTAAATCGTCAAAAATGCACACATAAACACATGAACACATACGTACACACACACACACACACGCATATATATATATATATATATATATATATATATATATATATATATATATATATATATAATCAAGGTAAAACATCCACAGGTTAGTAATCTCAACCAGGTTTATAAAAAGTGCTCAATATCAAATAGAGCTTTTATATATGATTTTTTTTATTTACACAGGTAACATCGACATGCCAGTGTCGCAGATTTTGTACATGCTTGTGTAAATAAAAATAATCATATATATATATATATATATATATATATATATATATATATATATATATATATATATATATATATATATATATTCAAATCGAAAGTACTCGCAAAAAAGGAAAGAATATGGAACAAGAAACACATGGAACTTATATACAGCAATTTGACCGAAACACTACCATTCGGAAAATTGAAAAAATAAAAAAAGTTTTATCAAGTAAAAACACTCCGTGTTATTTAATAATGGTTGCTAAATAGAAATATGCTGCCTAAATACACACAATATATATATATATATATATATATATATATATATATACCCGTGATGGTTCGCGCCTGATCTGCTGATATTGCTAGTCAATTGTAGCACTTTACTAATATAAGCCCGAGTAGAACCTGTCGAACTGATGGACAGGTCTCGCTTGTGTCGACACTATCTTCCAATATACAGGTGTGGGCAAAGATCAACTTTTCTTCAATTCGAATGAGTGGTTGTCCCTTGTAGCATGTGTCGGTTAGCCTCTTGAACTGCGAAGATCTCTCGATGTGTTGATAGAGAAAACAAACCTTTTAAACCATAAACTATACTCGGCACAGACGAAAGCAATCTCGTTAAGTTGGCGCAGCTTCGATATTTAACGAGTTCAATCGCAGTGCCACACAACGCATTTAAAGAGATACACATACACACACACACATATTATATATAATTTCTACGTTCGTCGGTGTTAAAGTGTGTAGCGTACGCACAAACATACAGAGAAAGTTAGAAATATAGCGATAATTAATGTTTGCATATATATTTGTATAATTCGGCAGCATTCCTTCTTTGATGCATGTTTGATTAAACAGAAGTGCCAACTTCTACTTATTCAGCTTTTGATCCGTTTTTTCTAGTCTTCGTACGACGGATTTAATGTTATAAAAGAGCGCCCTCTTGATAGATTCATCAATTTATTTCATTTTGCAACCGCCTGACGACGACCGATATTGGTCGAAAACGTTCGCACAAAATACGGAGACTTTTTACACTCCTTCGATTATAACATCAAATCCGTCGTACGAAGACTAACAAAAAACGGATCAAAAACTGAAGTTGGCACTCCTGTTTATTCAAACATACATATATATATATATATATATATATATATATATATATATATATATATATAGTAATCCACATACAGACGGTTTCGCTGTATCAGAGCTAGTGCCTCAAGCCGGGATTAAAACTCAACCGTCGAGCGGACAGTCGGCGCCTCTACCTCTGCGTTATCATACGACACTGACTGAATGTAAATGATATCTCAATGTACACATTGTCAAGTGCCGGAAGGTCGAATTAGTTTTACTCAATGAGCTATGCCTTAAAGCTGATGGCAGTTGGCGATATTCTTACAAATAAGCTCTACCCAAGAAAGGGAGCTTTATATAGTCTTCCACATACTAACTGTTTCGCTGTATAACAGCTATTCAGTGTAGCTAAACCAGCTCGATTAGCTAGTGACATATATATATATATATATAATATTTGTTTTGTTTATTATCTATGTACGTATACGTTTCGTCCTTTTTAATCGGGACTCATCAGCATAAAGACATAACTATTCACTACTGGTCGCGTGATTCGAAACCCCGGGCTCCGAGTAGTTTACAACTCACATCCCGACAACAAGAACTACATGTCCACCGCTGAATAGCCAAATAAACAATGATATTTTTAACACTTATTTCGGCGACTTGACGTCATAAGAGCGTTCAACTTAATGAAAGGAACGATGCATGTATAGCTAGCGACGTCATGTTGTGTTAATAATACACTTACAGTACCCATCTAGGGGATTTTTCTAGGGGCTACACATAATAAATATATACAAGCTGACCCGTGCCCCGGCGCTACTCGGGAATGTCAAATAACTCCAGAAATGAATTTGCAAAATTTGTAACCCTTGAATTTTTTGGTGCTTATTACTGACCAGCGCGAATACGGACCCCACAATATTTATGTAGAGCATCAGTTGAAATAATTAATTCATGCAATACGTGAAGTAATAACTCTCTTACCATGGTAAGATGATGCACTTTTTCTATTGAGAGCAATCCTTATAGACCGCGGCAATTTGTGTTTAATATATAATATTAGAGTATTAGTTCGTAAAAAAGAAATTGAAAAGAACCTTGTAAGTAATTTATGAGATTAAAATAGGATTTATCCATGTTTTAATCAAACAATATAGAGTTTATTTTTAGTAGCGGGTTATTTGTAAACATAAAAAGCATTTCCCCCACCCCAAAAAAAAATAAGTAAATGTGTACCAACAATATGCGTGGATTTTTCCAAGTTAAGTGAAGGAAAATCCTTCTAGACTAATATCATTTTTAACTCAATAAGGAATGCTCTGTTTGATTATAGAATTAATTTACCAACCATAAAAAGCAATTTTGTTTGAAAATCCATCTCTTCGGGAAACTAATAAAAATTGCCGCAGTCTAAAAGGATTCTTCTTTACCGAGAGAGGAGAGTAAAGAATAAGTTTAGTACGTTATTGACCTAGAAGAGAAGATGTTAAGTATCAGATAGTATAACTCACTAACTATTTAATAGCATAATTAAATACCGTAACAATATATATATATATATATATATATTGGTACAGAAAAATTAGTACAACATTCGTACCGTCAGTTTCAAGAACAGAAAGTCTTAGCCATCCGGCTCTTTTCAACTTCTGTTGTCATCTATTTTGGAAATGTGAAGTCACATGACACTCTCGTTGGGACGCGTTATTTGCTCAGTGTGTTGTGTATGTTTGTTTGAATTTTAATTTAGTGTAATGAAACTGTTGAGATTTAAAACCGGAGGAGATTTTGAGAGATATAAGAATATAAAATTAAAGAGAATAAAAATAAAAATGAAAATAAAAATAAAAATAATACATAAAAAATAAAAAATAAAAAATAAAAATAAAAATAATACATAAAAAATAAAAAATTAAAATTTAAATAACATTTTTTAAAAAAGTAAAAAAGTTTCTATGTAATTCCCGTGAGCCAATTTTATGAATTTGTATCATTGGACGTTACTGTTTTTGGGTTTGTAGGTGTGCGTTCTAAAAGGAAAAACCGTTAATTAATATCGTGCTAAAATTCTTTTAGACAACCCGAAGTAATTTTAATAAAGAAATTGCTGGATCTAAGGGAGGTAACTTTGTTGAGAAAGTAAAGGTTTGAGGTCGTTTAAATGGATTTGTTAGATTAGTCTAATGACTGATAAATAAATTAAATATTTTTGTAAAAGCTCTTGAAATTTATGTGGATATGGGTTGATGAGGTGTTTTTTCGTATTTTTTTATTTGTTTATATAAGTAATGATAGGAAGTAGAGGGGGAGTAGCTAGGCTTTTATGTGAATCGGTCAGTCCAGTTTATGAGTAGTGCTTGTCTCTTGTGGA
>OY744533.1:100931802-100976802 GCA_963556195.1 Sepiola atlantica | reverse complement strand
GATATTATGTCATTATAAAAATACACACACACACACACATATATATATATATATATATATATATATATATATATATATATATATATATATATATATAGCTCTACATACGAGGTTGGTGGTGGTGTTTAAATTCCAAAATGTATGTAATTATTTCATTAATTTTCTTAATTAATTAACAACCAAGTGTTGTGAACAAATAAGGAAAATCTATTTTGTTCGCCTTCCATAATTTAATTACAAAACATTGAACTATTTTAGAAAATACAAAATTAAACACATTCAATGTCAACTTGAATTCACAGCCACATTTATCAACAGCTGTATTGTTCTTACATATATATATATACATATATATATATATATATATATATATATACGCATATACATATATATATATATGCATATATATTATATATATGCATATATTTTATATATACAAATATTATATATATAACTTATATGCATATGAATATATTCTTATAAATATATCTGTATATATGCTTATCGAATTATACTTCAATGAAATGAACTTGTTTTGATCAAATAAACAATACAAATTAATTATTTTTATAATCGAATTCACAAATATAATTTATTAGAGCTACAAGTACGACCGATAATAATGTTTACAACAATATAATTTCATTTACTATTGCATCATAAGTGGTTTGTTTTTATTATTTGCATACTATCAGATGTACTTGTCTGATATACTGTTTTATGTATATTAACTATATTACAATTGTCTATTTGTGTGTCTAATTGTCTGTATAATATTGTCTATATAATATTGTCTGTATAATATCGTCTGTATAATATTGTCTGTATAATATTGTCTGTATAATATTGTCTGTATAATATCAAACAATGTTAGTAATTTACCCCATTTGGAATGAAGCAGCATCGAGAGCACGGGTGTCTCATACGAGTGTCAAAATGGTACGAGTCGATTTTCACTAATAATTATAAGATTCTCAGTAGTCAAGCGGTATCGATGATTATGGCATAAATCGGTATATATTATTAAAAAAAACTTCGAATCGTGTCTTGGTGCACATTCTTCTTTTAGATGTCTTTGTTCCGGCCTGGTAGAAAATGATTATCCGTTTATACAATATAGGATCAGTCCACTGCAAAACCACGGCTATTTAAAAAAACAAAAAAAAACAATGTCTACTGCAAAACTACGGCTATTTTGTTTAATAAGCAATGTCCACTGCAAAACCACGGCTATTTTTAAAAAAAGCAATGTCTACTGCAAAACTACGGCTATTTTGTTTAATAGACAATGTCCACTGCAAAACCACGGCTATTTTTTAAAAAAGCAATGTCTACTGCAAAACTACGGCTATTTTGTTTAATAAGCAATGTCCACTGCAAAACCACGGCTATTTTTGAAAAAAAGCAATGTCTACTGCAAAACTACGGCTATTTTGTTTAATAAGCAATGTCCACTGCAAAACCACGGCTATTTTTGAAAAAAAGCAATGTCTACTACAAAACTACGGTTATTTTGTTTAATAAGCAATGTCCACTTCAAAACCACGGCTATTTTTAAAAGGCAATGTCTACTGCAAAACTACGGCTATTTTAATTAAAAGCAATGTCTACGGCTATTTTGTTTAATAAGCAATGTCCACTGCAAAACCACGGCTATTTTTTAAAAGGCTATGTCCACTGCAAAACCACGGCTATTTTTTAAAAGGCAATGTCTACTGCAAAACTACGGCTATTTAAAAAAAAACGATGCCCACTGCAAAAGCACGACTATTTTTACAAAGCAAAGTCCACTAAAAAAACACGGCTATTAATATATATATATATATATATATATATATATATATATATATATATATATATATATATATATATATATATATATATATATATATATGTATATATGCATGGAACGCTTTGGTCACAGTGGCGTTCCCTGCTTTGTGGAATAGCCTACCAGAGTTTTAAGTCTCTTCGGACAAACATTCAGACGGTATATAGATGTACACATCTTCTAACTGTCCATTCACATGGCCTGTTGCACCTTGCTATTTTTACTATAAGATTTTATGTAATTAAATATTTTTGTTAGGAATATTGGGCCTCTGAATCAATAATGATATCTAAATTTAACCATCTGATTAATGTGATTGAGGACCTGAGGTACCTATCCGCCAGAACTGTATGATAAGTTACACGCGATTATCAAGTTTCTAATTTAAGTGTATGTAATTAGTTGTGTTAAGATTAAAATGGACAATTAATTATTTTTGAAACAACTGTATATATTTAATATGATCCAGAGATTAAACCAAATAAGATTAGAATAAAATGTTGCATTAAGAAATGTAGTGCGTTTTTATTGCTTCCGGGGAGCATAATCCCGTTAATGTTAAACTCGGATGAATTAGATGTGAGGGAAGAGGCTTTACATAGGTATTGTCCATCAGGTAAGTGAACAGTAATTACTACTGAATTAGTTATGTCTGTAAAAGAATACTTAATTAGTTATGTCTTTAAAACAATACGTTTGAGCATCATTTAAAATTAAAGTAAGTATAGGTATATCTTATATTAAGACTATTTTTTTCGGAATAGCAAACCACTTAAGAAGAGATTAAAAACAATCTCAACTTACAAAATGGGGTCGGTGAACCTGCGTTTACAGAAGGTTTTCTCCACTAATGAACTGCAGAAATAGTTACGGTAACAAAATAAGCATTTCTACATTCATCTACACATTCACAAATCAGTGAAGAAGCTGTAAAATTGACAATTGAAGCTACACAAATTGTGTAAAGACAAGAAGCAAAATACAGGTACATTAAAACCAAATCAGTTTGCCAGCAGATACGACTTTTAATTACTTTTACGGAAAATCATACTAAACAATTTACGTATATTCTAACATAATGGTATTTATTGATCTAGATTCTAGTACAATTTTCAATGAAGAATAAAAAAAATATTATTGTGTAATATATTTTAATCTATCAATCTTAAAAATTAATTCTGATCGAAAAATGTAAAGGTTTTGGTAATATTTTATATCTTTTAGAATTAGAGTTTATTGAATGCAGTAAGAATATAGTATATTGTTACATAGTTACTCCTGCCTGAACCGCGGCAGTACGCGTTTCGTATGCTCATCGTGTAGAGGGGTTGTCGCGTCGTCTAGTTGATGAATACTTTCTTCTCTGCCGTCGTCTGTTGTCTGCAATAAAAGCCATGATGCCCTCCGAAGACAAACTCCTCTTTTAGATTAAATTCATTTTATTACATAAGTTGTTATTTAAACTGGGAGTCATTCACCGGGTCGAGAGAGAGGGAGAGAGCAAATCCTACTTTATCGTAGTTTGTTAACAATATTTCTTAACCATTCATAGAGAGGGGGAAAAAGGATTCTCGAGCTTGTATTCCCTGAAGGGAAATATTCTTTATCTTTACATTGTGAATCGCACGTCCTCTCAGTTCGCTTTCCGAATCAGACCGACTGAAAACTCGCTTCTCACGAGAACAAGTCACGTCACAGATCTCTTTGTTTCCCATGCAAGGCTCGCGAATTCACAGAGCCTCTCACAGGTGTAGACTGACCCTTAGTTTAGGGTCTCGTCACACGTAACCTTGTCACGTCTGCCAGCTTTGACTGTGAGAACAAGCCCTGTTCTGCACTCGACTGCCCCGCGTTAATTCGCGCAAGTCAAATCAACGATTCCCAACAGATACGTCCATTCCCATATGGCCATTATCAAACAATATTTTGCACAGTTATTCATACTTAGAATTCTGGTTAGAATCTATTTTTCATTAATTTTATTGAATGAAAATGTAAGCATTTGTATAAGATTTTATGAGCCCAAGCCCCAGATTTCGCCACGGAAGACGTTTTTATTTTCTAAGAAAAAGTTACAAATAACCCTAACGTATTGTCTGGAAGCAACCGTAAATCGCGAGTTGAGATCCACAGACAATGCATGACGCACCCATTTCCAAATGTGCCTCAGATTCTCTTAGTTCATATCATTAAGGGATTTCAACACCGTACGTCTATTGATTCCTTTTGTAAAATAAGGTTTCTTACGGTTAAATACATATATATATATTATATTGAAAAGGAAAAAAGAAAAACGAAAAAATATTATTCATGTATTCACCAACGTTTCGTCTTTGTTTCAAGATTTCCTTGGAATTATTCAGTTATTGAAATTAAGACGGAAGCTTGATTATATCATAAATAATATTTTTGGTATTCCTTTCATAATTGTCCACTACGTTAGAATATTAGTTTCTATTTTTTATTATATATTAGATATCCATACTATTTAGTTGCATTGTGTTAAAATATTAGTTTCTATTTTACTATATATTAGATATCCATATATTTAGTTGCATTGTGTCAGAATATTAGTTTCTATTTTTTTTATTATATATTGGATATCCATATAATTCCCTTTTTTTAAATTTCAGAGAATTAACATCAGACAGAACGCCTGGGATGACCTGATATAAGCAGATTTGTGTGCAGCGTTGTATGTGTATGATATTATCGGCCCAATGGGAATTCTTAAGATTTTTATTGTATCATATAATCGTTTATTGATAAAAAAAATGAAAAGCTTGGGAATTCGCAATAATAAATTATATATAGTAGAATTGTTTTGTCAGAAAGAACAATGACAGTAAATGTTGGTAACGACTCTTCTAAATCAGGAAATATACACACCGGTGTCGTTTCCAGTTTAGCATTACAACAATTATTATCTTTTGTATTTATGAATTGTTTCTTTTATAGTGTGAGGTCAAATGTGCAATGACTAGCTAATTATTTTAAATTACTTGTCGGGTTATTATCGGAAGATATGGTACATTAAGATAATGGCTATTTATGAAATTGGGAAAAATCATGAAAAGTTGAAGTTTGATATAGAAAAGTGTTAAATATTACATATTCTAAGTCCTAAACTCGATCTCGTATCGCTCGCTATTATCTGGTGGGCACAGATAACACAGAAACACTCTACAACTGTCTGTTATATCTATTTTATTTGCAGATTTATACTGGTTCTCGGTTTGCAAATCTATTGGGACCGGATTTTTATATACTCATCACCTGTCATCCCCAAATTCTCTAAGTACATGGTAACAACATAGACGCAGTTCAAGAGAAGTCTAAAAAGACAGCCGGCAGTATACTTTCTTTTATTGCCCAGTTGAAAATAGACCCGACCTTCTGTGATGTAAGCTTGTAGACAGTTTTGCCATTCTTTTGGGCTGTCTGTAATTATAGTAAAACTAAAACATCCTAGGAAAAATCGAAAATCTATTCTGAACGTATACTTTCTTCTATTCAAAAACAGATCTGTTAAATTACTATATAGCCGTACCTACTACATAAAGAAACAGCAACACAGAATAGAATAGTTCATATATATGTAGGACTACGTTAAGATTGGATAGTAGAGTCCAACAACACATTCCGAGTAAGATTAGGAATGGAACCTTCCGGACAATGGACGTTCAAAATAACACATACAGGTCGCCCATTACAGACCATTTACTTAAAAACCCGCCGTGCGCTAAGAATTTTAGCATGGACTTCTTCACCATTCTCAGTCATGCTCACTCGTTATACCATCTAAAAATCTTGGAGACGATCCAAGTTCGTCTTAAACGTCGCTCCCTTTGCAAGCAAAGGGAATGTCTATTAGAACTAGATGTGATCAATCTCTAAGATTCATCTACCATTGTACGTATACCATAACGCTATTTTATTTTCTGTACTCTCTCTTTTCACCCCCTTTTGTAAATCCATCGTTTGTTGTTTTAAGTCCTTCGATACAGCCTTTGTTAAGAGAGGGCGAAACCGGTCGGCTGGCTTCTTTTTTATTAACTTTTATTCATGAACGATAAAATTCGTCTTCCTTTCATGTTTGCGATAATAAAATGGTCTACTCACCCCAAAATCATGTGTGCTTTTCGACTTCCATTTATCTTTCTCGTTTTTATTTTTATTTTTCCCCCTCTCTCTCCTTTTTTGTCTCTATGAATTTTTATTTTATTTTATTTCATTTTAACTTACTGTCAGATAGGTAAACGTGTTGGGTAGCAGAAGAGATCTTTTCTACAATTGTATGACCGTCTGGACCTATCAACAAAGATTTTAAATATATAGGTTATCGAGAGTATTGAATGTAGCAATCTATCTGGGCTATACATCTTATTCTTTTGTCTAATTTCATATTAAGTTTCAAGGAGAAATTTATAGTCGGTCTGTTTTGGTTTAAAATTGAAATAGCATTTTAATCCATAAACTCGCAGTAATCCAATTCATATAAATCACGGTAATCCTTCATACACATCCATACACCTTCATACACATTCATTTAATGTGTATAAATGTGTATGAAGGATTACCGTGATTTATATGAATTGGATTACACGGACTACTGTTTTAATCTTGGATATCATGTTCACAACGTCGAGCAACAGGGAGGTGACTGCGGTTAAGTGAATAACGACGCGGACTGACAACCTGGGTGTTCCATGTTCGAACCCAGTCGATTCTATAATACCACTTTTACTTAGAGATGTTTGCAACCATTACGTGGTCCCTCCTGACGGCAACAGAATCAAACGGGTCAACAAAGTTGTACCGTGTTGATTCATACGAATTAACTTAACTTAACGTGTAGCAACGGAGTAATAAAGTATTAATTAGTGACAGTATTCGGCGTCTGAAGGTTCAATCCTCAGTCCAGGCGATACTAAGAATATAATTGAGCAATGTTTAAATTTTCTATCTGTAAATGGCTGGCGCAACAAGAATAATCTACGACCGTGAATTTAATAAAGAGTTCCGTTCAAAATTTCATTAAGATTCCCGAGTTCGACAAGACGCACCTGAAGAAAGTAGGATGTTTGATCGGCCGAAAAGTTGTAAAGATAATAACCAAGATGAGGAAAGTAGTCCGAATAATTTAAATTAAGCAAATGACCCATTCTCATCTAAAAATTTCAAAAAGAATTTCCGAAACAAAATGTCCGTCTTAATTTTTTAATGAGTATTACTATTTTTAAAAATAGGAGGCTGAAACATCATGAAAATTGTGTTGAATAGACTCATTAGTTTTCAAGTTATTTAAATAAATGTGATGTTTTCTATGTCATACTTACATTAGAAATAGCATGTTAATCGCTAAACGCTCAGATTGTTGTGTTAATTAATTCAGAACGTTCTACAAAACGAATCTACAGTCCTTAACAAAAAAAAAATATGTTTATTCAATTCTAAGAATTCATAAAAGCTTCTCTCTTTTTTTCTTCTCTATAAACTGCCGCCTTTTTTTGTGGAGTATTGTTATCACGTGACCAAACTGTTTTAATAGGTCCATTAAGAAAGTATTTCATTTGTTTTCTTTCGTTTTTTTGTTAGTTTCAAGTTTCAGTCGTTTTGTCGAGCGATGACAAAATCATCAGAAGCAAATCAATTCACTTTTTGTTTTGCTTCCGCCTTCTTGAAAATGGCGAAATCTTAATGGCATTTACTCTCTTACAGTTTTCGTCGTTTTTGTTTGTGTAGCTTTTTAAAAAAGACAATATAATAGAAAGATATAATTAAAGAGGTTTAGGCGAACACGACAAACTGATGCTGTAAAGTGTCAAGGAAACAAAAAAACAGCGATTGCTAAATAAATGGAATGTTTGGAACGAATGGCGACAGAGAAAACAAAATAAAATAAATTTACTGCAATAAGCGCGGATGTCTGTCTGCATTTGGAGACTGTAAATCTTTCGGATTATAACGTGATTTAATCTCGCGTAAATGCCGAGATACATCGTTGAATCAACGTTAGCTATGTTATCAAAGAAGAGGATTAATAAGAAGTACCCGGTCAGTCAACTCATTCTCAGTTCAAATTATAACATTTATTGATATTTAGGAAAATATGTCATTTAATGTCCATGTACATGAAACAAATAACATCTACAAATAATTATGGTAGAATCAGATTTGGGCCTTCTTGGTGTTGAATAATCTTCGTACGTACATGTTAAATCAACCAGCCAAATGAGGCTCTCTACCGTGTCGTTTCTTTTGTCGTTTCGTCTCATCGAGTAAATCTTATTGAAATCGGTAGCAGGTTAGGGTTAGGGTTTAGGGTTAGGATTAAGGTTAGAATTAGGGTATGTGTAAAGGTTAGGGTTAGGGTAAAATTTTAGGGTTAGGTTTTAGGGTTAGGGGTAAGGGTTGGGGGTAGGGTTAGGGCTAGGTTTAGGTTAGAGTTAGGGATTAGGGTTAGAGTTAGGGTTTAGGGTTAGGTTTAGTGTTAGGGTTTAGGGTTATTTTTAGTGTTAGGAGTTATGGTTAGGGTTAGGTTAGGGTTAGGGGTTAAGGTTAGGGTTATGGGTAGGGTTAGGGTTTTGGGTAAAGGTTAGAGTTAGGGTCAGGGTTAGGGTTAGGGTTAAATCTTCGTACGAACCTGTTGAGTCAACGCGCCAAATTAGGCTAGCTACCGTGTCACTTCTTTTGTCGTTTTGTCTCATCAAGTAAATCTTATTGAAACCAGTAGCATGTTCGCTCTTGTTCCCCGTTTTGTACAACTTCTTACAAAACAGATGCGTCCTTCGTTTGTCAGTCTTGGATTATTCGTTTCTGTTATTCTTGGGGCAGGATTCTTCAATCAGAAATAGACACACACAACTGTCAATTTCTAAAAGCCGGATCAATTAAATTGACATCGGTAAGATGTGTTCATATGAAATGTTTAGGCTAAAAATAATCTCGTATCAAGCTATCGATTGAGAGAGTCTGGATAGCCATCCGTGAAATTACAATAAAAAAGCACACGATTACTTCTGAATCACCTTCTACATATGAACACTATAAAACTTTTAAAATCAATGGATCTTCTTAACATGCATATAGAAATGTAAGCTTCACTGGACAAAGAAAAATGTTGTTCTAACCTACAGTCTGACAAACTTCACAGATAACATGAAGTGGAACAAATGCATTGAAGACATTGCCAGGATTGCTGCAAAGAAGGTGGGATCCCTTTACCATGCTAGTAAACTTCTGACATTATCATATACCTCTACAAAGCCACCATCCGCCCATGCATGGAGTATTGTTGCCACATATAGGCTAGTGCATCATCCCCTAGTCTCTCCCCCTTAGACAAGGTCCAAAAAAGAGTCACCAACTTAATAGGTCCCTCACTATCCACCAAGATCCAGCCCGTATCCCACCGCCGCAATGTTGCTTCCTTGTGCCTGTTTTACAAGTACTTCAATGGATTGTGCTCCGATGAACTTGCTGCTCTGGTGCCCCAACGACGTAAATTCGCTAGACCAACCCGACAATCTGCCAAATCCCATTCATTCACTGTGGAAGTACCCAGATACCGAAAAGCTTTCTACTGTAAAAGCTTCTTTCCTCATGCTGCTGGACTCTGGAACTCTCTCCCTGCTCCCTGTTTTTCTGACGCTACTGACATGCAGACATTTAAAACTAATGTAAACAGACATCTCGCTGCGCAGCTCCCAATTTAGGTTGATTCCCCCCCCCCCCCAAAAAAATAAAACTCTCACTCTTTCTCTCAGTAGCCCCTTACGTCTAGAGTGGCGGCCTGCCTTGTTTGGGGTGAACTATGTTAAAAAAAAAAATTAAAAAAAAAAAACGAAAATGCTATTTCAAACTCTAGTGTGAGCAACAGACAAAAACGATACTCTAAGCGACAGACTGACCGACGTATAGACCATCTTATAGATATAAATGAACGCATTAAGATAAGATACGTCCATCCAATACGTACCTTTAGTGTTAAACGTGACAAAGCAACGGATCCTAGCATAGAAACACGTGACCCATCTTTAAAAGAATGAAATATTCCAACAGTAGAGCCGAGGAGGATGCGCAAATGGATACTGTTTCGGACTATTGAATTGACTATCGATTTTGAATCCAATCAAATCTATTTTATTTGTTAAATATAGGTGGGTATAAATATTAGCTAACATATATTTGCACAGATAATATTGGCGTTATGTTCTAAACAAGAAAACCTTTCAGACCAAGGATCATTAACGGGTAAATAGATTGACATTGCCGTATCGTAGAGGCCCGGAAACCGATTAACCGGGCGTGCATAATGACACTCGTTCTCAGGCTGACGTGATTTCTGAAGAAAATATAGATATTTCCTTTGAACACTCGGTTGAGACAAGATATATTGAAAATAGTCTGATAATAATTAAATCATGCCCTGAAAAAGTGATTGAAGTATCTCGATCTTTATCTTTCGTTAACGCTTCCTGACCTTACAGTTTACCGAACGATCGGTGGGAATAAATCATTCATCTACTAATATCTTGTTGTTTAATTATTAATTGAATAATTAATTAGAGAAGCATGTCAGGTGGCTTTTGTATTGCAGCTATCAAAATTATCTCAGTTCTTTGTGGAACAATAACCGCACGCAATATAGAAGCCGGTTAGAATACAGTATATGATTCTGAGTATTAATAATTGAATGACTGTTTGGAATTAAATGCCCACATGATGTCATATCGGTTACAACCCCCAGGCTATGTCAGACATTTACATTATTTTATTTATCTTCCTTTCACAAGGTAAGATGTGACACAAGGTCGGGAAAGGGGGGTTTGAAAAGCCAGCGCCCGAGAAGGTGAACATTCTGGCCTACAAAAAATGCCTGAGCAGCCCCGTCGGCATTCCCCGGTAGGGGCGCCTCAGGCTGTAAGAAATGAACTTACTCCTCCCCCAAGAGGGGAGGCAAAGCCTGGGAGGGTGGACCTCCGAGAACTGCACAGGACAAACCCACAGACCGGCGTAAATCAAGCCCCGAAGGCCAAGACGATACCAATCTATGGAGTGCAGTATCCATTGGAACAGATACTACACTTTTATCTTAGCCAAAAGGCCAAGAATATCATTGAAAAGCTTTAAATCCTCCTCTTCAGCCATAGGAGGAATAGCAATTTCTTTTTACAGTTGATGGTTCCCAATAGGTATCATGTTGTCGCATGTAAAATAATATAGAAAGGGTTGATATGCCATAAAAGCCAATAAACCACAACAATATTAAAAACGGAGAAAATTTAAAGAAACGAAAAGATGCGGCCGTTATCATGATGAAATTTTGGACGGAAATAACATCCTTTATTCTTAAACGGGTTTGGTTTCTTCTTTTAGTCGAATTGAGATGACCGATTACATAATAAGAATTGGATTCCATTATTCCGCTGTTAAATAACGGATCGTGTCAGGTTTGTAATATGACCGAAGGAATAACGATTACATTCGTATTTGCTTGCTCTAGGTAAGGTTTTATTTTAAAGTGAACTAAAGCTGGAAAGAAAGTTTTTAATAAAGAAGAATTTTATTTTTTAACCACCACTTTATCAAGGCCGAGGCCACCCGTGGACAAGTTTTAATATGATTTCTATTCATCCCCCCTCCAGGAGATTAGACACAAGTGTCATGTGGGTTTGATGATAGCGTTTTCAGTGGAATGACTTGGATTTGAACGTGGCACACCCAGGTTCTCAGACCGCGTCGATACCATCTAAGCCACTGTGCCATCCCCAAAGAAGAATGGTTTTGATAATCGTGCAAAATCGTTAACTTAAGCAATATTTTGGAAAAGAAAAATCGTTAAGAAATTTTCATTTGAATTTCCAATAAAAATTAGTAACGATCAGATTTAAGGAAAAAATAACGATTTAAGAAAATATACGGACGAGTATCCCCACGCTGATAAATAGCTATTAGTAAAGCAAATAGAATTATAACGTATCTAGCTTACATTGACAATGACAACTTGAAAAACTATTGGTTATCTCAATGCTAAGTGCTATAACTCAAATAAAAAGCAGGGAAACAAAAATCATGAATTAATAATGGCGATTGCTTTTATTATCTGTTGTATTTTGTTGTGATATGAGCTTCAAAACAAAATACAATCATACAAGCGGATTAGCAAACGGGTTTTAAAAAATAGGGAAAAAAGGGGAGAAAAAGGTTTATCAACCTTTTCTCCCTTCGACGCTAGACAAATTATATATATATATATATATATATTATATTTATTTATTTGAATTTTCAGATATATTTGTTTTATATATATATATATATATATATTTATTATTATTAGACGCTAATCTTAATAAATAGAAAGTTAAATAAACGATTCTTTTAGAGAATTAAATTTTTAAAAATAAATGACCGCTGATACGAAGAAAGAAAGAAAGAAAGAAAAGAGCGAGTAATTAATTCAATTAACAGTTAAATTGAACGCAGTAACAGTAATTTCAAACAAATAAGTCGACTACAACGCTAAAACATGTGTATGCTGGCCAGCACAGGCACGTACGTGTGTGTGTGTATTTGTATGAGTGTGTGTATGTGTGTGTGTGTGTGTGTTTGTGTATCGAGCAGTAAGAGACAAAGAAAGAGAGAAAGAAAAAAGGCACGCAGCCCAGACGAAGAGAGAAAGAGCGAAAGGGAAAAACAACTATTCAATAAACGGTTAAAATTAAACGCAGTAGTAGTAATTTTAAAACAATTAAGTCAACTACAACGCTAAGAGATGTGTATGATTGATCGCATGGTGTGTGTGTGTGTGTTTGTATGTGTGTGGGTGTGTGTGTGTGTATGTGTGTGTGTGTGTGTGTGTGTATGTATCGAGCAGTAAGAGAGAAAGAAAAGGAGAAATAAAAAAGGTATTTGTGAATGGGTGTATGTATATATGTATGTATGCTTACGCGCATAGGCACGTGTCGATGTATGTGTGTGTGTGTGTATCAATGTACATGTACACGTCCCATTACGTGTGTGTGGACGCGTATGTGCGTGTGCTCATTTATACACATATTTAATTTTTAATTTATGATTTTTCTACTCTTTCCCCCTCATTGCCTGGGAAAACCTCCCACCGTACACACGCAAACCCCAAACACCGATGAAGACTGAAGGATCAGTCGAAAATTTTGTTCTCCATACCATCAAGAAAAAACTATTTTTCTTTACAGAACAACTTATATTCCTACACGTCACAAAATAAATAAATGGAAAAATAAATAATAAAAAGTTATAACACAATATAAACTTTTTTTCATTTTATTTTTTTATATACATACTTATATATATATATATATATATATATATATTTATTTATTTCGTACAGAAAAATTAGTACAACATTCGTACCGTCGGTTTCAAGCTCGGAAAGTCTTACCCATCCGGCTCTCTTCAGCTTCTGTTGTCATCTGTTTTGGAAATGTGAAGTCACATGACACTCTCGTTGGGACGCGTTATTTGCTCAGTGTGTTTTTGTATGTTTGTTTGAATTTAAATTTAGTGCAATGAAACTGTTGGGATATAAAACCGGAAGAGATTTGGAGAGATATAATAATATAAGATTAAAGGGGAAAAAATAATAAATTAAAAAATAAAATAAAAATAAAATTGAAATTAAAATTAAATTTGAAATTAAAACGTAAGAAATAAAAAAAATAAAATAAAAATATATATATATATATATATATATATATATATATATATATATATATATATATATATATCTTTAGTTTGGATAAATAGAAACAAAGCGCTCACTAACGTTAGTAGACAATTATATATTTATTACATATAATACTAAACAATATTCCAATTAGCCATTTATACTAGTGTTTTTGAGGTATGAGGTATGTTTAATGAAAACGTTAACTCCTTTAATCAGTCAATGAATTAATCGTTTTAAAGCACAAATTAATAAATTGCTGCTTAACCCAATCGTTTCTTTACTCAAGCTCTACTGTTGCAAAATATTAGCGTTTTCTATACTGTCTCTATATTTATGCCGCCTAAATCTACGTATCTACTGGCGAAGTCTAAAGCTTTGTTGAGGTGGTCTTTTTTATGGAGAGTTAAAAATCTGTTATGACGCATTTCGTATATTGCATTACCTCCCCTCTAAGAGGGTGTCTAATATTTAACAAGTCACAATCAAATAAAATTGGGTAACGTACAAAAACATGCATCTTACGTTTAACTACAGCAAACCATTCGCTGGAATTAAAATTGGACACAACAACACAAAGAAAAAGCGGAGTTCGAAGGAAGAACGTTTTATTGGGATGTCATCATAGCCTTCTCTTCTACCAGTGTCGATGTAGTGTTTCGGTCACGGTTCTTGTTGGCTTTTGGTCCCCTGATTTATCGTTGATATTAGGGCATTGTCTGCGCGTGGTGTTCACCTGATAAAATTCAAAACGACTGCCTACCCCTCTTTCATCTCCTCTCTTTGAACTATTCCACTACCGGAACGCTTCTGGCTACTAAGTTGAGGTGATATTTTAGTGATGATCCCATGACTCGAAAGAGAGACACAAAGATAGAGTAAGAGAGAGAGAGAAAGAGTGATGAATAGGGGGACGCCGACGGCAATCCATAAACAGTTGTTTGTAGTTTCGCTGATTCGAGTAGCAGTTGTACAGCTTAGCATAGGTTGCTATAGAAACAGGTTGTGTGTGAGTACAGAGACAATATGTATTTGATAATGATTTACATATTCCTGCTGATTGCCCCTTCTGGCAGGGATCGAATTGTTGTATTTTTTGTCCTCATTAATTAGACATAGAATTCGTTTCTTTTTGTGTTGCGGTTTAGTAAAAAATATCAGCCATTTTAATAAATCAGTTCATAAAATATATCCGAATTTAGAATATATTATACATATACATAAATTACTTTACCGATTAAATTAATTCGAATAGCATACCTTTTGGTTTCTTAAAAAAGAAGTCAGGCTTTTTTAAAGTTATTTGATTGAAAAAAATTCCATTTTTAAACAAAATAACTTTTTTCAAATAAATAAGTTTTGTGATAGATTTACGTCCACTTTGAAATTGAAATATACAAGTAGAGTGAGCGATTCATTTCTTACAAACACACAAATATTGGCGTAGTTCATCTACAATGAGTACTCTCATATACTTCTATTAAGTTCTACTCAGGCATAGAGCACTGTTGAAGTAAATACTGAAAACAATAGATATTTATGCAACATATTATCTTACAATGCAAGTATATATATGAAGCAATATATATATATATATATAATTCAAATTATTTTCGTTCTTTTTTTTTTTTAAGCATTGGTGATAGGTAATAAGTGTCAATAGAAAGCCCTTACAATGCAAGGTAGACTTTTTTTTTTTTTTACTGTTGTCTTATATATTTCGGAGAAACACTCCATTTTCAAAGATGTATTTTTTTTTTTTATATTTTATTTTTTTTTAATTATTTTTTTTTAAATAAACAAACTTATAGTTTTGTTTATAGAAGAAACGTCTTGTTGGTCTGACGTATTTATCCGCTCTGTGATGGAATTCGCGGTAGTAGGTAGAAAGAACTGAAGCATCGGGCATGCCGGGAGTTAAATTCAAATTATTTTCGTTTTTTTTTTTTTTTTAAGCATTGGTGATAGGTAATAAGTGTCAATAGAAAGCCCTTACAATGCAAGGTAGACTTTTTTTTTTTTTTTACTGTTGTCTTATATATTTCGGAGAAACACTCCATTTTCAAAGATGTATTTTTTTTTAAATAAACAAACTTATAGTTTTGTTTATAGAAGACACGTCTTGTTGGTCTGACGTATTTATCCGCTCTGTGATGGAATTCGCGGTAGTAGGTAGAAAGAACTGAAGCATCGGGCATGCCGGGAGTTAAATTCAAATTATTTTCGTTCTTTTTTTTTTTTAAGCATTGGTGATAGGTAATAAGTGTCAATAGAAAGCCCTTACAATGCAAGGTAGACTTTTTTTTTTTTTACTGTTGTCTTATATATTTCGGAGAAACACTCCATTTTCAAAGATGTATTTTTTTTTAAATAAACAAACTTATAGTTTTGTTTATAGAAGAAACGTCTTGTTTGTCTGACGTATTTATCCGCTCTGTGATGGAATTCGCGGTAGTAGGTAGAAAGAACTGAAGCATCGGGCATGCCGGGAGTTAAATTCAAATTATTTTCGTTCTTTTTTTTTTTTTAAGCATTGGTGATAGGTAATAAGTGTCAATAGAAAGCCCTTACAATGCAAGGTAGACTTTTTTTTTTTTTTTACTGTTGTCTTATATATTTCGGAGAAACACTCCATTTTCAAAGATGTATTTTTTTTAAAATAAACAAACTTATAGTTTTGTTTATAGAAGAAACGTCTTGTTGGTCTGACGTATTTATCCGCTCTGTGATGGAATTCGCGGTAGTAGGTAGAAAGAACTGAAGCATCGGGCATGCCGGGAGTTAAATTCAAATTATTTTCGTTCTTTTTTTTTTTTAAGCATTGGTGATAGGTAATAAGTGTCAATAGAAAGCCCTTACAATGCAAGGTAGACTTTTTTTCTTTTTTTTTACTGTTGTCTTATATATTTCGGAGAAACACTCCATTTTCAAAGATGTATTTTTTTTTTAAATAAACAAACTTATAGTTTTGTTTATAGAAGAAACGTCTTGTTGGTCTGACGTATTTATCCGCTCTGTGATGGAATTCGCGGTAGTAGGTAGAAAGAACTGAAGCATCGGGCATGCCGGGAGTTAAATTCAAATTATTTTCGTTCTTTTTTTTTTTATTTTTTAAGCATTGGTGATAGGTAATAAGTGTCAATAGAAAGCCCTTACAATGCAAGGTAGACTTTTTTTTTTTTTTTACTGTTGTCTTATATATTTCGGAGAAACACTCCATTTTCAAAGATGTATTTTTTTTTAAATAAACAAACTTATAGTTTTGTTTATAGAAGAAACGTCTTGTTGGTCTGACGTATTTATCCGCTCTGTGATAGAATTCGCGGTAGTAGGTAGAAAGAACTGAAGCATCGGGCATGCCGGGAGTTAAATTCAAATTATTTTCGTTCTTTTTTTTTTTTTAAGCATTGGTGATAGGTAATAAGTGTCAATAGAAAGCCCTTACAATGCAAGGTAGACTTTTTTTCTTTTTTTTACTGTTGTCTTATATATTTCGGAGAAACACTCCATTTTCAAAGTTGTATTTTTTTTTAAATAAACAAACTTATAGTTTTGTTTATAGAAGAAACGTCTTGTTGGTCTGACGTATTTATCCGCTCTGTGATGGAATTCGCGGTAGTAGGTAGAAAGAACTGAAGCATCGGGCATGCCGGGAGTTAACTTCAAATTATTTTCGTTCTTTTTTTTTTTAAGCATTGGTGATAGGTAATAAGTGTCAATAGAAAGCCCTTACAATGCAAGGTAGACTTTTTTTTTTTTTACTGTTGTCTTATATATTTCGGAGAAACACTCCATTTTCAAAGATGTATTTTTTTTTAAATAAACAAACTTATAGTTTTGTTTATAGAAGAAACGTCTTGTTGGTCTGACGTATTTATCCGCTCTGTGATGGAATTTGCGGTAGTAGGTAGAAAGAACTGAAGCATCGGGCATGCCGGGAGTTAAATTCAAATTATTTTCGTTCTTTTTTTTTTTTAAGCATTGGTGATAGGTAATAAGTGTCAATAGAAAGCCCTTACAATGCAAGGTAGACTTTTTTTTTTTTTTACTGTTGTCTTATATATTTCGGAGAAACACTCCATTTTCAAAGATGTATTTTTTTTAAAATAAACAAACTTATAGTTTTGTTTATAGAAGAAACGTCTTGTTGGTCTGACGTATTTATCCGCTCTGTGATGGAATTCGCGGTAGTAGGTAGAAAGAACTGAAGCATCGGGCATGCCGGGAGTTAAATTCAAATTATTTTCGTTCTTTTTTTTTTTTAAGCATTGGTGATAGGTAATAAGTGTCAATAGAAAGCCCTTACAATGCAAGGTAGACTTTTTTTTTTTACTGTTGTCTTATATATTTCGGAGAAACACTCCATTTTCAAAGATGTATTTTTTTTTTAAATAAACAAACTTATAGTTTTGTTTATAGAAGAAACGTCTTGTTGGTCTGACGTATTTATCCGCTCTGTGATGGAATTTGCGGTAGTAGGTAGAAAGAACTGAAGCATCGGGCATGCCGGGAGTTAAATTCAAATTATTTTCGTTCTTTTTTTTTTTTAAGCATTGGTGATAGGTAATAAGTGTCAATAGAAAGCCCTTACAATGCAAGGTAGACTTTTTTTTTTTTTTACTGTTGTCTTATATATTTCGGAGAAACACTCCATTTTCAAAGATGTATTTTTTTTTAAATAAACAAACTTATAGTTTTGTTTATAGAAGAAACGTCTTGTTGGTCTGACGTATTTATCCGCTCTGTGATGGAATTCGCGGTAGTAGGTAGAAAGAACTGAAGCATCGGGCATGCCGGGAGTTAAATTCAAATTATTTTCGTTCTTTTTTTTTTTTAAGCATTGGTGATAGGTAATAAGTGTCAATAGAAAGCCCTTACAATGCAAGGTAGACTTTTTTTTTTTTTACTGTTGTCTTATATATTTCGGAGAAACACTCCATTTTCAAAGATGTATTTTTTTTTTAAATAAACAAACTTATAGTTTTGTTTATAGAAGACACGTCTTGTTGGTCTGACGTATTTATCCGCTCTGTGATGGAATTCGCGGTAGTAGGTAGAAAGAACTGAAGCATCGGGCATGCCGGGAGTTAAATTCAAATTATTTTCGTTCTTTTTTTTTTTAAGCATTGGTGATAGGTAATAAGTGTCAATAGAAAGCCCTTACAATGCAAGGTAGACTTTTTTTTTTTTTTTTTACTGTTGTCTTATATATTTCGGAGAAACACTCCATTTTCAAAGATGTATTTTTTTTTAAATAAACAAACTTATAGTTTTGTTTATAGAAGAAACGTCTTGTTGGTCTGACGTATTTATCCGCTCTGTGATGGAATTCGCGGTAGTAGGTAGAAAGAACTGAAGCATCGGGCATGCCGGGAGTTAAATTCAAATTATTTTCGTTCTTTTTTTTTTTTAAGCATTGGTGATAGGTAATAAGTGTCAATAGAAAGCCCTTACAATGCAAGGTAGACTTTTTTTTTTTTTTTACTGTTGTCTTATATATTTCGGAGAAACACTCCATTTTCAAAGATGTATTTTTTTTTAAATAAACAAACTTATAGTTTTGTTTATAGAAGAAACGTCTTGTTGGTCTGACGTATTTATCCGCTCTGTGATGGAATTCGCGGTAGTAGGTAGAAAGAACTGAAGCATCGGGCATGCCGGGAGTTAAATTCAAATTATTTTCGTTCTTTTTTTTTTTTAAGCATTGGTGATAGGTAATAAGTGTCAATAGAAAGCCCTTACAATGCAAGGTAGACTTTTTTTTTTTTTTTACTGTTTTATATATTTCGGAGAAACACTCCATTTTCAAAGATGTATTTTTTTTTAAATAAACAAACTTATAGTTTTGTTTATAGAAGAAACGTCTTGTTGGTCTGACGTATTTATCCGCTCTGTGATGGAATTCGCGGTAGTAGGTAGAAAGAACTGAAGCATCGGGCATGCCGGGAGTTAAATTCAAATTATTTTCGTTCTTTTTTTTTTTTAAGCATTGGTGATAGGTAATAAGTGTCAATAGAAAGCCCTTACAATGCAAGGTAGACTTTTTTTTTTTTTACTGTTGTCTTATATATTTCGGAGAAACACTCCATTTTCAAAGATGTATTTTTTTTTAAATAAACAAACTTATAGTTTTGTTTATAGAAGAAACGTCTTGTTGGTCTGACGTATTTATCCGCTCTGTGATGGAATTTGCGGTAGTAGGTAGAAAGAACTGAAGCATCGGGCATGCCGGGAGTTAAATTCAAATTATTTTCGTTCTTTTTTTTTTTAAGCATTGGTGATAGGTAATAAGTGTCAATAGAAAGCCCTTACAATGCAAGGGAGACTTTTTTTCTTTTTTTTACTGTTGTCTTATATATTTCGGAGAAACACTCCATTTTCAAAGATGTATTTTTTTTTAAATAAACAAACTTATAGTTTTGTTTATAGAAGAAACGTCTTGTTGGTCTGACGTATTTATCCGCTCTGTGATGGAATTCGCGGTAGTAGGTAGAAAGAACTGAAGCATCGGGCATGCCGGGAGTTAAATTCAAATTATTTTCGTTCTTTTTTTTTTTAAGCATTGGTGATAGGTAATAAGTGTCAATAGAAAGCCCTTACAATGCAAGGTAGACTTTTTTTTTTTTTACTGTTGTCTTATATATTTCGGAGAAACACTCCATTTTCAAAGATGTATTTTTTTTTTAAATAAACAAACTTATAGTTTTGTTTATAGAAGAAACGTCTTGTTGGTCTGACGTATTTATCCGCTCTGTGATGGAATTCGCGGTAGTAGGTAGAAAGAACTGAAGCATCGGGCATGCCGGGAGTTAAATTCAAATTATTTTCGTTCTTTTTTTTTTTTAAGCATTGCTGATAGGTAATAAGTGTCAATAGAAAGCCCTTACAATGCAAGGTAGACTTTTTTTTTTTTTACTGTTGTCTTATATATTTCGGAGAAACACTCCATTTTCAAAGATGTATTTTTTTTTAAATAAACAAAATTATAGTTTTGTTTATAGAAGAAACGTCTTATTGGTCTGACGTATTTATCCGCTCTGTGATGGAATTCGCGGTAGTAGGTAGAAAGAACTGAAGCATCGGGCATGCCGGGAGTTAAATTCAAATTATTTTCGTTCTTTTTTTTTTTTAAGCATTGGTGATAGGTAATAAGTGTCAATAGAAAGCCCTTACAATGCAAGGTAGACTTTTTTTTTTTTTTACTGTTGTCTTATATATTTCGGAGAAACACTCCATTTTCAAAGATGTATTTTTTTTTAAATAAACAAACTTATAGTTTTGTTTATAGAAGAAACGTCTTGTTGGTCTGACGTATTTATCCGCTCTGTGATGGAATTCGCGGTAGTAGGTAGAAAGAACTGAAGCATCGGGCATGCCGGGAGTTAAATTCAAATTATTTTCGTTCTTTTTTTTTTTTAAGCATTGGTGATAGGTAATAAGTGTCAATAGAAAGCCCTTACAATGCAAGGTAGACTTTTTTTTTTTTTTTACTGTTTTATATATTTCGGAGAAACACTCCATTTTCAAAGATGTATTTTTTTTTAAATAAACAAACTTATAGTTTTGTTTATAGAAGAAACGTCTTGTTGGTCTGACGTATTTATCCGCTCTGTGATGGAATTCGCGGTAGTAGGTAGAAAGAACTGAAGCATCGGGCATGCCGGGAGTTAAATTCAAATTATTTTCGTTCTTTTTTTTTTTTAAGCATTGGTGATAGGTAATAAGTGTCAATAGAAAGCCCTTACAATGCAAGGTAGACTTTTTTTTTTTTTTTACTGTTGTCTTATATATTTCGGAGAAACACTCCATTTTCAAAGATGTATTTTTTTTTAAATAAACAAACTTATAGTTTTGTTTATAGAAGAAACGTCTTGTTGGTCTGACGTATTTATCCGCTCTGTGATGGAATTCGCGGTAGTAGGTAGAAAGAACTGAAGCATCGGGCATGCCGGGAGTTAAATTCAAATTATTTTCGTTCTTTTTTTTTTTTAAGCATTGGTGATAGGTAATAAGTGTCAATAGAAAGCCCTTACAATGCAAGGTAGACTTTTTTTCTTTTTTTTACTGTTTTATATATTTCGGAGAAACACTCCATTTTCAAAGATGTATTTTTTTTTAAATAAACAAACTTATAGTTTTGTTTATAGAAGAAACGTCTTGTTGGTCTGACGTATTTATCCGCTCTGTGATGGAATTCGCGGTAGTAGGTAGAAAGAACTGAAGCATCGGGCATGCCGGGAGTTAAATTCAAATTATTTTCGTTCTTTTTTTTTTTTAAGCATTGGTGATAGGTAATAAGTGTCAATAGAAAGCCCTTACAATGCAAGGTAGACTTTTTTTTTTTTTTACTGTTGTCTTATATATTTCGGAGAAACACTCCATTTTCAAAGATGTATTTTTTTTTAAATAAACAAACTTATAGTTTTGTTTATAGAAGAAACGTCTTGTTGGTCTGACGTATTTATCCGCTCTGTGATGGAATTCGCGGTAGTAGGTAGAAAGAACTGAAGCATCGGGCATGCCGGGAGTTAAATTCAAATTATTTTCGTTCTTTTTTTTTTTTAAGCATTGGTGATAGGTAATAAGTGTCAATAGAAAGCCCTTACAATGCAAGGTAGACTTTTTTTCTTTTTTTTACTGTTTTATATATTTCGGAGAAACACTCCATTTTCAAAGATGTATTTTTTTTTTAAATAAACAAACTTATAGTTTTGTTTATAGAAGAAACGTCTTGTTGGTCTGACGTATTTATCCGCTCTGTGATGGAATTCGCGGTAGTAGGTAGAAAGAACGTAAGCATCGGGCATGCCGGGAGTTAAATTCAAATTATTTTCGTTCTTTTTTTTTTTAAGCATTGGTGATAGGTAATAAGTGTCAATAGAAAGCCCTTACAATGCAAGGTAGACTTTTTTTTTTTTTAACTGTTGTCTTATATATTTCGGAGAAACACTCCATTTTCAAAGATGTATTTTTTTTTAAATAAACAAACTTATAGTTTTGTTTATAGAAGAAACGTCTTGTTGGTCTGACGTATTTATCCGCTCTGTGATGGAATTCGCGGTAGTAGGTAGAAAGAACTGAAGCATCGGGCATGCCGGGAGTTAAATTCAAATTATTTTCGTTCTTTTTTTTTTTTAAGCATTGGTGATAGGTAATAAGTGTCAATTGAAAGCCCTTACAATGCAAGGTAGACTTTTTTTTTTTTTTTTACTGTTGTCTTATATATTTCGGAGAAACACTCCATTTTCAAAGATGTATTTTTTTTTAAATAAACAAACTTATAGTTTTGTTTATAGAAGAAACGTCTTGTTGGTCTGACGTATTTATCCGCTCTGTGATGGAATTCGCGGTAGTAGGTAGAAAGAACTGAAGCATCGGGCATGCCGGGAGTTAAATTCAAATTATTTTCGTTCTTTTTTTTTTTTTAAGCATTGGTGATAGGTAATAAGTGTCAATAGAAAGCCCTTACAATGCAAGGTAGACTTTTTTCTTTTTTTTTACTGTTGTCTTATATATTTCGGAGAAACACTCCATTTTCAAAGATGTATTTTTTTTTAAATAAACAAACTTATAGTTTTGTTTATAGAAGAAACGTCTTGTTGGTCTGACGTATTTATCCGTATTTATAAAAAGGAAAATAATTTGAATTTAACTCCCGGCATGCCCGATGCTTCAGTTCTTTCTACCTACTACCGCGAATTCCATCACAGAGCGGATAAATACGTCAGACCAACAAGACGTTTCTTCTATAAACAAAACTATAAGTTTGTTTATTTAAAAAAAAATACATCTTTGAAAATGGAGTGTTTCTCCGAAATATATAAGACAACAGTAAAAAAAAAAAAAGTCTACCTTGCATTGTAAGGGCTTTCTATTGACACTTATATATATATATATATATATATATATATATATATATATATATATATATATATATATATCAAGAGAGCGAGGAGAAGGAAATAGAATAAAGAGGACGTAACTTTTTGTCGGATCTTGAAAACGTACAATCTGTTGCGTAATGGCTGTGAGAGGTGTTTTTCTTTCGCGTGAAGGAAACATTTTTATTGTGTGAACAAACTATTAAGAGCCTGTCGCAATAATAGGAATGAACAAAATCTATTTTAATGGAGTGACACAAAGATGAGAATGTTTTGTTTTTTTGCTTTTTCTTTTATGTGGACATTTTTCTGATGGCATTGTCGTCATAAAGAGGAGACGGAACAAACGTATGCTCACTTAAAACATTGATTGCAATGTCATATATATATATATATACATATATATATATATATATATATGTATATGTATATGTATATATATATGTGTGTGTGTACATATATATATATATTTATATATACACACAAACATATATATATATATGTATATATATATATATGTGTGTGTGTGTGTGTGTGTGTGTGAAGGCAATTCCCATACTACCTACAAACCCGTCGCATGTATCATTATTAGAAAATTAAGTGATTTCCTGACTAGGATACATTTTAATGTAATACACTTCATAACGATAACGTAGGTAAAAAACAAAATTATTCAGTCAATACAATATAGTTGTTGTAAGTATTTGTTAAGTAAACTATGTAGTTGTATTATTCGGTATCAATATTAATCATTTACACAAAAAAGTGTTTTATGTAAATCACTCCAGACAAGCCATGAAGCCATTTGATGTAATATGATAACAAGAACGATGATTATTGCAAAGAGAGGGGATGTCTATCGACCTTAGTCTTGAAATGGCTAAGGTAATAGGTAGGAGAAAAACAGTAACCAGAGAGAGAGTTTCACAAGTCGGCAGTTCTTTGGAAAGTAGCTACTATAACAAGAATATGTATTATTATGAGGTACCGAAATAGTGAATTCGTGAAGACCACTAGACTAAAGGGTCAAACGAGCTGGAGCAAAGGAAGCAGGGAATAGATTAGACAATTCTGAAGACCACATACCATAATCATATTTATAGAAAAGACTGAGACTAGCAACATCACATATGTGTGAGAGAGGGTGGAGAGAATAAGTAAGGGGGGGCTAATCAAATGACGCATACTTTTCTGAACCTTATCTAGAATCCTCAAATAGGAAAGAGATTTAAGAGACTAAATATGAAAGCAGTACTCCATACAATATCTGAAGGTAGATTGGTAGAGATAGAGAATAGCCTCGGTGTGAGAAAGTGTTTGAAGCGATAGAAAGAACCCACTTCACAAGAACTTGAAAGATCAATGGATCTAATCTATGAACTTCAAGAAAGATTTGATAAGAATAAAAGACCAACAAGTTTCAGAGCTGACTTTTCCTCAAGAGCAGAGCAATTCATGAGAATCTCAGGAGGAAAAGGGACACGCCTACGATGAAAAGATACGGGCTAAGTCTTAACAAGATGTAACTAAACAAGCTAGTTTGTACCCCAATCGACAACAGAACCCAAGACAATCTATAGCTCTGCTGTATATTTCAACTTAAACTAGGGAGATGGTTGAGAAGCAGCACGAGAATAGTGAGTGATATTGTCAGCATAGATGTTTATCTGAATCATATTCTGCGGAAGACCATATATACAGAGAAGAAATAGTGTGGTGATTAGAATAGAGCTCTGAAGAACACCAGCATTGGCAAAGACAGGGGATGAGGGGACACCACCCAAAGTTACTCGCAAGCTTCGATCAGAAAGAAAAGACCTTATAAAGTCAACGAACATTAACACTAATACCAGAACACCAAAGTTTGTGTAGAAGACCAGAATGTCGCACTCTGTCGAAATGCCAAGCGCAATGGCTCTTCCCTCTCCTGTATTATCCATGAACCCACAGATCCGCTCAGCTACAACAGTTAAAAGATCAGCAGTTGAACGAAAACAACGAAAGCCATACTGAATATCACTAAAGAGGCCTAGACTTTCAAGAAAATGAACAAGCTTGCCGTTAACCAAACTTTAAAAACTCTCGCTGATAACGGAGAAGAGATTAAAAGGATGATACTTAGTTCGGTCAGACCAATCACCAGCATGTTTGAAGATAGGGACAACAGAGGACTCCTTCTAACAATAAAGGAAACAGGACTGAAACAGAGATTGAATAATTTAGCGATAATAGAAACAAGTTCAGGAGCACAATGTTTAAGAATGGCAACAGGAATTGAATAAGGAGCGGAGGCCTTAGACTGGTTAAGATAAGAAAGAACACAGCAACCATCTTCGGAGTGATGATGAGAGAGTCAAGATAGTGATCGGTTTTCGAAAGCAAAATCAGGAGAAACAGCATCAAAATTATTAATAGAAGCATTGTGAGCAGAAAAGATCAACAAAGAGATCAGCCTCATCCTTAAAAGATGAAATAGCCTGAAGACTATTAAAAGAGAGGAGAAATAGCAGACTTGCCACGATTAACAACACTATTGTGTATTATCCAAACATCAGGAAAGCCAACCTTTTGAGATGAGACAGAGTCAAAGATCATTTGAGAGTAGCTAGACTTAGCCTCAGAGATTGCTCTCTTGCAGGCATTTCAAGCTCTTCTATATTATTGTTTGAATAATCCCGACGATATTGATCAAAATATTGGTTACGATGAGCAATGGCAGAAGCACACACACGTGAAAACCAGGAGGAAACTGAGGTTTGGTTTGAAATTTACGATAAGCAAATCAAGGTGTCAATTCCATAAAGAAGGCAGTCAGTAACCTCCTAAACAACACTACTAAAAGACATACGAAAGATATTGACCCATGTTACGTTACATAGGAAACTGCGAAGCCCATCCCAATCAGCTTTCCTGTAGTTAAACGGCTTGCTATGGAAGAGATGATCAACAACACACTTCGAAAACAGATCAACTTGAACATCAACAACAGCATGAAAGCACTATGGAGGAGATAAGGTAATAGAACATGAGGCAAAAACAGAAGTGATAAAATGATCAAGTAAGAATGGCTGTTGAAGGTCATTATCAGGAAGGTGTGTCAGATAGATGACTATTTGAGACAAGTCATGAATAATATTCAAATGCGAAACAATATCTAAAAAGGTGCCAATAAGTAAAAATTATTAATTTTTTTAAAAAGTCGCTTGAAAAAGGCCTATCAATGCTGAAAGTTTGCTGATATCTTTAAGAAATTTATTAAGAAAAAAAAAACGTATCGTTTATGCTTCCACTATATTTCCAATAATATTCAAATGCGAACTGATATTGTAAAAATGTCGTATTATATATATATATATATATATATATATATATAAATATATATTAATATTTATATATATATATTCATATATATATATGTATATTATATATATAATATATGCATATATTTATATACAATATATATATATATATTTAATATATATATATATATGTATATATATATATATATATATATATATGTATGTATGTATAAAATTAATAAAAATATATATATTTACGAAAAATACGTCTTATAAATACAGGGCGACTAAGACTTATAATGCAACGTTCTGCATTTTAATCAATTAAGAACCGAAACTATCGAAATAGTAGTGAGCAAAATAACAACGAACGCTGAAATCACCAATAAATAACACAATTATATTAAAATACATTAAATATGAAGGTGATAAAACTCGTACACATTTTCCAGGCAGGGCGTCATAGCCTGGGAGTAAAACGCCAGACTATTGATATCAACATTGAAGGTTCGATCCTTGTCTAAGTAAGCCATGCTGTGAGCCAGAAACACGTGCCAATGTATTACTTTTATGTACGTACAAAATTAATAAATATATGAATATATATATATATATATATATATATATATATATATATATATATATACAAATTATAGTAATATTGTATACCAATTTATATGCCAATGTGATGCTGGCTATATAGGGCGCACTTCCTTGCATTTGCAGACTCGCATAAACCAGCACATTCCATCAAAAATACGTCAGGGAAGGGTCCTTGTGTTACCCCTCCTCTAATTCTTTGGACTCTGCTATTGGCCAGCATTTGGTTGAAAACCCTAGCTGTGCCAGTGGCTATAAAATAGACCGTTTTGAGGTCTTGCATCGAGCAGATTCCAAGAACCATTTGAAAATATTGGAATCTGTCTCTATTGCTATGCGAAAACCTTCCTTGTGCCGGCAGAAGGAATTTGTAAGATCGCTTAATCTCTTTGGGGAACTTTGAACTCCTTCCCAATTTTTTTTTTTTTATCCCCTAACGTAGTGCCTTTTAATCGACTTTTAACGAAATAATTAAATTGAATTTTAATCGCTTCAACGTTAATTTTGGCACACTCAATTTCCCCATTTGCTCTTACTTTCGACGTTATTATTAATTAAAACTATCGATTTTCTCCTGACGAGATGATAGTCGAACGGGCCTTAGAGAGATTTCCGCGTATTCTTTTTAAATGTATCTATAAATTTTGTACCTCAAAACATTTATTTATATATATATATATATATATATATATATATATATATATATATATATATTCGATATTATTAATACAATGACAGACAAAGTCAAGACAATGTATATAGGCATTCCAAAAAAAACGTTATCTACAGAAAGAGCCTCGACTGCTTACATTATAGAAGTATTTCCCATCATCCGTATTCCTAGAAACTGCGCTGCTATCCTAAAACTAATATGCGTCATCCAAACTTCAGAGCCGGCTTAAAACTTGTATAAGTTTATTGGACGGCCGCAAAACTCACAAAATATCAGAAAGAACCCAACTCTGTCAGTCGTAATTGTTTAATAGTTTTGCTCAGACACAAACAATTCATCTGCAGATCTAAACAAAACGATGACTTCGACAATAAAACTATTGAAAAGTCAAAACACGAAACGCAGTTCACAAATAAAAAGATGGTTCTATCCAGAATATAACTGACACAAACTTACGTAATTAATAAACCCAATAAATGAGTTCCGTGTAAATAAGGTAAGTACAAAGATAAAATCGGTGCACGAATGAATAAGTAAAATTAACTAGCATAGTATGCACCATCGTTGCTGCTTGTTTTATATTATTAGACAGGCTCAATGTTCTGGCGATCTAAATGCCCATCGAGAAATATTGTTATCACATCTCAGCTGATGCACTAAACGGTAGTTTTTTCTTACTTAGAAAGGGTCATAAAATGAGTCTCTAATTTAATAGGCCCCACAATGTCTAACAAGCACCAGCTTCTGTCCCATCGCCGTAATGCTGCATCTCTGTTCTTGTTTACAAGTAATTCAATAGAATACGCTTCAACAAGTGCGTTGCACAGGTGCCTTCTCAACACGTAGTCAGCAAGATCGCACCCCTTCACTGTTTAGTCCTTGAGATGACGTCGGGCTTTCTACTCGCATAGTGCCTTTCCTTGAACTGCTAGCCTTTTGAATTCCATACCTGCTTCCTGTGCCCCTTGACTGTACTAACATGCATAAGTGTAATGTGAACAGGTAGCTCGCTGCACAACTCACCACATACAAGGTCCTTAATATACTATAGGTCCTTACGTCTCAGTGGCATTGTGCCTGGGTCAGAGTGAACAAAAAAATGAAATTACAACAAACGTACAAAATGATGGATTATTTGGAGCGTCCATAACTTAAAGAAATGGTCTTCATAAATCACTACTTATCAATATTCATAAAAGAGACCTCCTTACAATTATAGCGCGATGAAAATATATTTTGAAGTGAATGTTAGAATAGTAACAATATCTTGATGAAATGGTCTTTATGAATCACTACTTATCAATATGCATAAAAGGGGCCTTCTTACAATTATAGCGCGATAGAAAATATATTTTGTAGTGAAGGTTAAAATAGTAATAATCTCTTAAAAAAATGTTTTTTATGAATCACTGCTTATCAACATGCATGAAAACGGGCCTCCTTACAATTATAGCGCGATGAAAATATATTCATAAATGAATGTTAGAATAGTAATAATTGCTTAGAAAATGGTCCTCTATGAATCACTACTTATCAATATGCATAAAAGAGGCCTTCTTACAATTATAGCGCGATGAAAATATATTTTGAAGTTAATGTTAGCATAGTAATAATCTCTTAAGATTACGGTGGATTTCGTAAATAGAAGTAATCTGGTGTTTTTCAAATATTACATGATACTATTACGGCTATCACCATTTGTTCTAGCTCCGTCTAAGACCATAGTTGGGTGTTTTGTAAAGTCTGCATCAACCTCCCGAGCGTTTTGCTTGTTTTTTTTGTTTGTTTTTTTTTAACATAGTTCACCCCAAACAAGGTAGACCGCCACTGTAGACGTAAGGGGCTACTGAAAAAAGAGGGTGTAGGTTTTGAGGGGTATCCTAAATTAGAAGCTGTGCAGCGAAATGTCTGTTTACATTAGTTTTACATATCTGCATGTCAATACAGTCAGACATACAGGGAGCAGGGGGGAGTTCCAGAGGCCAGAAGCACGAAAAAAAGAAGCTGCTGGAGTAAAAGGTTTATCGGCATCTGGGGACCTCCACAGTGAATCGATGGGATTTGGCTGATTGTCGGGTTGGTCTAGTTAATTTACGTCGAGGTGGCACTAGTACAGCAAGTTCTGTTGTAATAGGTATTAGAATTAGCACCTGTAATTGTTTCAGATCCCATTCAATATTAAGAACAAATGTATATATATATATATATATATATATATATATATATATATATATATATATATATATATATATATATATAAGCTCATTGGGAAAAACTAATTCGAGCTCCCAACACTTGACAATGTTTACATTGAGATATCACTTACATTCAGTCAGTGTCGGATGATAGCGCAGAGGTAGAGGCATCGACTGTCAGCCCGACGCTTGAGTTTCAATACCGGCTTGAGGCACTAGCTGGTCTAGCCGCATTTAAGAGCTGTGATACAGCGAAACAGTTTGTGTGTGGATGACTATATATATATATATATATATATCTGCCCCGTCACACAAAAAATAATTTCAAGTGTTTAGGTAAAGGAATAAAAGAAATAGCAGGTCCTTCAACTCATAGTCGTCTAAAATGAATTCGAAACAAAATTCTTCACTGTTTTATCATAATGTTATTTTTTTTTGTTTTCCTTTCTTCTTTTCGATAACGATTGATATGTTTTTGTCTCTTATTTTACTTTTTGTAAATGTTATATTTTTAGATGCTTGCTTCCTTTTTCCCCTATTTTACCTCATTTACTGAAATGTTATTTCATAAAACTATGGGAACTAGCGCGCACCCTAGCGAAGCATAATTATTTTTTGGCATGTTTGACGGAGAGTGTACACTCGTGTTATAAAATCATTCTAAATTAAGAGAACATAACAATAATCTCGCTTTTATATCAAAATGCACAGAAATGTCTGAAACGTTATGATTATTCACGCATTTACTATGAAGATTGGCTTATTTAAAAATTAATAAGCCGTGTTTTATCATAGCGGTGGGATCTGAAAAAAGTCACGTTGACAATTCTAAAGAAAGTGAAGAAGAATTGGTGCAAAAAAGGGACGAATACGATGTTTCTACTGAATTGCCAACCCTTTATAGATTGTCGTTTACGTAAGGTTCGAAGTATGACAGACTATCCTTTCGGCTTTGGCCGTAATCGATCGATACGGAATAAAGGACTTCTCCGTGTGCGTCCATTAGAAACGCGACTGTGAGTCACTCGTGACACAGTCGGGAAAGAGAACGAATAGGGGAGCAGGTTGGGTGTATTTCGCCGGATATTGAAGGAAAATAAAAGAAATAGAATAAAAAAGGCGGGGAAAAGAGAGTTCATGGCTCAAGGAGAGGGTGAGAGGGGATAGAGAGAGAGAATAACAGTAGAGAGACGGACTGGAAGTAATGGTGGGTGAATTTAAAATGACACAAAGAAAGAACCCATAAAACATGGCCGATTTAAGATGATAGAAATAAAGTCTCAATATGTTCTCAGGGGACAGTCAGATTGACAAGTTAAGGAAAGGGTGTAGGAGATTGCGAAACCTATGTAGATAAAGGTGAGCGTTTGGTTAATCGGTTTAGCGGCAAATCAACTCATTATGGCTTATGACGAAACACAACACAGTTTATTTATATATATATATATATATATATATATATATATATATATATATATATATATATATATATGTAAGTAAATTACGTGTACAACAGAATGGTAGGATTAATTTTAGAGGAAGCATTATTAAAATCAATGAAACAGACGAGTGAGGAAAAAAAAAAAAAAGGAAAATTGTTAAAATTACCTTAAGGCCTTGTCGTCTGACCCTCTGAGAGGAAACGTCAGAATGGTAAATTAAAAACTAAAAGTCGAATGAGAAATGAAGGGGGGAGAAAAAAAAAATATATATATATATATATATTATATTATATATTTGTGTAGACAAAAGATTTTGAAGCATCAGTTGGAGATCTTTAATAATTCAAAGCCACCATAACGTTGAGAGATTTACTTTTTTTTCTCTCTCAATCGTTTTCTCCAACCGAAACAATTTTTTCTCTCATATCTCATTCGATTTTCTTAGTTTTTAATTTATCATTCTGACGTTTTCTCTTAGAGGGTCAGACGATAAGGCCTTAAGGAAAATGTTAGCAATTTTCTTTTTTTTCACCCGCCTGTTTCATTGATTAAAACAATATATCCTCTGAAATATATATATATATATATATATATATATATATATATATATATATATATACTAGCAGGGCTTCCCGGTGTTGGCTAGGTCAATAGTGTAACATATTTGTATTAAAACTTCTATCTTTCTCTTCTCCACTCCCCGGTATTCCTCTTTCTCTCCCCACCTCCACTTCTTTCTCCGCCTAGCCCATTCCTCTCTATAAACGCAAACAACTCGAGAAATTAGTAACTATAAGGGAATTAACCGCGTAAACAAAAATTACGGTTACTTCCCTTTAGATAATGACTGGAAAACAACCCGCCACCCCCGACCAAAATCTGCGCCAGTTCATAGTAAAAAGATTTTTATTTTCAATTTAGATGTTATTTATTTCAGGCAACGCTTATCAAGAATATATAAACTTTGGGGGCCTTTGTCTTGCAGTTTTTTACTTTCAGCGGGCATACACACACATACAACGTAGAACTGCCATTTATATAATAAAATATATATATATATATATAACAATACTAAAATAATACACCACGATACCAACACCAAAAGATTTAAAATTCTTGAAGCCTCTACATAAAAACTAAACATCCCACAATCAATAATGTGAATTACGCAACTAGTCACAACATTGTAGAGTGTCTGGCATAGTAATAAACGTTACTAAATTCTTAGCCTTTAAGCAATTGTATGTTGTAATTTTAAACGCGCTCAGAACATAATCAAATTCTTAACGTTTAAGAAATCAAACTTTTGAATCTTGCATGCTCTTTAAACGTAATCACGCTCTCATGTAACATCTCAATATTATCGACGCTCATTTTAAGTTGTAAATTACTCGCCGTTATTATAATTAAAAAGGTCAACAGTAAAGACATATTTTTAAGAACCCAAAATTAACACTGCCTGAAAATTATTTGACGAATCAAATCGAAAGTACTCGCAAATAAGGAAAGAAAATGGAACAAGAAACTTACTTAAAGCAATTTGACCGAGACACTGAACGGACCATTCCGAAAAATTGAAAAAATAAAAAAGCCTTATAAAAAAAACACTCCGTGTTATTGAATAATAGTTGCTTAATATATATATATATATATATATATATATATATATATATATATATATATATATATGAAGTCAATGTTTCTCACATAATTCAGATTTTATTTGCAACTATTTTTCAAGGCACAAATGTAAACATAACTTAATTGAAATTATCTAAAGCCATCAATATATCCTCTTACGGGTGAATACCGCTAGTATACATACATATATATATATATATATATATATATATATATATATATATATATATATATATATTGGTACAGAAAAATTAGTACAACATTCGTACCGTCGGTTTCAAGCTCGGAAAGTCTTAGCCATCCGGCTCTCTTTAGCTTCAGAGACTTTCCGAGTTTGAAACCGACGGTACGAATGTTGTACTAATTTTTCTGCACCAAAATAAATAAATATTATGCTCTTAACTTTAATTCTTAATTAATCGAGAACTCTGCTGGGATTTTCTTCCTATATTACAAAGAAGTTATATATATATATATATATATATATATATATATAATGTTGTAGACCTTTTTTTCGAACTTCTTAGATTATCTGGAAATAGATCATTATAATCATATCGATTTGGAGTTTCATTAGCCCAGTTACTTGGATCTATATATTTCATGTTGATCAACTTGGGAAAAACATTATCAAAAGGAAATACATTTTATTTTATTCACAACTAAAAACGGATACGAATGATGAAATAAGGCAATCAATCGTTATGAGAATTTCATGGCTCTAAGCGCGAGTGAACAGGGTACATGGAAACGCACGGTGTGCTCAGGGAGACAAAGAGACACGTTTTTGTTTTGCTTACCTCCTAAACAGGGTAAAAAAATATGATAGAAGTCTTCGCAATTAAATTGAATCCGATATTCAAATATTAGGTTTGATCACTAAATGTCATCGGCATTTTATCAAACTTTTTCCCCGCTAGTTGCAGAAAACGTTCTAACATGTCTGAGTGACCTCCACGCCCTACGATCCCGGCATGGTTAGTGTAAGTTCATGCTGAAAGACATGAATTAAACTCTGATCGAGAAGAGTAGGCCGTTAAACGTAGTCTGCATTCTTGTGATAGCTGTATGATATTCTTGTGTGCAGTGTGATGGATCAAGTGGTAAAGTTTCGGCCCGTATACAAGTGATTCGGGTTTCGAATACCGAGCACGTAGGCTTCTTTCTGAAGAGCGCAAAAGAAATCGAAATTCGAGTCTAGGTATTATTACATGATAAATGCCAGTATACTGAAATCATGTGCCCTTAATAGGGTTAAGATGAAAATTCATATACACTAAATGTACAAAAGCAAGGAAATTCCCAAATGTTTACACTTTTATTGTCATTAATAGTATGCGAGCACAACAGGGCTATGTATTTTACTAGTAGGAATTTTTCTTCAGCGCACTTCACACACGTCATCTAATCATGCATAGAGATTTATACTGTAGTGATGTGATAATGAAATAGTTTGGTTGATATGTAGTCATACCCTTAATGACAATAAAAGTGTAAAAATTTGGGAATTTCCTTGCTTTTGTACATTTTGTGTATATGAATTTTCATCTTAACCTTATTAAGGGCATATAATTTCAGTATACTGGCATTTATCATGGAATGTGATTACTTTTGTAAAGGCTATGCCTCAAGACAATGGTCATTTTAAAGTTTTTTTTAATTTTCTGGAAAACTAAGATATATGGTAAACTGAAATTTAAATGCCATCCAATAGACCCTAGAACCTCTATCTCTGCCAAAAATCAGCTAAATCCATCAAATAGTTGATGAGATAGTGGGTGGCACATACGTACGTACACACGGATAACACAAAATCACTCCTGACCTTTCTGGATCTCTGGGTTGCCTTGACTAATGATGCTGAAATTCTACACACTTATAGAACCTATCAAATAGAAATGTTGTGCAATGTTTTAACTAATTTGGTTTATTGGTTTTTGAGTTATGACTGATCAAAGAAATAAGATTTCTAGCATAGGTCGTTTTTGAAGTCTATTACGGGATAGAGCGCTATCGCGCCTCTCTTGATTTGTAAAATAGTACAAATCTATATCTTCAGATGTGTGTATATATTACTACAACATGAAAAACAGACGTCTCCGAATCGGATGAGATCCAAACCAAGACACCAAATGTCGCATGCACAAAGGTCTAGATATTTTTTCAGAGGAATATTTGAAATAATCACTAATTAAGTCATTTGAACACTTTACTAAATAAAGTTTTCGTGTCTCATGACCGAAATCAACGCGAAAATTTTAAGATAAGCACTATTTTGTATCATTTTAATAAGTAAGACTAGTATGTGCAGCATAGTTGTCATAGTTACATATTTACAACGTTTCGCCCGATGTAACCTCCAGTGATTTTGAGGTGCAAGTTTTCGGACTTGAAATCTTTATGTCGAATTAAAGAACATGTATGGAATGTATCTATTTAATACACGGAGGTAGGTTGTTCTCATTCTGTCAGCTGTTTTAATTTATATGCGATACTTAGTTATTATTATTAGTAAAGATTAACCGATCAATAACTTAGAACTAATTATTAACTGATTAATTAGCTTATCCTAAGTTATGTGTTTGTGTGAATAATTTTAATATGAAGTTTGGGAAACTTAAACAGAATCTTGTCTAAATGTGTTGTATTAAAGCTTATTGCTATGAAATTATTATTTTTACCCTTACTCATATCTCAATTTTATTACTAGTGTTAATATCTACTATTTAAATTATCAATCATTTTTAATTATTTCTTATTGTTATATATACACACATATATATGTATCCAAGCTAGCGTTGTTGAACCTTCCGGAACTTTCTCGATTGTAAATCTTCTTTGTGAGGTTCTTAAACCGTCGAGCTATCTTTGTGGCTTCAGGTGGGGGTCCGTAGAGTATTTCACCGATTGTTCTTAATTCGGCTATAGTTTTTTTCTCGAGCGCTTTCATTAACTCAAGTCTTCTTATTTAAAAAAAAAAACTAATCCTAAAGATGACCAGGAAAGTCGAAAGCGTTCGAGAAAAAAATGCCGAATTAAGAACAATCTGTGAAATACTCTATGGACTGCTATCTGAAACCAGAAGGATAGCTCGATAGTTTGAGAACCTCAGGAAAAAGATTTACAAACGAGAAAGTACAGTGACGTTCAACAACGCTTGCTTGGATAATGACTTGCTGCTTAAGTATACATATATATATATATATATATATATATATATATATATATATATAATTTGATATTTACTTAAACTAATATGGTTATAAACCCCTTTCACAGATTGGATTCGAGCCTTCTTCAGGAAAGTTAAAAATGGACTGTCACGTAGCTAAACGGCATGTTTCGACAACGTTCGTCGAACACTCTAGACAATCTTTCTATATGCGCCTGCTCCGCATGAATAGAACTTAAATTCCCTTTCTTTACGTGATAATGGCTCGTGGATGTTTGGCTTTGGACGTTAGCTTGCGGAGTCTAGCGTAATTCTGTAACTGGGTTCGAATTTTGCGACCGTTTAAAATTATCATCCCCATACATTGATGAGAGCGAAAGCTTGAAACGCTACCGTATGTAGGTTAAAAGAATGTAATATTTACTTAAATTAACACACACACATATATATATATATATATATATATATATATATATATATATATATGTTTGTATATATATATATATATATGTATACGTAATTACATATGCATACACATATATATATATATATATATATATATATATATATATATATATACATACCGATACATGTATATGTATATAAATATACATACGCGGCCAGACATACAAGTAAAGATAGCATTGTATTTATGATGTGTAAGGCAGTTCAGTTCATTATCCACCCACGTGAAGAGAGACCTGGTCTTTATAATTATTATTGGCCACGAAACTACAATCAGAACAAGATTATCAGATAATAATTCAATAAAAACAAAGACAGAACGTTTGTTAGACAAATTCCATCATGAAGATAACGGAATCTGTTGAAGTGTTTATGATCGGCTTAATTATAAAACACTTTTATCTCCGTCTGCACGAGCGAGTGGAATAAATAGTTTTCATTGGTGTCTTTATTTTACGGCATATCACTCTTTTGATGCTGTATACACTTGGCGGGTTTTCGAGATGATTATCATGGCTATTTTGTAGCGTTCGTTATATATTCCAGAGTAAACAGTGTTTTTAAAATAAATTGTTTGCTACTCTCCTTTTGGAAGATGAATTTGAGAGAAGCAGATATCTTGGAATAAATGTAATCATATTTGTGTGTCAAAGAAATGTTCGAATACTATTCTGAAACACGCTTTAGAAGGTGCTGTAGGCAGTGAGTTGAAAAGATTTGCATAGGAAGTGTTCGAATACTATCCTGAAACACGTTTTGCATAGCATGTGTTTGGATATCTTCTTATAGTGACTGAAGTTGCAGGGGAAAATCAAGTGTACTTTATTAATATATATATAAATCCCATCCATTCACTGTGGAGGTCCCCAGATGCCGGAGAGCTTTCTACTCAAATAGCTTCTTTCCTCGTGCTGCTGGCCTCTGGAACTCCCTCCCTGCCCCCTGTTTCCCCGCCAGTACTGACATGCAGAAATTTAAAATTAATGTAAACAAACATCTCGCTGCGCAGATCCCAGTTTAGGTGTGCCCCCCCCCAACCTTCTCCCCTGTTCTTTCTTCTCAGTAGTCCCTTACGTCTACAGTGGCGGCCTGCCTTGTTTGGGGTGAACCACGTAAAAATAATTATATATATATATATATTCTCTCTTTTGTTTCATTTTACTCTAGTAGAAATACACAGAAGTTAATGGGCGCATTCCTGAGGCTAACACTTGATCTCTATATGAGATACATGGATATTCGAATCTTCCATTAATCTTCTCCTTTACCTGCCAAACGTTGAGTTAGTAAATAAGTTAAGAATATTAATTTTCCTCTCCAATTGATCCGTGAACTATGTTATTGTATATCTTTCTTGTGGTGTCTTGGTCTTACCGGATTCCAGGACAACAATTCATCTAGTCTGGTGGAATATCCTGCTAAGTGCTGTTACATGAGGTAACATTACTTAGAAAAGGTGCACCATTCCTCGTATTAGCCAGTGTCTAGACGTGTTGGGCTTCGAATACCATGCTATTTTGAATATGTGGTTAGGGTCTACTTGTATCCTCATGTCAAGTTATCCTGATACCCTCTTGTATATGGAGGCCGAAGACACTCGGGGATGGTGTCTAGTAGGTAATTATAACTCCCCTAAATATATATTCAATATATATATATTAAAACTCCCCTATTCATATATATATATAAATATATATATGCATATATATATATAGCTATATATATATATATGCATATATATATAGCTATATATATATATATATAGCTATATATATATATATCTATATATATATATATCTCTCTCTCTCTCTCTCTCTCTCTCTATATATATATATATATATATATATATATATATATATGCATCGCTAGCTATATATGCATCATTCCTTTCATTAAGTAGAACGTTCTCTTGACGTGTAAGCCGCCGAAATAAATGTTACAATTTTCACTGTTTATTTAGCTATCCAGCGGTGGCCGAGTGGTTCTCGATGTCGGGATTTCAGTTGTAAAAATACTTGGAGCCCGGGGTTTCTAATCGCGTGACCAGTAGTGAATAGTCATATCTCTATGCTGATGAGTCCCGATTACAAAGGACGAAACGTATACGTACATAGATAATAAACAAAACAAATATGTATTTTATATATACATATATATATATATATATATATATATATATATATATATATATATATATATGTGTGTGTGTGTGTGTGTCTGTGTGTGTTTATATGTGCATGCTTCTGTATAAACCACGGCTTACATTGATCTTATCTTCTTAACCATAGCTGGAGAGGATTAATTCTAACTCGGGTTATCCTATAAAATGGTAACTATAGAAAACCAAAGAGAAGATTTAAGAAACTTGAATTCGACAACACAATACCAAGGTTCACAATCTGTGAGCGAAATGGTAAATATAGTAATAGATACGCTACAATGAAAATGGCAAGATTCACTACTTCAAAGCCAATACCCAACCAACACTGACCACCGGACAACCGAAGATGCGAAAGTAAGTAGTGGTTGACAGGCCAAAACGGTAGGTTTCATCCTTGCTACACATAACAAAGATGTATAGTAAAGAAACTACTAAATGGAAATAAATCCACGGTGATTAAAAATCGAAATATTTTCGAAAACTTATTAACAACTTCATCACAAGTTGTAACAATAACATAGTTTGGTTTTGGCAAGTATTTAAGAAGAGGGCGATGTTAGGTCATACGTATTTGAGTTATCGCTATTGTATTTATGTTCTGCCAAAGTTTGAAAACGCACTCTTCTAACGCGAATTCTTACTCAATATAAAAACTAGGTATGATAGGTTGAGCCAATGTATACACTAGTATATATTCCAGTTTTATGGGAAAATGCAATAACAAAACAAGCGTTTATCTGTTAATAAAACAGGCTGTTCATTTTATTGGGAACCCATTCCCCCTGTTTATATTGGAAACATATACAAATTAATCAATTCAATCGGTTATTGGCTACATGTTGACAATGTTATGAATTTAAAAAAAAAACGAACGCTAAAGATCTAATCCTGTTCCGTCGCCTCTAAGGAGAAGCAGCCAATATTAGTAGAGATATATTTTTTAAGAAGGTTTCAGGGGGGGAAATAGTGTAAAATTACGCTGTGAGGTCAACATCGGTCGGTAACACACACAATGGTCATGAAGGATCCCGCAGGATGGAAACACAGAGGATGGACAACACCACCCAGACCCCGAATGGAAGATATGGGGAGTACTGGAAACTTGAGAGGCTTATTGTCAGTAAAATCTCAGCAACAAACGGATGTTACGAACTATAACTCAATGGTAAACGGTTGTTGCGAGAACGCAAACTGATTTGTAATAATGATCGAAAAAGCTATAGAGTACTGGAAATCTTACGACACACGTGTATGTTGTCCTCAATAACGCATACGCGAAAAACAGCGACCTCCTGTATGGAGAAATCCCAGAACGTTATGAACGTAAAACTAAGTGTAGAATATTCGTAGTTTTTTTTTCAATAAAAATAATAGATTTAGTGAAACATAAAAAAAACATTTTTGTATGAATGTTATATAATTATTAGCTAAAAAGAAAATCATCTATCTATGTAGATTCTAAAAAAATAACCTTAAACTCTATCGATCATCTTGCTTGTCCTCCTACACACTAGATGACGTCATCGTTTTGTGACGTCATCCATTATAACAGGGGTGAGGATAACTTTGTACAGTCGATGACGTCACAAAATTGTTACGTCGTCTATTACAACAGAGAAATGAGGATAACTGTATACATTGAATGACGTCACAAAATGATGACCTCATCCATCGCACAAAAAGAAGAGAATAAAGGCCGGGGAAGATATAATTTATGAAATAATCTTTTTAGTGATGTCACCCAATGTGCACGGTTATCTCCAGGGGTCAAGTATATTAATAAAACTCCGAGAACGTTGTTTATTATGTGATCGTTTTGCTAGTCACCGTTCTTAATTCAGAAAGTTTCCATGTTTACGTATTAGAATTGAAAAATAATTGTGTTACAATATTGTTTAATATACAACTTCAGTTTTTACTTGGTTCGGCCTCAGTATCTTTCGAAAGCTCATATAATTTGTATCAGGATACATCACTTTTCTGCCACTCTTATCTTGTTTGTTGTTGGATGGGCAAATATATGTTTTAAATTCAAACTGTATGTGACTCGATGTGGCGAGTGTAAAATGCAATAAATTTGGGCAATTTGGGGCATTTTTGCCCCCCCCCCCTTGTGACCCCCTGGGGCGCGAACGAGAATTTTTCTGAGATCAGGGATGCTCCTTTTATATCCAGAACAATTGCCTCTACATTTTGGCCAAGTTTCAAATAAACTGAATAGATGGATCAAACGTTATGGGAGAAAAGGGTCAGTTTTGCCATTTTGGGGGCTTTTGACCCCCTGGGGGCGCGAATCAGATTTTTTCCCAGATAAGCGATACTTATTTTCTATTAGGAACAATTGCCTCCACATTTTGGCAAAGTTAGATATTGAATGGATGGATAAAAGGTTATGGGGCAAAAAATGTCATTTTTTGCCATTTCGGGACCTTTTGACCCCTCTGGGGTGCTAACCAGATTATTTTTCAAAAATCGGAGAATGTAATTTTCTAACCTGACCAAAGTTACAACTTCATGCAAAATTTCAGAGAAATTCAATGGATGGTTGCGGAGAAAAATCCGGACGGACAGACGGACGGACGGACATGCCTCAAAACATAAGTCCCCCGATTTTATAAATCGGGGGACCAACTAGAAAATAAAAGAAAACAAAGAAACAATTTGAAAATCTATAAAATGAATGAAATGTCCTGATACAGAAATAGCAAATAAATTAATCGAACGAATAATAGTAAATCGACAGTCCATCTTAAATGCTAAATTGACGAAAATGTTAAAACGTGTTTTTATTTGTTTAAAACACATTAGAGATGTTAAGAGAAAAGACGTAGACTCTAAGCGATGCTGTGGAAATCTCTGTCGCCCTGGTAGTTGTCACGTAGATGAGGAGAAAGCGATTCTTTTGAAACAACAGGAAGTCAGGGAAGTGTTTGTTATGCGTAAAGGTTAAAAGTGTGTTTTGACAAAGCGCTAATGTCAGATATCAATCAGAAAGGAGACGTCGCAATGAAAAGGGAGTTTTGCAAAAGAATGGATACAGAATGGAAGGCATAAAGGAAAAACAAACGATAAAAGAATACTCCATGTCCCTTAAATCAAAAGCATATACATTACTAGCAAGCACACATTCCTTGATTTAGGGTCCATTTTTACTTTCGTATTTCGATCTTGCTAGTGTACTTTAGCTAATCTACATTTCCACTTAAAACGGCACACTCTCTTCACATACGCTTTCTTTTCTATGTCGTAATTGGCTATTCCGAATCCTTTTTAACATTCCCGCTTAAGAGAATAACAGATTAGCAGATTTCCAGTCGCTTTACAATATTTTAACTTTCAATGTTGAATCTTTATTTACTTTTAATACATCCTATATTACAGTTTTTGAACCATAACATTAATGAAAACAAAGTATATCACCGGGTCACGTCTGATATACTTAGCTACTTATTTAAATTTATTTTTTACCCTTTTACAATAAGAATTTTCAGAGCCGCATCCATACCTAGATGAAACGTATAATCTGCATTTATTTCAAAGGCATATACTATTCATTCTAGCAATAGAAGAATATCATTTCAAAAACACTAAACGGCATTTGGAGTCAATTGCTAACAAATGTCCGCTTTCATTTATCAAACATAAACATTTATACAACATATTTTAAATTATATTCTATTAAATAATAACCGCAGAATATACATTCTATAACAAAACGTTCATGAGACAATCTTACACATTTTTGGCATTGCAAATTCCTAGTAGAGAGTGCAATATTGTCAAATAAATTACACAAACAATTGGTACTAAAATATATTTAAAATTTTAATTACAACAAATAAGCCACTATTACATAATTCCAAATGAATAAATAGTGGATTGGTCAAGATCAAAGTGTAGTATCTGTTCCGATGGATACTGCACCCCATAGACTGGTATTGTCTTGGCCTTCGGGGCTTATTTACGCCGGTCTATGGGTCTGCCCTGTGCAGTTCTAAGAGGTCCACCTTCCCAGGCTTCGCCTCCCCTTTTTGGGGAGGAGTAAGTTTATTGCTTACTGCCTGAGGCGTCCCTACCGGGGAATGCCGATGGGGCTGCCCAGGCAATTTTTAAACCCCACTTTCCCGACCCGACCTTGGGTCACATCTTACTTGTGGGAGTAAGATAAAAACTGGCCTTGTGCCTAACTCCTGGAGAGGAGTAAATCAATACTAAGGGTGCAGATTAATCGTCGTACCAGTTATTTGAATTCGACACTTGAGACAATCAATTCTAATAGGTTGGTTGTCATGGTAACTGAGTCGTGTCTTGTTGCTCTGCAGAAGAAAAAAAACATGTAAATCAAACATAGCCGTCGTTACAGCAACTGAGATAAACGTGTTAACTTGGAGAAAAGTTTGGCTTAAACGCCTATTTCTTTAAAAATAGTACTCAGAAAACTGACTATAGTTACAAGTACATTTAATCCTCTTAAATAGTACCTTTACTCGAGAATACTTACTCCTCCAATTGAAAACAAAAAGCCATACGTACATATTTTGATATTTCTTAGTTCGTACTACGGATAGCAGAATAGAAAAATAAACTAAAATACAAATGAATTCAAAAGGAATGGACCATAGTATTATCTGCGAAATTTTACTCGAGAGAAGTTATGTTTTATGTTGCTATAGAGTTTTATTTAAAATTGGATCCCTGGACAGAGATAAAGAGCGAAAGAGAGAGAGAGAGAGAGAGAGAAAGTGAGAGAGAGAAAGAAAGAGAGAGAGAAACGCAGACAGAAATATTTAATTTTAATGCCTTCTTTTTGGTGTTCAAATAAAATGGCTGACTTATTAGAAAACTTGAATTCTTTTAGTAAGTGCCTGATTAACCAAACATATGTCAGCTGTCAAAGCAAATGTCGAGAGTGAAATTAGGTACGATTAAACTTTTTAGATGTGCTCAGAAGAACATGGATACCGCTAAGTTGCGTCTATCGAAGGCGCGATGCATGAGTGATGAATATCCACGATGCGGTATCCCTACGAAACTGGTTCGAATTAAAAACCCTAGACAGTAACTACGAGACAAAACTTCATCATACTAAAAACGTAACAAGAGACATCACAAACGATGAAAGGGTGGAAATGCCGATGAAGAAAAGGATCATCGTGACCTCGACAGGTAAGTTAGGGAGAATGCTGGAATTCTGAGGGAGTTTATTGTCACTTAAATTCCAGAAGAAGAAAAAAACGGTTGCAATTGTGATAGAAAGAAGTAGAGTAAACTGGAAACCTTGGAAGAGTTGACATCACCCCAGGGAACACCACCTGTTTTTGCCAGTGGGAAATCACTTGATGTGTCCCGGGTGAGAAATTCGAGTTAATAAATAATCATAGTAGTAGTAGTGATAGTCGTAGTAGTAGTAGTAGGAATAACAAAAAAAATAATAGTAGTAGTAGTAGTAATAATAATAATAGTAGTAATAATAAAAATAATAGTAGTAGCAGTAATAATAATATTAGTACTAGTAATATTAATAACAATAGTAGTAGTAGTAATAATAACAGTAATAATAATATCAGTAGTAGTAGTAGTAATCACAATAGCAGTAGTAGTAATAACACTAATAATACTATTAGTAGTAGTAGTAATAACAATAGTAGTAGTAGGTGTAATAACACTAATAATAATAGTAGTAGTAGTAATAACACTAATAATAATAGTAGTAGTAGTAATAACACTAATAATAGTAGTTTTAGTAGTAATAATAATAATAGTAGTAGTAGTAATAACACTAATAATAATAGTAGTAGTGGTAGTAGTAATAATAATAGTAGTAGTAGTAATAACACTAATAATAATAGTAGTAGTAGTCGTAGTAGTAGTAATAATAACAATAGTAGTAGTAGTAGTATTAGTAGTAGTAGTAGTAGTAGTAATACTAC
>OY744533.1:100919302-100926802 GCA_963556195.1 Sepiola atlantica | reverse complement strand
AAGCTTGGGAGACCCACTATGATCAAATCACAAAAAAACGGCGAGAAGCGTCAGTGGTGAAAAAATAACCTTCGAAGGGGAATTATTGACGAATATTTCTTTCCAGAATAAGACCGTAAAAGCCAAAATTTTTGTTATGCGAAAATCGAATAACCTTTTTGGAACTGATCTGATTGAAAAGTTTAGCCTATGGGATCTGCCTTTTAGCTCTGTTTGCCAAAAGGTTGAGGATTCGAATGTGGAGACAGAAAAACTCAAGAGGGAATTAAAATAAAATTTTCCAGACGTATTTTCAGGCGGTCTTGGAAGGTGTACAAAAGCGGTAACAAAGTTTGAAGTCCAAACAAATGAACTGCCTGTGTTCAGAAAGAAAAGAAATGTTCCATACGCCGCTATAGAGCTAATAGACGGTGAATTAGAAAGACTCGAGAACATGGCTGTCATTTCAAAAATTGATCACAGTGAGTGGGCTTCACCTACAGTTTATGTTAAGAAAAAGAACAAGGAGATTCGGGTTTGTGCCGACTTTTCCACAGGCTTGAACAAGGCATTAAAAGATCACTATTACCCTCTTCCAATCCCTGAAGAAATATTTGCGAAACTGAGTGGAGGAAATTATTTTTCTAAAATCGATCTCAGCGACGCTTATCTTAAAATCCCTGTCGATGAAGAGTGTTCAAAACTGCTATGTATCAATACCATAAGGGATTATACTAATTTAACCGACTTCCTTTTGTGGTGAAGGTCGCCCCTGCGATTTTTCAACAAATTATGGACATGATGTTAAATAGGGTACCTGGACGATGTGTTAATAAACAGCGTTAGCAAAGAACAACACAAGACTCATGTAAACCAAGTATTCCAAAAAAATCCAGGATTATGGCTTTAAAATCAAAGATGAGAAATGTACTTTTTTCATGGAAAAAATAAAATACTTAGGGCAAATCATCGATGAGCAAGGAAGAAGGCCAGACCCAGATAGGGCAATGGCGATAAGAAACATGCCTTCTCCAGAAAATACTGCATCCCTACAAAGCTTCTTAGGGTTGGCGAATTACTACAATGTGTTCGTACCAAACATGCATAAACTAAGATCATCCTTAAATGAGCTGTTAAGGAAGGACCCAAAATGGGTCTGGACGCAAGAGTGCGAAGAAGCGCTTCAGAAAGTTAAAAATATCTTAACGTCTGACTTGTTTCTGGCACATTATAATCCCAAGCGTGATATTTTAGTTGCCAGCGATGCAAGCAACTATGGTATAGGAACATGCATATTGCACAAAATTGATGATGGAAAATTAAAACCCATAGCCCATGCATCCCGAACACTTCTACCAGCCGAATAAAAATACTCTCAAATTGAGAAAGAGGCTCTAAGCATTATATTCGCGGTAAAGAAATTTCATCGTTTCCTGCACAGTAGATAATTTCTGTTACAAACAGACCACAAACCCTTATTAATGATTTTCGGATCGAAAAAGGGACTACCACAACACACTGCGAATAGACTCCAAAGATGGGGTACCATTCTTCTTAACTACAATTTTCAAATGGAGTATTTACCATCTAAGAAATTTGGTCATGCAGACGTGTTATCAAGGTTGATACCTAAGCAGACAGAACCATTGGAGGATATGGTGATAGCAGCTATTCAAGCGGAAGCTGAAGTAAAAAATACGTTATGTGACACAATAAGAGAACTTCCAGTAACGCTTGATGAGATTAAGAGTAAGGCAGAGGTGGATGAATCTATCATAAGCACGAAAGAAAAAATCGACAATAGCCAACTAGATGATGGAATTTATTCAATTTGCGACAACGTCCTGTTATATAGCGACAGGGTTGTAATTCCTATGACATTACAGAAAAGAATGCTCAAGGAATTCCATGTAGGACATCCAGGCATATCGAGAATGAAAAGCCTTATGCGCTCTTTCGTTTACTGGCCAAACATATCGAAGAAAAAGTTAGGGAGTGTAGAGGATGCGCCTTAGCTATGAAAGCTCCTCCAACTTAATTCGGATCGTGGACTAAACCGGACCGACCTTGGTCTAGAATTCACTTAGACTTTGCGGGACCACTGGATGGGGTCTACTATCTCATTGTTGTAAACAGCCTAGCTAAGTGGCCGGAAGTACTAAAATGCAAGAACCCCACATCCGAGGGAGCTATCAACTTCCTATACGAACTATTCGCTAGGTTTGGAGTAGTAGACTTCATTGTCACCGACAATAGTACTCAATTCACGTCTACTGAATTTAAACAGCTTTGCGAGGATCATCTCATCGAGCATATAACAATCCCTCCATACCATCCAATAAGCAATGGACGGGCTGAGAGATTCGTTGACACATTCACGAGAGCTTTGAAAAAAGCTAGTGGATCGCCGACGGATAAGTCAATCCAACAGTTTCTGCAGGTTTACAGAGTCACTCCGAATGCAAACATCTAAACGTCGAAGACACCTGATGAGGTCATGTTCGGACGCAAGGTTAGATCGAGTTCTCACAAGTTGTTACCAAACCAGGATAGGGCAAATATAATAAAGAACGATAACAAAAAAACGGTATAAAGTTGTCGAAAAAGTTTTTCTACAGAAACAATAGGACTTTCTGGGAGTCCGGCACTGTGGATAAACACATAGGCAACATGGTCTATATGATTAAGGGACCAGAATTCGTGCACAAACGTCACACTAACCAAATCCGGAAAAGATACTCGAACAGTGAGGTGACCAGATCGCTCGAGGAGGACATCATGGATGCAGTGTTTGATATTTTCAGGTGCCCATACCAGAGACTGCTCCTGAGATTAGGAGATCAAAAAGAAAACGGAAATCGACTGAGTTGATGATGGTGATTCCCAAACAAAAACGTTATTAATCCCCAGAGGGGATATATTTGAAAGGGGGATCTTACACCGGCCGTTCTTACACAGGAGAAACTGCAACGGTTGTCACTATAAATAGTGCGAGTCACCAGAGACACAGAGAAGACAAAGCACAGTCTTGTAACTGTCTAGCCAAGTGCTAGTCACTTTCTTACTTTGTTAATACACTTGTTAAACCAAGCCTCGATTTGACTTCCTTTATTTATTATTTACTGTTGGACAACTTCACAACATTTATAAAATTACATCTCCGATCATGGCAGCCCACGAGCAAGGTATTTTGGTCAATGTACATATAATAGTTCATTTTCTCTTCTTGTCGCTTTTTACTATCCTTTCTATTTCCCGATGTATAGTATATAACTAGGAACAGAGTAATTGTCTTCTTCAATCATGTATGCCGTTTAAATGTTCTACGTGGTTGGTAGGCAGGTTATCGGTCTGTAGTTACTTGGAGTCGTTATTTTATCGCAATCAATTTTGATTAATGCGGTTCTATATTTAGTCATCTACTTCGAGTACACATATTTTTAGGTATTGTTTTAGTCTTTCATATTAGATTGTGAACATTTAAGCAATTGTAATTTATTTTCCAATCCAGCGTGCATATTCGAGGGGAGCTGTTCCCCTCAACATTATCTTGTGTCTAAATATTCCCTCATGGGGAGCCAAGTAATAGGGACTACATATGGGCTACATAAAAGACATGGGAGAAAGTAAATGATTAACGTTTCTTATTATAGCTCGCGCTTTTACTTGTCACTTTCCCGCAAAAACGCGCGCACTTACATACATAAGTACACATACATACATATACGTATACAATCGGACAAACACTTAATTCTTCTTGGTTGTGCGTTGTAGCTTACCAATAAGACTTTGCTACCGGCAGAAATAGGTGTGAGCATCAACAGACGACCCAGGAGCGGTTACCTGCGCAAAGAAATAATTTAGAGCTTTGTTAAGGGTGTCGATATAACAGCATCCTTCCATCGCCGTACAAGAGCGGAACCACGATTTACACTTACAGGCCCGTGCCTATGCGCACATACCGCCCCTGATAATGTTGCACTCCCTGCCTCTGTTCAATTTCATTAAGCGCGTTAACATTACGCCCATATATATAATTATGCCACGCGGGAGTGGATAGAAAGCCTAATTGCGAAACTACCCCATTTTCTAACATGCTAGTGAATACGAGGACCTTAACGAAGTGCCTTTCAGAACCTTCGCACACGCACAACCCCCAAAACTTGCCTCCTACCCTTTTTAGCCGCCTTCCCTGACCGATATTTATAAGAGAAAAATTGCTTTCCCATCAGCGTTCAAGAGAGCGACTCTCTGAAAACACGTTCCTTTCAGCGGATATACTCTTAACGCCGTATCAGCAGGAATCGCCGCTTCACAAGATTCGCTTTTGATGTCGGAGATCAAAGCGAGGCTATAAAATTTTATATCGTCATTTGCTAAGGTGACGTTGAAAATGCAATAGAGTTGCGCTGGGAAGGGAGAAAAAAAGCCGAATTCATCTCGCCCTCTTTGATTTTAATATCCTGTTCGCAAAATCCCGCTTTTCGAAGGCGACAAGAATTTGCTTTCCTCTCTTAAAATATTCATCTGAGAAATTCGTGATTAGCGTATGAAAAAGAAAATAGATTGTATTCGCAGTAGTGATAGGTTTTCGATAATATATTGAAATAATTTGAACGTACTCGGACTTATAACGCGCAGTGTTCAGGAAAGAACTAAGAAAAAAGTAATAGAAAACGAAATATACACACAAAACGAATAGTATTAAGATACGTCCATTTAATCTACGCGGTTAGTGATGCTATTTCAAACTAAAGCGTGACAGACAAAGGCAAATTCTACTAGAAAGTAGATATTTATCTATCTCCCACAGGTAAAATGTGACACAAGGTCGGAAAGTGGAATTTGATAAGTCAGCACCCTAGAGGAAGAGCACTTATGACTCTCAAAAAATGATTGGACAGACCAGTCGGCATTCCTCGTTAGGAGCGCCTAAGGCGATTAGCAATAAACTAACCCCTTCTCAAAGGATGAGAAGGCAAAGCCTGGGAGGGTGGACCTCCTAGAACTGCACAGGACAAGCCCACAGACCGGCGGAATCAAGACCCGAAGGCCAAGACGATACCGGTCTATAGGGTGCGGTATTCATCGGAACAGATACTACATTTTTATCTTAGCAAAGACGAAGTGAAGCGTCATCGATGGAACGACGAATAGAAATTCACAAAGCGCCACTTTAAAGCGTTTAAGACAAGATGCGTCCATTATATCTAAGCATTCAGCAATTAAAATGCTTCAACAACAAACTGAACGTGAAATAAATCAACTGACTAACGTTGTGAACAACAAACGTAATTATATTTATGGGTGTCCACTTTTTTTTTAGTTTTATGTATTTTAATTAAATTTTCGTATTTTAGTTGTTTGATTTTGTATTTCATTAGTGGCAGTGGCGTAAATTATATCGGATTTAAATGAAGCTATTAATTTACTTATAGTTTTCACGATACCGTTAATTGAAAGTACTCAGTGCTTTTTACGTAATAGTATTGTGTGAACGGTAAAATCATGGGAGGTAACGGTGGTTAAGTGGATATCGACACGGACTGAAAACCTGGGTGTTCCAAGTTCCAATCCAGTCTGTTCCACAGTACCACTTTCACTTAGGGATGTTGGCAACCTTCTCGTGGTTCTTCCCGTAAGTAAGATTCCTAATTAGAAACACATCGGGGGAAACTAATGCCACCACCAGTAAGAAGAAGAAGAGTAAAATCATCATTTCACCCACAAGGGTGCTCCAGCTATAGCGGAGCATATATATATATATATATATATATATACATATATATATATATATATATACAATTATCAAATTAAACTTAAACATACGCGATGTATCGTTTACTAACAATCTATCGTGATAATTTAAAGCTCAATTCAAGAGATGAAAGATGAGAATAAAAAAATGTATGGATACAATATTTATTAAAAAAACATCAGAAGTTCAAAGCAAAGAGTTTCATATCCTTAATACATGGATTTTCAAAGACAAACTCTTTTTTTCATCAGAGGATTTATCGGTTTTTATACTCTGATGAAAAAATTGTCTTTGAAAATCCATGGAATAAGGATATGAAACTTTTTGCTTTAGACTTCTGATGTTTTAATAAATATTGTATCTATGCGATTTTTTATTCTCGTCTTCCATCTCTCGCGCATATATATATATATATATATATATATATATGTGTGTGTGTGTGTGTGTGTGTGTGTGTATGTGGGTGGGTGTGTATGTGTGTGTGCCAAACAATGAAAAGTAATTCTGATAAAATCATATGACAATGTGTTTGTCAGTCTTAAATTGAAAGTAACATTTCCTCGCAAAACGCGCAGATTGAATGGACGCATCTTTAGAGCGTATTCGTTCTTGTGTTATACTAACTCGCTTCAACATACGCCGTTCGTTTTTTTTTTTTTGTTTCTGGGTCGATTCCGCTTTGTTATAGTTCGAGACTAGTGCAGCACGTATGCAAGTAGATATTTCCTTATTCTTATATTATGTGACGTATGTCTGACATGTAATGGGACTTGGTGGTCTGTTTAACCTAAGGAGAGAGAACTGTGTTATCACCTAACATGTTATCAGTGGTATAGAGTTGTCATATCGGAGTGGTGGCACTCTAGACAAGGTTCTTTGGTGTATAAAACTCCATGACAACAACAATCAGCTCCTAGCTTGCGGCTTACATATAAGTTCCGCTTAACTCTTGATAGGGAAATTAGTGAAAGCGGGTTCCCTGGCACCGGATAACCAATTTTTTGGATAGATAGAATTCATCAGTCTAGGAAGACAGCTCATCTAGGAGAAAGAAAACTCGGATCTCAAACATCCACTACTCTACTCACGTATGATAAAAACTGAAAAAATTATAAAATTTCGAGTCGAGTTCCTGAAACCAGTATAAGACTGTAAACAACAGCATACTGGAAACTCTTTCAACCGTAGTGGAGCCATGTGTATCGGGCCTTTTTTTTCTAATTGACATTCTAGCAACATGGAGAGGGAGGGTCTTCTGATTGAGTAACATCTTGCAATACAGACCTGCTTACCCAGGATTTGCGCTTTTCGAGATTGAAATATGCGATAGATGGCATAGCATTCTGCAACCATTGTATTGTTTCCACCGGATCTCATTGATGGACACACTTTTTCATATCGTTCAGATATCAATATCAGTGAACGAACGATGGACATCGAGAAATGAATACAAAAAAAGTATATCATCGGATAGTACCAACTACTATATTCGTCTAATTTCGCTTCATGTGATATTTCCTTTCCCTTGCCAACTGGGGGACCATCTAAATGACTCGTTTTGAATGTGTGAGGATCATCAAATGCAAATATGGTCATTGATATGACCTTTAAATGTCCAAGTGCGATTTGCAAATTTCGGAGCTTTGGGGAGTGTGGCGTCAAAACTTAGTTAAAATTATATATATATATATATATATATATATATATATATATATATATATATATATATATATATATATATATATACGCGTAACCGAAGTTGT
>OY744533.1:100911802-100914302 GCA_963556195.1 Sepiola atlantica | reverse complement strand
ATACACAGATGCATATGATGACTTCAGTCTCGGCTGGTACTACACAAAACTGACATGAAGAGTCAAGGAAGATGAAAAGACTGAGAAGAGAGAGCACCGACCAGACTTCAACTAGAAATTATGCGAAGAGTACAGGAACCTTGGGAGGCTTAGTAGGACACCAACATTCGTTTCTACTAAAAAAACTCAATAGTAAACGGTTGTTGCGATAATGCAAAGTGGTTTGCATTGGCTGTCGAAAAGAGGTAGAGAGTGCTAGAAATTTTGAGAGACCTGTTGTCACCCAGTCTCCAGGATACGCCACTGATTATTGTCAGTGAGCAATCGTTGATATTGACTTGTGAAAAAACTCCTAGTGAGTGTTATAATAAAGCAATTCACGTAACCAGACACCACGGACCAATAAATTAAAATTCAAAATCACAACTGGAAACGCAGGAGAGCAATTACACGAAGCCAAGGCAATAGAAACTAGCAGAGTAGATAAGAAAAAAAACATATAATCTGACTCCCATCCCCGGAAAAAAAAGATGGCGACGCTAACATCGATATGTATTATGCCACACAAACTTGTCATGAAGTGTCAAGGAGAATGGGAAAATAGAGAACTAGAGTATCATCTAAAAAAAACAGGGAAACTACTGCAATCATTAATAAGCTTCTAGAGATAAACAACGGCTATAATGAACGCAAAGTCAAAGGTAAACAGCTGTTGCGAGACTTGTCATTAATACTCTAGTGTACACCATCTGGCAACGACTAGTGTGAGAATATCTACTGAGTAAATAATAACAAAAATGAATAAATTACAATAATAATGGAATGAATAGTAATGCCATTCCGGTGAGACTTAGCACCGGTTTAATCAGCGAGATATCACTTGTGAGAAATGGTGTTTGTTTTTCCTGGAATCTGAGTAAAAGCAAGTCTCTCCACATTCCCAGCACTTTCCGTTCTCAATTTTTATTTTATTCTTACTTGATGTTACTTCGCCAGCTGATAATGGCCGATGGTTTTCCGTGGTGACTATAGGTCACCTCAAAATTCGATATCATTTCAGTATTCTTATTCTATTTCTTCTTTTAATTTTTCTGCAAACACAGACGAAGATATGTATTTATAAATATATACATTGAGTAATAAAAGTGTACAAACATTCTGCACTTTTAGAATCTTAGAACAAAAAACATGCGTGAACTGAAATGGCATTCAATAGAGCGCATATCTCCGCTATGTCTCAAAATTAATTGTATTATTGTTTTCCAATGCTTCTGTTCTATCTTACTATTTATAAAAGTCATGAACAGGAAACTCATTTCTTATAAGTATAACATAAAACGTATGTATAATTATCTCAAGTGCGACAGGATTTTATGTATGATTGAAGTGTTATATACTTTGGGCACGCTTAAGCTGATTGGATAATGTGATCATGTGACATAGGTCAGTATTTTAATTTATGTTTCAGTTACTACTGTTTTAAATCGTTTTCGTACAATTATTTATATTATTATGTTCTTGTTTCCTAACCACTTCATTTTCCATCTGTTGATATCATCATTTCTGGTATTTAACTTGTATGAGTTAGTCCGTTTGTATTTCAGGGTTCTAGATAATTTTATGCCTTTTATTTTTCAGTTGCGGCCTAAGGTCTTTATGCTAAATACTCCCCTATTCCGAGAGAAAGTCCGACACTCTGCGTGTCACAATCAGTACAGTTCGGTATAAGAGAAAATCATGCAGACTGACTTTAAATGTTCATACAGTTTCTCTTTCTGGAATCAAATTTGGATCCAAGACAACACAAACTAAAGCAATAAATTTGGATAATAATCTGTTTTATTCAGGCTGTTCGTGTTTACCCTATATCAAAACTGACGACGAGGCGATGGGGTTGCAGAAATGGGATCATCGCTCATTGCTTTAGAATCATTAGTTAAGTTTTTATTAACTAACTGTCCCTACCTATTGTTCACACGGAATTAGAATAGATTCTAACCTTTAACTTACCCTTACATATTGCCTTACAAGCTATCCTCGATTGGGTTATGGTTAGGGTTAGGGCTACGGGTAGGGTTAGGGTTAGGGTTAGAGTTATGTACACACAATATTTAACCCTTATGATACAGGGTGGGCAAAAATAAGGGTCCTATTTTTAAAAATTCATAACTTTTTTATTTATTGATTTTTAAAAAAAAAATTTTTAGAATAAGTAAAGGACCCCTTCCGAAGCAAGCATGAGCCGTATTAGCCCTAAGGAACGTACCCTCATTTAGAAAACATTATTTTTGCTTAAAAAACTCAAAACAGTGTAAAAAACAATACTTTAGTTTTTGTAAGTTTTAAAAAGTGTTTTTCGGCTAAAATTTGTTTTGTTTATTTCAAAACATCTCGGAAGGGTCAGTCTACACACACATAAAGTTTGGTGAGTTTAACTTTTATTTTGTGGAAGTTATTCAAATTCAAGTTATTCAAATTTAAAGATAGGACCCTTATTTTG
>OY744533.1:100904302-100906802 GCA_963556195.1 Sepiola atlantica | reverse complement strand
GCTTACATCTTTATGATTTGACAACTACAGATAGCATATACCAATCAATTAATTTTTGTGTTTCATCTTTTCTATCGAAAGATTTCCCTTTTTTAAAATGGCTGTCGAAGTTTATAAAGTACGTACAACTGACGGTACAGACGTGATTTTGTCGTAAATATAACGAGATTTAAAGTTGCAATTAAGAAGATTTGTACTTTGTAGTCTGTTCCTGGTGTATATGGTGGAATCCATCTTGTATGAAAATAGAATAACAAGTCTTCAAGCAAGATGTTAAATGTAAAGCGTACGAAATAATGGAATCCCTTCATAAATAGCATAAAAATAAAAGAACTGATTTCGTTCTTTCAGATCTTACGCCAAGGAAATCCCCTAGAGACTGAGAAACCATGAAATCCGACCTTAAGAAAATGGATTACTGGTAGAGGCTAATTTTGCAATTGTTGTTTCTACTCTTCGTTGTTGGAAGACAAGCATTTTAAGTGCACAGAGTCTCTTCAAATCAATTCATCTGCTGATATTGTAAATGTTTTCGAGTAAGCGCCCCCGTTCACAGCTATATTTTAACATTCCAGAGTGCCCCACCGTAAGTACAAGAGCGTAGCTTATTGGACATATTGGTACTTTTATAGCTGACAAACCATGTTTCCGTGATTTCGCGCCATATACATTGGGACAGGTCTCGGAAGAGGCGAAAACTGTCAAACGCTAAATTAAAGACTGGCAGACGGTAATAACAAATTGTTGTGAAGTTGTTCCACAGTAAATAATAAATAAAGGAAGTCAAGTCGAGGGTTGGTTTAACAAGTGTATTAACAAAGTAAGAAAGTGACTAGCTTTTGGCTAGACAGTTACAAGACTGTGATTTGTCTTCTGGTGACTCGCACTATTTATAGTGACAACCGGTGTAGTTTCTCCTGTGTAAGAACGGCCGGTGTAACACAAATCATTGCTGAATAACTGTTAATAATTAGATGATTATTCATTGTTTGTCAAAGGAAACATAGTTAATGATATATTTTGAAATATATAAGATGCTTATTACGCAAAAGTTTTTTTTTATTTTCTAAATTTTTTTTACATTTTTTTGTTAATGTGTTTTTCCTTGTAAATATAAACACCGAGAAAAATGTATGTAAGCTTTTTTTCTTAACAATCGAACTGTTTTAAAGGAAATGGTTCATGTTTTTCTAATTTTTTCTATATTCCTGTTCCTTTATTACAGTTTCTGAGTTAAAGTTTAGGGTTAGGGTTTCAGCTGGTCCAAAAGTTTTCTTGTTTACTGGTTCTGTTGCTGGCAGAAATCAATTAATCCTTCGGGAGATTCAACGAGCTGACAGCGATGACAGAAATTCATTTTTTGTTATTGAACGCGATTAATTTCTTCCAAAAGTTATCGGCTGCTTGCTGTAGCCTGATTGTCCAATGCCTGCGGCAATCTGATTGTTTAATAGTTTCGTCAACTCTCGGGCGCTTTCGAGACCTGCTCGAACGTTGACGACGCGAATTCACAGAAACATGGTGCGTCATCTATAAGAGTACCGAAATCTTAATGCCCATAAGTAATTAAAGAATAAATTAGAATTGAGGTGGAAGTTTACATCGGACTTTTTAAGTTATTAATAAAACGAATTATTACTTGTGTGAATTAAATATGTAAAAAAAATAGCTTAGTAAAAAGTACTTTCTATAATAAAGTTATATTTCCTGTCTGTTTATATGTTTGTTCCCGAGACACTCCTCGTTTTTTTTAGATATATTGCAATCATCACATAAATTCTGAAACTGCAATACGCAGGGTATTTGTGAAGTATATTTAATTGTTGTCAATTTGATTCACACCATAAGGAAATACGACGTTTTACTTTATTTTATTTATTACTTTAAAATAAGCATTTCCAATTTGGTAAACTGATCGGCAACGTTTTCGTCAACATGAACGTAGGATTAAATACCAAAAGGTATGTGTCTCTCAACTTTTATTTAAGTACAATAGCTATGTATTTCTTATAGAAGACCCTTAAATGAATATTAACAGATAATATTTATTGCGATGCGGAATTGACTTAATAATTCAGAGTTTTTACGGAAGTAATTAACAATGAATATCTTCCTGTGATTTTTCTGTTTGATTTTGGTAAAAATTTAAAATTTGGGGAAATGTTATAATTGATTTGTATTTTATTGCTTCGGTTCTGTATGACTTAAAATAAACACTGCATTGAAACAGCTGTCAATAACTATAATGCATTTATTCATGCTCTTTATTTGAAATATGATTTGAAAAATGATTTAAATAGTCAAAAATACATATATATATATATATATATATAATGATGACAAAATGTACATTACTGTAAAACTTTATTGCTATTTCATAGTATCACCGATAATATAAAATATATCTCATTAGCATAAATTGAATAACAAACCCGAAAGATGAAAATAGATTCCTAAATAGTTGGATGTGCAAGTCTATTCTCTGGGTTCTAATTTGCTG
>OY744533.1:100854302-100899302 GCA_963556195.1 Sepiola atlantica | reverse complement strand
AGTTTCTTCTTCTTCTTTGTGACTTGCATCCATCGTTGCAATTCACTATGGAAGTCGAGGATTGTGGTTCCTTACCATTCCTCGATGTTTTAGTGTCTAAATCTGGTTTATCATTTGAAACCTGTGTGTATAGAAAACCAACATTTACAGGCCTTTATCTAAATTGGTTTTCCTTCGCCCCAAGAGCAAGAAAAATAAATCTTATTGGTACTCTCACTCATCGAGCTCTTATGATTTGTTCACCAACACGACTCGATGCAGAACTTGGTGAGATTACTAATATTTTTCTTGCTAATGGATATCCCATCAATACTATAAAAGGCACCATTGCACGTAAAGTTGCTTTATTTAATGGTGGTAAATTTATTGGACCGTCACGTTGCCCTATTTATTTGAAACTCCCTTGGTTGGGTTCTGACGGCCTTGACATTGTTAAAAGGATTTCTTCTTCTACTCAACGTTGTTTTCCGGCAACCATGTTGAGGGTAGTTTACACGACTCGACCATTTTTCTCTTCTTTTCGTAAGGATGTTTTGCCAGCCATTCAAAAGAATTCTGTAGTTTATAAATTCATGTGTCAGTGTGGAGCTGACTACGTTGGCAAGACATCCCAAAGATTAGAATTTAGAATATCCCAACACATACCACGTGATATTCGCCTACACAAGGTTTCGAGATCATCCGGGAACTTCCAGGCACAGGAATCAGCCATCGGTAATCACCTCGTTAGTACAAATAGTTGTTCTGACAGGTATTCCGATGGGTGGTTTTCTGTTTTACACAGTGCCAGGTCGAACTACCATCTCAATATTCTTGAGGCGTTAGTCATTAACAACTATCGACCTAGCCTGTGTAGACAAAAGATTTTGAAACATCAGTTGGAGATCTTTAATGATTCAAAGCCACCATAACGTTGAGAGATTTAATTTTTTTTTTTTTTTTTTTTTTTTTTTTCTTCTTCTCATTCGTTTCCTCCAACTGAAATAAGTTTGTTTTTTTTTTTTTTCTCCCCCCTTCATTTCTCATTCGACTTTTAGTTTTTAATTTACCATTCTGACGTTTCCTCTCAGAGGGTCAGACGACAAGGCCTTAAGGTAATTTTAACAATTTTCCTTTTTTTTTTTTTTTCCCACTCGTCTTTTTCATTGATTTTAATAATGCTTCCTCTAAAATTAATCCTACCATTCTGTTGTACACGTAATTTACTTACATATATATATATATATATATATATATATATATATATATATATATATATATATATATATATATATATATATATATATATAAATATATATAATTAGAAGCAGCTTGGTTAGTTACTAACGAGGGTAATCTTGTTGATAGATGGCTACGCTATTTTGCTGCTTGTACAAGAACTAAAATGTTAAAAGACAACACGGAAAGGTGAGGGAAAGGCATTTTGAATTACTTCTAAATACTGCTTGAAAACGAACTATTTTCAAACAGTACGTAAATATAAAAATATAACTTTTAAAATGTTAAATTAAACAAAACCATTATAGATTTTTTTTCATTAAAAAACGAAAGAAAAAACTTTTTTTCACTTTCAAATTAATTTCCCTCGTGTCTTATAAGATTCCTTATCTGCCCAGAGCGTCATGTATGCATTTCTAAGAGGATCATCCAGTTCCGATTTCACGGTACCTTTACATGGATTCCTCGAGTTCAGAATGATCCCCTTTAGCTTGTGCAAAAAACTTCTTATAAATTGTAAGATAACGTAAATAAAGAAGAAAAAGAAAGTAGTGTGAGAGATCGAGCGTAAGAAGCCGACGTGAATAATTCAATGACGTAAATCACGAAGAAAAAGAAAATGTTAATAGTAGCAACAGCAGAAGCAGCGTAAGACAATAAATATATATTTATATATATATATATATATGTATATATATATATATATATATATATATATATATATATATATATATGTATAATAAGGAGAGGTAGTTTGCTTGAAGCGTTGTGTATAATAGGCATATAGACAAGTATTAGAAGGCTATCACAATGCAATATTTATATATATATATATATATATATATATATATATATATATATATATATAAGTATCATTAAAAATAACGAACATCTTGTGTCTGGTTATTTTTTCTAAGATCCTTTCTTTTTTTCTGATTAGGTTCTTAGTTTCAGACGGAAACTGGCTGATAAAATTGCCATAGCTTCCCAAAGCGCTTTCGGACCCTTCCAGATCCATCGTCAGTGGAGCAATGTTAACCAGGCATAGACTTAGGAGTGAATATATATTCTATTTAGGCGGGAAAATAAAGGACTGTGTTTCATGTAAATTTATATTTATAGGCATTTGAGTATATTAGTACTAATAGTATAGTTAATCTTGTTAATAGCTGGTTTTTCTGTTTTAATGTATAGGGCTTCGAGTATGTGGAGTTTAAGTGTATTAGTATTTTGTGCGATGATTTTTGTGTTATCTACTAGAAGTTTACGGATATGCGAACGGGGGCAGGAATGCTTTTTATAGATGTGCTGGATTATGGCGGAGTCGTTAGATAAATGCATAGTTAATCTTCTGGATAGCGTCGTAACAGTCGACCCTATGTATACATTTTAATGATTGTCGGAGACACATTCTCCCAAAGGGCATTTAAACTTGTATACAAAAATAAAAGCATTGCTGCACCCGTTCACATTGGTTGTCTTATAACATTTTCTTTTAGTTTTCATCTTGCTTCATCGAAATTTTAAATTTCTATTTTTATCTAATTAAGTAATTTCGTAGGATGTATTTTAAATGTATCATTTCTAAGTCGGTGGTTGTTTTTACACAATCTGAAATTTATATGTTGTTCCTCAAATGTATCTTCTAACTAAACCAACCTCAAAAGTAATCTAACATTCTCATAACCGACCTATTAAATGGGCTAAATTTTAAACTGCTCTTTCGTAAATTTGGCTTTCTAAGTCGGTTCTAGACATATTTTTTGATATAAATGTAACCTCACTGTCAGTATCAATTTGCATATCCATTGTTAATTTTAACATTTTTGGCTTTGAATGACCACCAACCCTGCGCTACGGACTTCCATTACAAACTCTTGGACACCGAACGGTGTACTCCCTCCATAAATCAATAGTCAATTAATCAATTAAATCCCTATGTAATCATCAGAAAACGCTAACTTATTATTCCCTCTTTTTTATTTTCTTTATATATAATTTGTTTCTGTTTTATACCAAAACAATTCATTAATAAATCCGTAACCTATTTCTGCGCCGTCAACAAAACAGCAAGCGAGGAAAAATACCTTTAACAAACCTGAAAACAAATATTCTACAAAATGTCTTTGACAGATTAAAAAAATAAAAAAATGTCTGCAGTACGTTTCTTAATCTTTCCCCTTTTGTTTTCATTGTTATGTAAAATTTTTTTTTTCGGTTTCTTTTTTTTCTTTCAGTCAGCAATTGCTTTTCTCTGTCAGTGAGTGTTCTCTTCTAAACATTGTGTGTGTGCGGGTGTATTTTCGTTTCTTTTCATCAGTGAGTGTTTTTCTTTTTCTGTGAGTGCGTCTTCCCTTCTATTCTAAATGTTTATTCTTCTACTAATCAACGTTTTTACATTGGGTGCTCGAACATGAACTCCCAAATAAAAACAAATCAAGACAGACGTTCGCTTACGTGTAAAAGCAGCGAATATATATCATCACCATCAAGATTTTGATCACTTATAGAGGAAGAACACTAACCTCCTAGTTCTCTGTGAGTGCGTGTTCTCTTAAACATTGTGTATCCGCGGGTGTATATATATATATATATATATATATATATATATATACAACTATATATATATATATATATGTATGTATATGTATATATATGTATATATATGTATGTATATATCTATCATACTATATATATATGTATATATATATATATGTATACATATATGTATGTATATATATATATATGCATACAGTATGAAATAATACTGAGTGTAGTCAATGTAGTATTTCGCTCAGAATTCGCTAACTCTAACCCCTAACCCCAAACCCTAACCTTAAACTCTGACCCTTAACCCCTAACACTAACACCTAACCCTTATTCTAACTTGTAACCCATAACCCTATCCTAAACCATAAGACTAACCCTAACCCTAACCTCTATCCCCTAACCCTAACCCTAACCCTAAAACCTAACCCTAACCCTAACCCTAACCCTAAACCCTAACCCTAACCCTAACCCTAACCCTAACCTCTAACCCCTAAACCTAAACTTTAACCCAATCCCGAACCCTAACCCTAACCCAAAACTTCTAACCCTAACCTTTAAATATAACCCTAAAACCTAACCCTAACCCTAACCCTAACCTCTAACCCCTAAACCTAAACTCTAACCCAATCCCGAACCCTAACCCTAACCCAAAACTTCTAACCCTAACCTTTAAATATAACCCTTAAGCCTAACCCTAAACCCTAACATATAGACAGTTGCTGGTCATCTTTACACCATGTTACTCGGGGTTCTAATTTCGTCAAATTACGTCAATTATAAAAAATGTGCTTTAAGATGTGATATGTCTGTGTGTTTAATTAGACACATATTTTTATAATGTCGAGGCTTAGATAAATAGATCCGAGATTTTATTTTATATTATTCAATTATGTGAACGTGTTTGTTTTTAAGAGAGCAAAAACAGAAACTAAGATCCATTTTTATATTTTAAGCAGTTCTTACTTACTTACTTACTTACTTACTTAATTATTATTATTATTATTATTATTATTATTATTATTATTATTATTATTATTATTATTATTTTTATTATTATTATTATTATTAATAGTAATAATAATAATAAATAATAAATACGTTGTAAAAATAATGTAAATAAAAACACATGTTTAATTTCAAAACTCTTTCTCTCTCTATCTCTCTCTCTCTCTAACTCTCTCTCTCTCTGTATATATATATATATATATATATATATATATATATATATTTATCGAGAGAAAACCTTCAAATTCGTGTGGATGATGCAGTCTTGATGAAACCGAAACGGAAGTGATGATTCCATTGAAAAGAAAATTAAGAACACCTCAAAGCATGAGGCCCTGATCTTATACCAGTAATCGTAATAAAGAAATGCTCTTCTGAGCTGGTCTTGGTCCTCTCTAAACTCTACAACAAATGGCTCGCCAAATTCTTTTTCCCTAATAGCTGGAAAATTGCCTCTCTGGTACCAGTCTTCAATAATTCTGGAGACAAAACTGAGCCGCAGAAGTATCGCTCATAGGTTAACTATCGCTTTGAATTCTTAATCAATCGAGCAATAGTCCGGCAGCTGATTAATGCTAAACATTTTCTGACTATCAGTATGGATATAGGCATATACCATATATATATATATATATATATATATATATATATATATATATATATATATATATATATATATATATATATATACTGCGGCTATCCTAACGGTCATCTCCAAACGCATATACCATACACTGGATAAAGCAGGTGAAGCTAGGGCGATAGCGCTTGATGTATCCAAAGCCTTTGAAAAGGTCTGGTATAAAGCTCTTCTCATAAAACTGAATTCATATGGTATTACTAGATGAATATTTAACATAATTTGATCCTTCCTAACCAAAAGAAAGATCCAGATTGTCTTCTGTGGCCGTTAATCCAAACATGACATAAATGCAGGTGTACCCCAGGGATCGATCTTTGGACCTTTATTCTTGCCTGATATTTATGAACAACCCCACTGATGACATTGTATCATAAATGGGTATATTTGCTGACATCACTACGCTTTACACTGATCAAGTAGGTAAAACGGACGCGCACATATCCGAGGCAATGGCTGAATCCTTAGAAAGTGACCTCCACTCTGTAGTGTAATGGGGTCATAAATTTAATAGTGTTACGACAAAGCTCCTTCCTTTGAACAACTATTAGAAACCTCTTCAACCACCGATTGCCATGGAACATAACACCCTACCTGAGATTCCAACGTTTAAATTCCTCAGCTTAACATTCACAGGTAACATGAATTGGAACAAATATATAGAAGATACTGTCAAAACTGCTGCAAAAATGGTGGGCTCCCTCTACCGTGCTAGAAAACTTTTCACACCTGACATTATCCTATATCTTTACAAAGCCACTATCCGCCCAGGCATGGAGTATTGTTGTCACATCGGGGCTGGTCCACCACTCACCAGTGTCTTCCTCTTACATTAAGGTTTCAAAAAGAAGTCTCCAATCTAATAGGTTCCTAGCTATCCACCAAGCTCATGCCCCTGTCTCATTGCATCAACTGTGTTTTTTTACAAGAACTTCAATGGAATGTGCTCCAATGAACGTGCTGCTTTAGTGCCTGCTCTTATCATCAACCGATGAGGGGGGAGGTTACTAAAATGCTTTTAATAAAAAATAAAATTAAAAATTGTTCTAATCGACTTTCTTAATGAATTAACCAATTTTAATTTGCGTAATTCGTCAGGTGCCGGAAAACGTTTTGCAGTTCCTGTTCACACTTGACCATTAGAACGTTTGTCCGCCAACATGAAATGATGGATAAAAAAAGAAACAAAAAGGAATTGTCATTGTTGTTTAATCAAACATGAATATATATATATATATATATATATATATATATATATATATATATATATATATATATATGAAGATAAATAGAAAGGAATCAGAGAAGCAAAAGCCAAATCATAATTCAATTCAATTGCTCAGAGCAAGGTATATTCCGCAAAAAAGGCAATTTATTCAAGTTAAATTTTCCTTAAGCCAGGCTTTTCAAAGATCAAAATCTTATCATCAGAGGAAGTCGCTGGGATAGATAAGTTGGCAAAGGCCAAGATTTAAAATTTGAAAAAATAAAATAAAAGTTGTAGGGGAAGAAACACAGGGCAAAATTCTGCCCGAATGCAAGCAAATGTCCGATTGCTAAAAAGTGCGGTGTCGAAAAGTCCAGCGGAGAGAATGAGATGTAGATAGGTAGGTCGTTAAAAGGCCCGAAAGGTTGTGAGAGCGGATTCAAAGTTAAATTCCAAGAAGCCACAACTTCAGGTGCGGCGAAAATAGAAAATCCAAAGGGTAAAATGTCCAATAAGAGGTACGCTCGTGGATGCAGGCAGGCAGGCAGGCTCAGAAGCTGTATACTCTTCACAATAGGTTTTACTTTTCCTAAAGTTCGCTTTTAGTACACCACTTTATATATATATATATATATATATATATATATATATATATAATATTAAAAAAGATAAGTTAATTTCAGTTTTAGTTTTTGTTTTGGGGGATAGTCTGTAAGGAATTTTCGGGAACCATTCCCTTCTTCAAGCTTTCTACGAAGTGTGAACGAGGCCGTTGAAAACGGCGTAATTTCCTACACCTATAATATATATATATATATATATATATATATATATATATATATATGTATATATATATATATATATATATATATATAGTACTTAAAAAGATAAGTTATTTTAATTGTCCTTAACCATGAATTTACGACCTTGCATGTTCTTCAGACCAAATGTTATTAGAATTTGAACTCTCATTTACGATTTTATTATTTATCACTGTTGATTACGGGTCATTAATTTTAACTTCTTATTAAGAAATGTTAAGCTCTTTCTGAAAAGGCATCGAGCACTGTATAAAAGTGCAATCAATACTATGACCCTGATAAAAAAAACTTATTCCCGCAGCTATCACTATATATCTATATTTCCTATTTCATGTGTCGCTCTCTTTATATATATATATATATATATTACCTCCGAATTTCGGGAAAAAGCTATCAAATTTAATAAGCAAGTGAATCTCTCGCATCTGGTCGGGTAAATAGCGTAAACTAAATCAATTATTGGATAATTTTGCAAATGGCCTCGACTCTATTCAATTTGCTTAAAATATTCCCGCTCGAAATTGTCAGAAAGAACATGAAAAGGCCAAGTGATACGACTTAATTCAATCGATAGATATCGATAGTAATGGCGATGAAGATTTATCATGGGACGAATCAAAACAGGGCAATGTGTCTAATATGAAAAATAGATTCGTTTGAAAAATATTGACTCCGCAAACAGTAACAAATCTCGCCTTGCCATATAATTTGTCCCTACGACAAAATCGTTTTCAGATTTTTACGAGGTTGTCGAAAATAAAAAAAATAAAAGCTACGGAGGATGAAGTTAAATTTACTAAAGCCTCAGTCAAACGACGCGACTTCGCTCGCCGATACTTGTAGCAGCGAGTACCTGTCGCAGCGACTGAACTGGTCACACGAGACGATTTCACTGGCCGCTACTTGTAGTAGCGAGTACCTGTCGCAGCGACTGAACTGGTCACACGAGACGATTTCACTCGCCGCTACTTGTAGTAGCGAGTACCTGTCGCAGCGACTGAACTGGTCACACGAGACGATTTCACTCGCCGCTACTTGTAGTAGCGAGTACCTGTCGCAGCGACTGAGCTGGTCACACGAGACGATTTCACTCGCCGCTACTTGTAGTAGTGAGTACCTGTCGCAGCGACTGAGCTGGTCACACGAGACGATTTCACTTGCCGCTACTTGTAGTAGCGAGTACCTGTTGCAACGACTGAGCTGGTCACACGAGACGATTTCACTCGCCGCTACTTGTAGTAGCGAGTCGATTACCCGTCTGGCAGTTCCGTGCCTTTGTTTAAAGCACAGACATGTCGCGGGTCAAGCGCCAGATTTTTTTTTTCAAACCAAACAAGCTTTGGTTTATAAACATCGTTAGTTCCTGCTCCATTTTATTAATTTCATTCCATATGCATCCTTCAAGTTCTTTATTTTCTTTTTACAAATAATATTCGCAAGGAATCTCAAAACCAGCCTCCGTTAGTTCATTTATTTAATATTTAAAATTGTACTCGCATATTTCTTTATATACTGTATATTTTCTGTATCCCACAAACCTCGTAGTTTCTGTAACTATGCAGAAATCTGCTGATTTCATTAGCTGACCACTTCCAACTTGGTGTTTCTGTAATGGCAACAAACTGCATGACTGAGGTCATAGAAGCGAATATTGATTCGTAGCAGCCATTATTAGGTCTTAAAAAATCGTAAAATTTCGCGATACCAGCTCATGAAATCGCGCGCTACTTGTGACTAAAGCGGCGAGTAAACTAGTCGCAAGTTAGGTGTGCTACTTGCGACTAACCGGTCATACGATGCGACTAGGCTGCTACTACTCGCCGCTACTTTAGTAGCGGCGAGCGAAGTCGCCTCGTGTGATCGAGGCTTTAGAGAGAAAATAATAATCGTTACGATTCCACTGCCAGTTAAGAAGCGTCTTCATGAAAGGTAGTTTTAAGATCGACTTCAAACGAGTTGTATTATTTGGATTATTCGGAGTTCTGCTCTCATCTTAAATGTTATTCTCACAACGTTTCGGCCGATTTTACCTTTAACCATCTTTAGGTGTCCTATTGAACTCGAAAACATTTATATCCAACCTATGAATGAACATTTGGCTCGAAAAATAAAGTGTAAAGTTATAGCAAGTTCTAAGCTAGATAGTCAATCCTCAGTACAAGCGATACAAAGATAATGGTTAAGAATTACTTAAGACATCTACCAAGTCATGGCTGACGATATTACAGCAAACTACCATCGGTAATTAAATAAAGATGTCGGTTCGAAATTTCGTACAGATTGCAATTAAATAAAAAGGTATGTTTAAAATTCCGTACAGATTGCAATTAAATAAAAAGTTATGTTCGAAATTTCGTACAGATTGCAATTAAATAAAAAGTTATGTTCGAAATTTCGTACAGATTGCAATTAAATAAAAAGTTATGTTCGAAATTCCGTAAAGATTGCAATTAAATAAAAAGTTATGTTCGAAATTACGTACATATTGCAATTAAATAAAAAGTTATGTTCGAAATTCCGTAAAGATTGCAAATAAATAAAAAGTTATGTTCGAAATTTCGTACAGATTGCAATTAAGTAAAAAGTTATGTTCGAAATTCCGTACATATTGCAATTAAATAAAAAGTTATGTTCGAAATTTCGTACATATTGCAATCAAATAAAAAGTTATGTTCGAAATTCCGTAAAGATTGCAATAAAATAAAAAGTTATGTTCGAAATTCCGTAAAGATTGCAATTAAATAAAAAGTTATGTTCGAAATTTCGTACAGATTGCAATTAAATAAAAAGTTATGTTCGAAATTCCGTAAAGATTGCAATTAAATAAAATGTTTTGTTCGAAATTTCGTAAAGATTGCAATAAAATAAAAAAATATGTTCGAAATTCTGTACAGAGTTCAATTAAATAAAAAGTTATGGTCGAAATTCCGTACAGATTCCTGAGTTCGACATAAAGATTCCCGAGTTCGACATAAGACGTATCTAAAGAAGAGAGGATGTTACAACATACCGTACAGTTTTACGGCAGGGAAAAAAGCTCAGTGTGTTTCGTGAATCTAATTGTCACTGCTCCGACCGTGCACAAAAACGTCGAAATTGTTATCTTTTTCTCCAAGAAAGGTGACCTAGATTGCAACACCTAGTATTGTAGAAAAATGAAGCTCTAAGTAAAAAGAACACAAATATTACATTATCGACAAATAAAGTTTATTTAATCTAACCGACACGTTTTTTCATAGGCAAGCATTAGCTTACCAGAATGTTCCTTCGTTTGAAATAATTATAGGTCAAAGTTAAGTTAGCCAATGTGATACTTAAGTCTACTAAACAAAGGATGTGTTTCTGCATTCGCCAAAGAAGGATCTCGCGTCCTGTTTTCAAATATTTTGGGTTTTTTTCAAGTAACTCATATTTTAAAATATAATATCGCTATATCTGTCTTAATTTAAGCCCAAGAAAACCGATATTTTAACCAGATTAAACTGGTAATATTGTTACTAAATGTTTTCAACACTTCAGAAGCATACTAATGGCCATCTTGTTAACTGTGTTGAACCATAATTTGATCTCTTCGTGCCATCATACAACTGTACTTGTACTTAAAACAGCATTTACCCGGGGTGCTTTGAGTTGACCCCATACATACTTACCACTCCATCCTTTACGAAGGCTGACCAAGCCTGTCAAATGGAAGTCAAATATTGGGTGATCTCTAAGCACTCGCTGTTCCGACGGCGAACTCCGTAGATCCAGGGGTCCAGGTTAGGTTTAAGGTCAACTTTAACCGTCATCATCCAGGTTTCTCTTTGTTCACCACATCGCTTTTTCCAACCCTGGCCAGGAGAGCTGGGGCAATGTCTTCATAGACGAATTCTCTATCTTGACCGCGAAGCACATGACCCAGCCAACGTAAACGTCTCGTGAGGTTGACTTGTTGGAGAGAGTTAATATGTGCAGGAGAAACATACAAGTTGTTGGTAAAAATAGCATTTATCTTGAATGTTAGCGTTTAAGGTGGGAGCATATACATTAATGTACCTGGCATTGAGAACCGAACCTTTAAAGCTGATACGGGCCAGATGGGGGGAGATTGGTTCCCAGGCAAGGAACGATATATTAGCACGATCACTAAGAGCGAAAGAAACTCCATGAGGACCTGTGGTAGAGGTGATATGAGCCGTCATGTTGAGTGACTCTAATTTTACGACGGCATGTACCAGGAAGTCTAACTTCTGGGAAGTGTACTTGAATTGGGAGTACATTGTTAGCGTTTGTTGTTAGCATTTTGACGTTTTAATATCCAATAATAGTTCTTTTCTATGGAATTATGAATTGTTAAAAACAATAATGAGCAGTTAGAACGCCATACAATGTATTTTACTTTTATTTATTAACTTTTATTTTTTTCAATTTAATTTTCGAAGACATATTTCATCATTAGAATTTCAAATAAATATATATCAAAATACATTTCTTACTTCGTCTCGTTTTTGGTGTTATCAATTCGGTGTTGTTGAAATGAATTTGGGATGAGAGTCTCTTTTGTTAAGAACAGCACGTGACAGTACGAATCATAATAATAAATGTTGTCTTTGTTTTAGAGAGCATTGTTTATATGGTTATATGAATTATTAAAAATAAGAATGAGCAATTAGGACACCATACAATCTCATTTAAGTTTTATTAACTTTATTTTTATTTTTTCAATTTAATTTACGAATATATACGAGCCCTGATTGGCGGTCCTATATCCGTTGGGTGTCAGATACATAATTTCATCATACTCATTATTAAATAAAATAAAATGGCAAATAACCTCATTTTAGCAAATGGATCTTGTCTAACGAATAAATAAAAAGGCTACTACTTTGAAGAGTTTTTAATATCGTAAATCAACAAGAATAACGATATTTGTATTCTAAATTATGGTTGGTTGTCTTTTGGGAGGTTTACAGCATATCACTCATCGTTGGGTAATGATATGCCGAAACCGTATTATATGTTTTGTGCTCGATTAGTTTGTAGATTACTTGTTTTGTGGCCGTATATTTCGTAAATAAATAGATAGTATCTATTTAATAAAATAGATAGTGTCCTGACAGATGCTGTTATTACATGTCAGATTAGTTATTGAGTGTAGCGGCAACAGAGGATTGGATCCCGACTCCCCAAATCCCCCAAACTGGAGCTTCAACGTTTGATGCACTGTGAAGGTCACACCCAGCACCTTTAAATCGTTTGTTGATTCAATGTTTCAATTTATTATGCAAACGTAAATTGGTCTGAACGTCTGTTAAGAAAAACGAAAACTGCCTCCATCTTGCTAATTTAGAAAATAGTAAACATATTTTATATGATTACGATTTTGTTGGCTCGGGCCAATCACGTTGACCTAGGCTGACATTTACAAGCTCATAACAATCCATAAATGTTTCGCTATTAACAATGTCAATGGCGTCTCAAACAAAGACGGATTGGTAACGAAATCGCCATTGTCCGCCATTTTGGAACTGTCTTTTCTCGGCGTGAAGAGCTGAAGCAAAGGACAAAGTGAAATAATATGAAAGGGTGTGCTACTTTGGATGTTTATAACACGGCGTTGCTGAAGATTTGATTGGTGACCTTTCGGAGGAGAATGAATATTGACATTGTTCAGAAATTATGCTTTTTTTGCTGTTATCCATCCTAGTGTGGCTGGAAATCGACCAACAACAACAACAACACAATGAAATCACGTGTTGTATAGCTATTGGTGAAAATAAGCAAGTGGCGAAAAGGTTGCACAGCCAGCACAGATAAACCGTCACTCATCCGTAAGACAACAAATGTTACATATATCTTGGCAGTCATATCCTTTTTGAAGTTAAATGGATCAAAAACAGGTTCACTTAGATATGATTAACGCAGATTGACATCATGTCGATTTATCGCTTGACATGAGGGTCGAAATCTGATTGGTTAAATTAATCATGTGGCATAGAGGGATTTGAGAGCAAACTCCTCACACCTGACATTATCCTGTATCTGTACAAAGCCACCATCCGCTCATGCATGGAGTATTGTTGCCACATCTAGTCTCTCCCTCCTTGACAAGGTCCAAAAAGAGTCGCCAACCTAATAGGTCCCTCACTATCAACCAAGCTCCAGTCCCTGTCCCATCGCCGCAATGTAGCATCCTTATGTTTGTTTTACAAATACTTCAATGGATTATGCTCCGATGAATTGGCTACTCTGGTGCCCCCTCGACGTAAATTCACTAGACCAACTCGACAATCAACTAAATCTCATTCATTCACTGTGGAGTTCCCCAGATGTCGGAGAGCCTTCTACTCAAATAGCTCCTTTCCTCGTGCTGCTGGCCTCTGGAACTCTCTCCCTCCCCCTGTTTCCCCGACAGTACTGACATGCAGTAATTTAAAACTAATGTGAACAGATATCTCGCTGTGCAGATCCCAATTTAGGCTGACCCCCCAACCTTCTCCCCTTTTCTTTTTTCTCAGTAGCCCCTTACGCCTACAGTGGCGGCCCGCCTTGTTTGGGGTGAACCATGTTAAAAAAAAAAAATTTAATTGCAGATCAAAACTTAGAAGAGATGGGGAGTCATTTAACATCTAGTTAGATAGGAGCGCTTATATACTTTGGGGGATGATTTAACCAGAGCAAACTCTTAGATAAAGAAGTAGATCCATATTAGATATTAATAAATTTGACTTTAAGTAAAAAATGTGGCATTGTCGTCTTTCTTCCAACTACTGGTTATCCAGATCACAGTGTAAGTGAAGTCATGTGTATGGCCTTAAGGTGCATCCGGTCAGTAATCCCCGATTTTGGAGTTTTGTAAAGTGTGCAGTCATCCCTTTGATACCATACTCACTGATCAATTCTGACCCGGAGTGTTTTTACTTGCCAGGTTCACATCTATGAAGATTTGTATCGCGCACTCAACTACACTGCCCGGACGTCAGATGTATTTTTCGACTCCACATCGACTGATTCTATATCCTTACTTTCTACTGAAATATGACTATTTAGGAACACCAAGTGCTTAAATTCGTCTGTGCGCATATTGTTCCACGCATTCGTCCGCCTGAATTAACAACAACAGATAAATATAAGTCTAAATCAAGTGAACATTTGAACTCAACCTTTATAGCTTCCCCATAATGTTATTGATGGCTTATAAAGATGCACGTTCGCATCTCATTGGTTCTACTGTAGTCATTTTTGCACTAATAGTTTGGAAAATTGTATGATCCTGCCATTTCCTTCTCTTAGCCTTCAGTAAAGTACAAAGTTGTGTTCAATGAAACGTTTACTATTTGTATGTTGTGTTTTGTCATTACATTTCTTCGAATGACAGTTATATTTATTATCGTAATACGCTAACGTGCTTCGTACGTTTGTGTGAGATGTTGTTTCTTCTTCGTATTATTGTCATTTTGTTTCTATATAACGTGGCCCATACATTACACAAAACCTAGCTGTATCTAGTCGGTGTTGGCCAAGAGTGTTTTTATTTTCATATTGTATTTTTTTACTCATAAGGTCATTTTTTTCGGGAATAGTTTTATTGTTAAACATAATTTTTAAAGTTAAGTCTAATTCAAGTTTTGAAAGTGTCGCAAACAAATTCATTTCTTGAAGTATCAACAAAACATTAAAATAGCTTCTTTAAAATGAAACGGGAATGTATTAATGTCCATACTTTACAATGCTAAGTAGTATGTAATTTTACATATATATATATATATATATATATATATATATATATATATATATATATATATATATATATACATATATATATATATATATATATATATATATATATATATATGCTTATTAAATAAAATTATATATATTAACGCAAAAAATACGTCCTATAAGTTTAGGGCGACTAGTAGTGCAGGTTTCTGTATCTTAATCACTTAGGAAGTAAAATAATAAATAAGCTAATAACCTCTAACGCTGCAATCACCTATAAAAATAATTACATAGAAATACATAATATATATATATATATATATATATATATATATATATAAAGAAAGACACACCACGATCCGAACTTAAAACTTGTAAAGATAATAAAATTATTTGAGAATCATAGATTTCTCTATATTTTCATTATTGTGGTTGTTTACCATATCACGTATCGCCGGTGTCACATAACCAGCGCATTGTCATCGCCTTCTAACAGTACTTATTACATACTACGAACAATGCTTCAAGCAACTTACAACATTCTTGATATATCCACTTTTAATGTTAATGACTTGAAAAAATGTTTATCTTTGTATAATCGTATCGTGGTGTATTGTTTTTGTGTCATGAACTAAAACGTGTCCGTATTAAGAACGGGGGAAATCATGTTCTGTTAAGTATTGCCAAATTAGATGGCAAGTTGAAAAAAAGAAAAGAAAAAACTAAAAAAACTCAAATTGTTTCTATGTTTCTATGTCTTACGACACCGGTTTGGCGATCAAAAATGTACTAGTTTTTGGTAAATTAATATTTATTTAATATATATATATATATATATATATATATATATAAATATATATATATATTTCTGCGTTGTTTCTGGCTTTTCAAACTTACAAATTTATATTTAGATTAGCACAGCGCTTTAAAGTGGGGAAAATCTCTCTCTCTTTCTCTCTCTCTCTCTCTCTCTCTCTCTCTATATATATATATATATATATATATATATATATATAACATATAATTATGTAATAATAACAATATATATATATATATATATAACATAGAATTATGTAATAATAACAACATATATATATATATATATATATATATATATATATATATATATATATATATATATATATATATAATGGTAATAATCTAGGTAAAAATATCCACAGGGTGGTAATCCAGAGAATTTTAACCGGGTTTATAAAAAGTGCTCAATATTAAAATAGAGCTTTATATATGATATTTTTTTTATTTACACAGACATGTACAACATCTGCGACACTGGCATGTCGATGTTATCGATCAACAGTTACTATAAACTGAGATCTCATCAGGCAGAGTTAGAATCCTATCTTAACCCTGTGTAAATAAAAAAAATATCATATATATATATATATATATATATATATATATATATATATATATATCTTTTGTCTCGTTTCTATTTCAACTACGGGTTTAATGGTATTACTGATTGTTGTTACATTGATTTTTGTTTATTATGGACTATTTCATTCTCTTTATTTTGTGCTCTCTTTGTTATCTTCAACTTTATATAAACAGAGAGATAGGAGTAGAAGTCTAGAATAAGAACGGGATTCAAACAACATCATGTTAGAGAAGATGAAAGTGATAGATAAGAAGTTATGCGTCACTTTATTACTTAAAACAATGTAAATAGATTTATTTTTCAAACATTACTCAATCCCAAAATTGATAAATATTGTGACATTATTTTGTATTGAATAACACATATCGTAAGACGTCTTTAGGAAATAAACATTGTTCAAAAATTATGCTTTTTTGTTACTATCCATTCGCAGCTTAAGTACAATACGAGATTTATATATGCTACCTATCATGGGTTAAGCGCTCTAGTAGAGCAATTACGATTTCAACTAGAATAAAGCAGTACTTAAAGAATAAAGAGGATACTTAAAACGCTATGATTATTCTTTTATTGTTAGTAGCGAGTTTGTAAAAAAACAAGCAGAATGACTTCCATTTATTTTTACATAGATTAATTAAATTATATATGTTGAAAAATGTGCGGACGTTTTCTCAAACTATTTATACGACAACAAATTATGCACACTCATGTTAATGCCATCATTGGACTCTCTTCACTGGCCATTCAATGATTTAAGTTACTAGCGCCACCTAACGGCAACTGTCATGTCCAAGTGGCAGATAACCGATTTGTTTTATTTTAAGAGAATGTGCATTTCATATTTCTAAACTTGTTTAAATGTGTTTCTTTTTGTCGCTTCGTTGTTTTCGTTTTTATTATTGCGTTTTTTAATTTGTTTTTATCATCTTGTTTTCTTTAATTATTATTTTGCATGCGTCCTTGCATAACTATAATAGGCTTTGTCGGACCGTCTGTCTGTCGCGGTTCAGTTTATAATGATATTTCTATTGAATTGAGGTATATAATCTAAGATGGCTCCATGAATCTCCATAGTAACCTCTGTCCATCGATCGCTATGTCACACTTACGTCCGAAATCGAATTGTCATCGTTAAACGCGCTCGTGAATAAACGTGTCTGTCACGCTTTATGTAATGCTTAAGCTCCACATATGATTTTCCTTAGTTTTTCACGCTAAAACAGGAACTTCGTCCAAAGACGCGCAAAATAAATGGACGTATCTTACGTTAAATCTGGTCAACGATCTTCATCTAGCTCCATCGATCGGTCAGTCTGTCTCAAATCAGTTCGACGGAGCATTTCTATTGCAATACGAACATATTTAATGGACGTATATCATTTTAGATGCGTCCAGTTCTCTCTGTAAATGTTTTTTTCTCGTCGGCCAATCTACCACGCTTAATTGAGAGATAAGAGTTTCTTTATTCTGTCTTGCTAAAGTTTTAAATAGCATTTTCGTTGGTCTGCCACGCTTTTGTTTTTAATATCAGTTTCTTTCTTCTGTTACGTTTACATTTTTGGTCCCCCGATTTTATAAATCGGGAGACTTATGTTTTGAAGCATGTCCGTCCGTCCGTCCGGATTTTTCTCCGCAACCATCCATTGAATTTCTCTGAAATTTTGCATGAAGTTGTAACTTTGGTCAGGTTAGAGAGTGCCATTCTCCGATTTTTGAAAAAAAATCTGGTTAGCCCCCCATCGGGTCAAAAGGCCCCGAAATGGCAAAAAATGACATCTGTTGCCCCATAACTTTTCAGTTTCAAAATGTAGAGGCAATTGTTCCTAATAGAAAATAAGTATCGCTGACCATTTTCTCCCATAACGTTTGATCCATCCATTCAATTCTTCTGAAACTTGGCCAAAATATAGAGGCAATTTTTCAAAGGGGGATAAAAAATGCCCCAAACTGCCCAGATTTATTGCATTTTACACTCGCCACATAGAGTCACATACAGAGGGGGACCACGCACGCGCGGCTTGTTTATACTTTGTTTTCTTTAGCCATGCTCTCGTTTGCAATTGTAATCTCGTTCCTAAACGTACTACCTGAAGAATCAACGCATCTTATTTGAACTGAGACTATTCTTATTTGAAATGAGACTATTCTTATTTGAACTGAGACTATTCTTATTTGAAATGAGACTATTCTTATTTGAAATGAGACTATTCTTATTTGAACTGAGACTATTCTTATTTGAACTGAGACTAGTCTTATTTGAACTGACACTAGTCTTATTTGAACTGAGACTATTCTTATTTGAACTGAGACTATTCTTATTTGAACTGAGACTATTCTTATTTGAACTGAGACTATTCTTCTCGATAAGAAGTTCTGTTCATCGTTCGGTTTGTCACGATTCAGGTGGAAATAAAATTGTTTGGCTAAAACATCAGATTGAACGAAAACGTTTTAGTTTAAATACATCAAGGCATCTAGCGAGAAACACGGTTGGTACATCCCGCTAACGTTCAAATTAGCTTTTCTTTTGTATGTACAGCTTAAATTCAACACATAATTTGTGATCTGTCACGCTTTACTAAGAAGTTTAATTTTCTTGGATTTGTCACGCTTATGTATTTTCATTAATAGTCGAGCTACTCAACTCCCCACAAATCTATCACCCAAACTCCAGTTCTTGTCCCATCGCTGCAATGTTGCATCCTTGTGCTTGTTTTACAAATACTTCAATCGATTGTACTCCGATTACCTGGCTGCTCTGGTGCCCCTCGACGTAAATTCATTAGACCAACTCGACAATCAGCTTAATCCCATGCATTCACTGTGCAGGTCCGCAGATTCTGGAGAGCCTTCTACTCCAATAGCTTCTTTCCTCGTGCTGCCAGACTCTGGAACTCCATCTCTGCCCCCTGTTTCCCCGACTGTACCGACATGCAGAAATTTAAAACTAATGTAAACAGACATCTCGCTTCAGAGCTCCCAACTTAGGATGACATCCGAAACCCTACACCCTTATTCTCAGTAACCCCTTACGTCTACAGTGGTGTCTGCCTTGTTTGGGATGAAATATGTTAAAAAAAAAGGAAAATTGAATTAAAAAAAAAAACGCACAGTATAAAGGGACGCACATTTCTAATACCCAACTTTTTTTTAAATTATTTTTTTGGTCTTTTTAATTTGTTTGTTTGTTTGTTTTTTGATAGTTGTCAATCGCATTATTTGCCCATTTGTTGACAATTCATTCTTCGGCCACCACAGACCCAGCCCCGGATCGTCGAACCATTTCCATTACCCCGTTGGTTTTAAACCCTCTATGGATCTTCCTTCCTAAAAGAAATAACCGATTGAACGCCATCCGATAAAAACGATGTTTCTATTAGAGACGGTCAAACCGCCGGCCCATTTCGTGTGTCAATCAGACGCGTGCTGAGAGTCAAATTAGGTTGGGATGTGTGTCACGCGGTTGAGTTAAAACGCTTTGCCAGGAGCCAGTCCCCCCTACGGCCGCGCTGTATGCAGACCTGTTTAGTAATCCAAACATTCCATACCCCCTCCCTAACCACATATATACACACACACAAACACATAATAATCCGAAAGCGAAACTCATTTTCTTTTCTCTATCGTTCTTTTTTTTTTCATTTCTGTTCGCTGATGAATTGGCCAACGCAATTTGAAGGTCGGATTAATCAGGAGACCAAACACGTATTCATGCGATTATAAGCGAAGAGTAGGCGGATGAAAAAAAACGGATTTGTGTTTGTTGGTATGTGTTCGCGCACTCGCGTTTTATTTCGTCACTGCCTTTCAAGTTAGTCATTTGCATCCGTTGTTTAAAATGGTGGAATTTCGATTCCGAAAAATTGTTGGAAATCTGGATCGAAATATTCTTCTGTGTAGCAAATTGACCCAATGTTTTCGTCATGAGCCAAATGATACAACTGTTTCTTATCAAATTCTATAATCCTAATTTTGTTTTTTCTGTATCCCTTCCTTACTGTCTGTCTGGTGAAGCATTTGAAAACAAAGCCATCTACGAAGATCAAAATCAACTTTTTACAATCTAATGAGGAATCTAATGATGGCATTCACTTTCAATTAGGATGTAACAATATGAACAAATTGTTTTGTCTAAAGCTTGAAAGTTTTCAATTAGAGAAACTCAAACTAAATGCAAATACAAATGTGTAGTACAGTGTCCAGGGTTTATAATATTTATTCTGGAATAAATCCAAGTTACATTTTTTTAATAGTTGATGTTCATCGAAGTTTTTCTAGACATATTATTTTTATTCAATTTATTAAGTGTCAAGTTTTACCTTGTATTGTTTTTCTGGCGATTTTGACGTTCGTCTAAAAGTTCCTTTTCACCCGGATATTTTACGTGAATGTTGTGAAATTTCGTCTGGCTTTTATCTCTGAAGACAATTTGTTCCTATGATAACTTATTTTATTTCCTGCAGAAACACGTGTAAGATGTTTTTGCTCCGAAGATGACATTAAATCATGATATGATATAATTCGTATCGGCTATTATATATATATATATATATATATATATATATATATATATGTGTGTGTGTGTGTGTGTGTGTGTGTGTGTGTGGTACATATATTATATTTGTTTCTATAGATGTTAATTCGCCGAAACACCAGTGTTTATAAAAGGTGCACAATAAAAAGTAGAGCTGTGTTTTAGTATAAATTCTTATTTATACAAACATTATTGGTTACATATGTGCATACATGTTTCACTTGTACTCTCCCATAGATAGTCAACCTCTTCAGATCGAAAATGAGGTGGACTCTCTATGGGAGAGTAAAGCTAAAACATGTATTCACATATGTCACCAATAATGTTTGTATAAATAAAAATTTATACTATATACGTATCTATCTATCTGTCTATCTCTCTCTCTCTCTCTCTCTCTCTCTCTCTCTATATATATATATATATATATATATATATATATATATATATATATATATGGATTCGTCCAAACACTTTAAAATGCAGCAACATTTTGGTAAGTAACGGATAAATTTTATTAGACAGACGAACTTGTGTCTTAAGTAACTAATATAAGTTAGCAAAACATTTATATGGAACAAAACGTAGATTTAGTAATAAATAAATTGATTAGGCAAGACTTCAACACTGTGATGTAATGTGGGTGACCGTGACAATAATATATTTCGAGGAAGACCTCTTTTTCCAATGGTGGGTGTTTCAAATCTCAAAAACACGTGTGGAATGGCGACTTGCTTATAACGCAGTAAATATTAATATCCGTAGCAAATGGATCACACTAAAAAAATAACTGATTGTTTCTTGTTTTTTTTTATTTTTATTACTGTTTTCTGAATATTTCATATTTGACTCCACTGATGAAGAGTTATATATTCATATAAAAATATTTAAATATATATATATTTTGGGGGAGGGGTAGGGATAAAAGCCAAGAGCGGTGTTCAATTAATTTTGTTTTCTAATATTATTTATTAAATTTTGTTATGTATACTATTGTTATCTTATGTTATTCTAAAAATATTTATAAAAATAAATTTGACAAAAATTTATACAAAAATATCAGAACAGCAAAGAATTTTTTTTTAAATTTTATTCAAATTTATTTTATGATTTACGGCTCAATATGTTTTGATTTGTATCCTGGCCAGATTGTGTGTAGCACGCAGTGAATGTAGAAAACGAAACACATTCTTTAATTCTTGGTTGATTAATCTGTAATATTATCATTATCCACTTACTCTGAAACTATTTAATGCTGTTATGGTGTTAGTAAAATGTTATTGAATTTCAGAGTTTAATTTACTAACGATTTTTTTTTAATTTAAATTTAATTTGATTTTTTTCTTCGTAGAAAAGGGAAACGACTTTTGTAAAATAGTAATGAATTATCTCCCTTATAACAATGTGTACCAACAGATACACACATATATCTACACAAACACACACACTATATATATATATATATTGATATATATACATACACACATACACATACACACATACATACAAATATAACACTAAATTTTAAATCTCCAATATATAATTTCTTTTAAAGGATTTTCAACACTTATTTGAAAGTTTTAAATGTTTTTCCTTACTTTTGGATACTTATCATTTAATTGTAGAATAGTAAAAGTTAATATAGTAAGTTTGTTATTCTATTCTATTTTTCTATTTTTACATTTTTTATAACTTATATATTTATAAATATATTTGTTTATTATTATTATTATTATTATTATTATTATTATTATTATTATTATTATTATTATTATTATTATTATTATTATCATTATTATCATTATTATTATTATTATTCATTTTTAATTATTTTATAAATATATATTTTTTTTTAAAGATTATTATTTTCTTTTTTCTTATTGATAGAATGTATTTGGAGATACTTTTAATATTTTGTTGAGGAAGAAGATGAAATGCGTATCTATATACTAAGTGTGTTATTCTATTAACATAAGAATATTAATTTTTGTTTATTTTATTTTATTTATATACTTATTACATAATTTATCTATTTTAACAGCAATCTGTAATATTGCATACAACAGTGAATGTGACATGCAGTGTGCATATTAAATTTATGGTTATTTTTTAAACTATCATTATTATTAATACTTTCACTTTATAATACAGTCTTTAATTAATCTATTTCCCCCTGTATTCTTTTATTGGGGGATGGAGTAATTGTAAATCCATATACCAAGTGTGTTGCTTTACTAACGATTCTTTAATCTATAAATTTTAAACTGATTCAAGTTTACTTAGAATTGTGTTAATGCGATGTGTGTGGGCTGAGGTTAAATGCGATATATACTATACTATATATTATATTATAAATGAGGAATTGAATCAGCCTGCTATTAAGTTCAGGTCGTAACCTAGAGATGAATAGAACTTGTTTAATTCGAAGATGTCCAATGTCGCTGTCCGTGGCCAAGATGTTAACATTGATAAGTCTGTTAGTGTTTTTGCATGTGTTAAAATATTTGAAAAATGATGATGCTTGTGTCTGTGTATGCTCATTAATTCTGATATGTAGGGGTCTCATGGTACTACCTATGTAAAATTTGTTGCAGATGGTGCATTCTAATCTGTACACCGTATATATGCGGTGACAGTTAGCCAGGGTGCATTGTGTTGGGTTAAATTGGTGTTAGCGTGTAGCTAGCTGCTTCCTTGATGATGGACCCGAATGGGCAAGCTGTATGTTCAAGCCCTCTCTTCTAATGGCCTTGCGGATTGCTGTTGTGATTTTATCATTAAGATGAGGCAGTTTAAAAAAGCAGGTGCTGGCTGTAAAGCGTCTCATCCGTTTTTTAGGGTCCTCCAGGTGCCTGATGATTGTGTTGGGGTATCCATTCAAGTCAAGCACCTGATGCAATTGCCTAGTGCAGGCGGTGTTGTCTGCTAATACACTACACTTGTCCTGGATTCGTGTTATATCATTCAGAGCATATCCTATTTTGGCTCTTAGAAGGAGGGCAGACTTGTAATTCACAAAGATGTTTCTGCTAGCTGCCTTCCTGTAGAATTTTGTTATAAGAGCTCCCTGATCAGAAATTTTAAGGTTAAAATCTAGAAGTGATAGGGATCCAGAAGCATCAGGGTGCTCAACAGTGAACCGTATATATGGGTGTGCATTAGAAAATGTGGTGTAGATATTCTCAGCTTCCTTCCGTGACGATGCTAGGATACGAACGTCGTCGACGTATCTCGAAAAAAAAAATATTTATATATAGATATATTGTGTGTATTTAGGCAGTTATTTCTCATTTATGCAAACATTGTTAAAAATAACAGAATTCGTCTGTTTAATTATACCGTTTTTTTTTTCAATTCTTTCTGATGGTCTTTTTGTATTAAAATTTAAAAAATGATAAATATTCCATAGGTTTCACAGGTTGATGTCATCCAGCGGTGCTGAATTTCAATCGTCAACGACTTCTTGGAACAATGCGAAAATGTTCTCTGTGCGTTTTTTCCGCTGTCTTTATAAAGTTCTCTTCTTTCTCCATCTTTTGGATTGACGGTTGAGGATAATTCGACAAAGAATCGAGAACGTTCGTGAAACCTGTGAAACCTATGGAACATTTATTTTTTATTTTTATTTTAATACAACAAAGACCATCAGAAAAATTGAGAAAATAACAAAATATATAATTAAACAGACGAATTCTGTAATTTTTAACAATGTTTGCATATATATATATATATATATATATATATATGTGTGTGTGCGCGTCTGTGTGTGTATATATATAAACACGTGTGTATGTGCGCGCGTGTTTTGATAACTCATTCTAGCCTTGAGATCGATCTTTTCAGCCATTTATCTGTTCTGGTCCATCGTACATCATTTATAAATATAGGTTCGCCTCTCCCTGTCTTTACGCAAAAAATTGATGCCAGCACTTTGCCATAAATTGCAGGATATCGGAAGTCTCTTAGAAGCGTTTTTACTTTTATCAATGGATATAATTATTATTGAACTGTCGTCCATTAACCTGAATGGCGCAGTAATCTGGCGACAATGGGTGTTGCTTGTGCGGGTTGACTTCTTACCAGCTCTACAATCACATCTCGTAAAGTGCGTTAGCCTTCTTCCTATGACTCATAGTTTTGCAAATATACCTATTTATCTATACACCCAGCGTAGCGTGTTTATTATCTATCTATATATCTATATATCTGGCTATCTATCTATCTATATATATATATATATATATATATATATATATATATATATATATATATATATATATACATACATATAATCGTTAAATTTCCCCGTCTCTCCATATATGTATAAATATGTTGTCACTCTCCTTCCCCCTCACAATATGTCTTCCGTTGCCAATCGTATAATTTCCCCCTCTCTATATATGTGTAATGAATAGTGAGTGTGAATTTCTCATTTTTCATTTTCAAACGTGTAATCTACTCGTTTGGGTGCTTGAAAAGGCCAGAGGGTCGAAATAAATTATCGCACAGGTGATTATGTGATTCCGTGTAACTTTATTCTTGCTCTGTTTATTACATATTGAGCTCTCATACTCGGATTTCCTTCTGGAATTTATTTCACTCTAACACACACACTATATATATATATATATATATATATATATATATATATATATTAGCGGGATTTAACGACGCTGGAGATATATTTCTAATCACTTCGGTGGAGATATATTTCTAGTCAGAAGCTACGATCGGCTAAAAGAATAACAAATAATCTGATTGGTTAACTAGCTAGACTAAACACCACGTGTATATATAAAAACACCCAGCAACCCAAACTCAGCATTTTAGCCTGACGATTTCCTACGGGCATGAAACGTGAGAGCCTTTGTGTAGCTTAATTGCCATAAATATATTTTCATAAGTTACTATATATATATATATATATATATAAGTGAAATATTTTTGAAAATCAACACATGGGGCAATTTAAATGAAAAATAATTTATTTAATTTTTTTGCAAGCCTTCGTTGTATAACTAATAATAAACTAAATAAATACAATTTAAAAAAATGAATTAATAAGTTTTAACTCAGAGAATAAATGAATAAATAAATAAATAAATAAAAATGAGTAAATTTAGAAAAAATAATTTTCGGAGAAAGAAGAAGAGTTTAAGTGATTAACAATGTCGTGTTTAAATTCCTAAAATTAAAAATAAAATTAATTAAAACACAAACCCTGGATGTAAAAACCAGCCGCCGATATCTGCAAGAGAAACCGGAAATGGCTAAGGCACACAATTCACTTCGTGTTCTGGGCTGTCTGATGATCGCTAGAAGCGTGGCACTTGGGTAATGGTCCATTAAAACACGTAATTTATAAAAGTGCTATAAGGTAATCAGCACTGTATGAAGATAAACCCAAAGTTTTAAGCCGCTCATAATTGCACATTTTATTCGGAGAGGAGAGGCGAGTGTATGCCATAAACTGCCTCACGGATCTGTTCTTGGTCTGGTTCTGTGTCTCTTATATGTGAATGATCTCCCAAATGAATTGGCCGAAATGGTACTACTCTTTGCGGACGAGGTGAATCTTGAATTACCTAGACGTAACTATGATTAACTTCAAGATGATCAAAACAAAGTCTGGTCTTGGTCTGAACATTTCAACGTTCTTGGCCTTTTGGCTGAGATCAAAGTGTAGTATCTGTTCCGATGGATACTGCACCCCATACTGGTGATGTCTTGGCCTTCGGGTCTTGATTTACGCCGGTCAATGGGTCTGTCCTGTGCAGTTCTGGGAGGTCCACATTCCTAGGTTTTGCCTCCCCTCTTTGGGGAGGAGTAAGTTTATTGCTTACTGCCTGAGGCGCCCCTACCGGGGAATGCCGACGGGGCTACTCAGGCAATTTTTAAACCCTCTTTCCCGACCCGACCTTGGGTCACATCTTACTTGTGGGAGTAAGATAAACACTGGCCTTGTGCCTAACTCATTGCGAGGAGTAAATCAATACTCAATATCGTCGCTAATTCCACAACAAACGCTCCATCAAAATGATGAACAAAGCATCTTCTCTACTCGATCCGGATTTCTCAACCAAACACTTGGCATCCCTTATCTCAGTTATTCTTGAGTATGTTTTCTAAGGAGCAAATTCTTATCTACACAAATATAAAATATATCTTCAGTTTGTTTAACTGTTCGAGACCAGGATGGTGACAGCAACCTACAAATAACAACCACAAACACTAAATCAATTGAGCACAGGAGGATGTGAGGAACATTGAGTCTGTTTGTACAACATCGTCAACATAAAATCTACTTCGTGAAGAAATTTCACCACACACGGGCACCAACAATAAATGTATCACCGTCGCTTTTGGCTCAATAGAAGAGAGACCGTGTTTCTGCTCCGTGGAAAAACTTGTCAGAAATGATTGTGACGATGATTTTCATATTACGGTTTAAAAGTTCCTTGGGCAAACATTCAGATTAGACGTGGGTGTAAATCGATTATATCTATCGATTTACATGGCTTGTTGCACTTCGCTGTTTTGAATGATTGATATAGCAAGTTTTAATTGAATACCTCTAAACACCGCGCCACTTAATCGTAATAAGTTATTTGACTTACCATTCGTAGGATCTTCAGAAAAGGCATTGAACATGTTCAGCAACACCTCTTCCCCCCAAAAAGAGTAAAAAGTCACATAGCAAAGGTGGTGGAGGGGCCTCTCTTCTTTTCTTTTTGGAAGGAGGAAGTTCACCTCCTGAATCGTTTGACTCTATAATTTGTCTGCGGTTTATGACTTACATAAATGTCTGTTAGATTCAGGGAAGTTCCACTAAAGTTAGTTTCACTCCGATCTCCTCAGCCCGCTCTCATCTAACTCCACATATTCACCCCTAACCTCTCTAAAATATCCCATCCCTCATCCCTACCTCTTTCCATACGCCCGACCATCCCACAGGCTACCACCTTTGTTTTGTCTATATAAGAGAACAAGAATCCAGAACTTGTGAAAATAATTCCCGGAACAGAACAATTTCACACCAATTTTATGTCCTTTTATGTCCTTTTGAAATCAAGATATAATCACACTAAACCTGATGTTTAGAATCCTTATTACAATTTAGATAAAACTCCAAGACTGGATTTTGATTCTATAAAATTTAGGTCCAAAGCATAAGGTGTCTAAAGAAGAAATTGAAATGCATGGACACTTTATTAATTGCTGTCTCGTGACGATGGGTCAACTTGATGTCGATTTCAAGTGAGAGGTCGTGCCCATATTATGTCACCTTTAAAATAGTTCACAAGAACTGAAATTTTGGAATATTTATTAACTGATTTCGAATACCTATTTTAAAATCTGAGGTATCTGAATTTTCACGAAAGACTTTCACACCCTTTTCAGCCCCTATTGCATCAAACTAAATAAAACTTAATATAGCCCACATTTGATCACCTTCGCCCTAGCAGTCTATTTCAGAATTGATAGTTATCGCTTGATCAATATAGGAGTGAATCACGTGCATACAAATATATAAACATATATACATACTTAACTTGATAAGCACACACACACACACACACACACATATATACAATACCGTCTAAAATTAAGGAACAAGAATAAAGTCTTCTGAATCTAAACAAAATTATATATTAATTTTTGTGAAAATTTCACTGAATATACACATTATGTAGTTGGATATTTACCGAGATTTTCAGATGAATTTAAATAATATTTTTTAAGTTATCCATCATTTTACATATTTCAAGTGTCCAAAATTAAGGAACAAAATATCATTTGTAACTAAATCACATTAAAAAGGCAAAAAAAATTTAATATTTGGTACTTCCACCTTTGTTTTCAATAACTGCTGATAATTCAAACTCCCCTGTAAATAATTCAAACTCTCATGTAGTTAATTCAACTCATATATATATATATATATATATATATATATATATATATATATATACAGAACCGTACAAAATTCTAGGAACTAAAATTAAATCTTCTGAATCTAAACAAAATCATATATCAATGTTTGTGAGAATTTTACTGAATATACACATTATGTAGTTGGACTTTTACCGAGATTTTCAGATAAATTCAAATAATATTTTTAAAGTTATCCACCATTTTACAGATTTCAAGTGTCCACTATTAAGGAACAACATATCATTTTTAACTAAATCACATTAAAAAGGCAAAAAAGATTTAATATTTGGTACTTCCACCTTTGTTTTCTAATAATTGCTACGCATCTACGACTGCAGGATTTCACTAAATCTTGACATTGGGCCACAGTTATCTTGGCCCATTCATCTTTCAGTTTCAGCCACAAGTCTTCGATATTTTCCGGTATATTTGCCATAACATTCGGTCCTAGAGTCTTCCATAAGTTTTCTATAGGGTTCATGTCAGGACTCTGAGCAGGCCAGTTCATTACCTCGACTTCTTGATCAGCCAGATAATTCATGGCCAGCTTTACCTTATGGCAGGGAGCATTATCCTGCATAAAACAGGCTTTTCGATACCAGAATTGTGCAACACTGGCAAAACATACTGTTCAAAAACATTATTATATACAGTGGCATTTACTCTAGTATTTAAGCGTACAAGTGGTCATGTACCCTGCCATGATATCATGTCGAAAACCGTTACACTATTTCCACCAAATTTAACAGTTTTTTGATGCAGCTAGGATCCAAACTTTCGCCTTTTCTTCTTCTTACAAATTGTTTTCCATCACTGCCAAATACATCAAATTTCGATTCGTCACTGAAATAAACTTTTTTCCAATTTTCTTCTGACCATATAACATGCTTTTTTGTGAACGCCAATCTAACTGCCTGTTTTTTTTTTTTACTTAGCGGCTTTTTTCGAGGTGATCTTGCAAAAAGAATTATTTCGTGCAACCTTGTGGACACAGTTTGTCGTAAAACATTCGTGACACCTTCCATTCGTTTAGAAATGTTGCCAACTGTAAGGAAACGGTCTTTTAACACTAGGCGTTGTATAAATCTGTCCTCTTTTGCCGTTGTCTTTCTTGGTCTACCAGGTTTCTGAACCTTCCAGTTTATTTATAGAGTTGGAGAACTCAGCTTACAACACTTTTTGAACGTTTCACACGTTTTCCGATTTCATCTACTGTCGACTTTTCCTTTCTTAATTTGACGATTTTTGCTTTGTCGCTTAAATCAGTTTTTTTTTGACATGATTGTTATTGGGTGACTTGCAGCAGTGATGATAATTAAAGTTTAGAATATTTATTTTCATCCTTTTATACAAAAAAATCCTACTGTTTTAAACTGTAAACAATTATTTTTCCTTAATGTTCCTTAATTTTAGACACTTTAAATATGTAAAATGGTGGATAACTTAAAAAATATTATTTTAATTCATTTGAAAATCTCGGTAAAAGTCCAACTACATAATTGACATATGTAGTGAAATTTTCACAAATATTAAAACATCATTTATTTGAGTTTAGGAAGATGTTATTTGTGTTTCCTAATTTTGGGCGGTACTGCATATATATTTATATATATATATATATATATATATATATATATATATATATATATATATATATATATATATATATATATATATATATAAAATTATTTCCACAATCAGACAACGCCGCAGCCCACACAAACTATGAAAGCAACACATCGGAAGTCCTATTATCTATAGAGTCAAGCGATTAAGAAGGTGAATAATTTCCATTCTTCCAAAAAAAAATGAAGAGAGGGTTCTTTCACCACCTCTCGTATGGGACTTTTTATTCATTGGGGAGGAGGTGAATTTTCCCCATTCCCCCCAAAAAAGAAGTCAGGTACCTTCCACTACCGCTCGTATATATAGCCACAATATTTGCCAAGGAAAGACCGAATAACAAGAAGTACTACGTGAGTATGACCTCCCTAGATTTTAAAACCAGATATTATGACCACAAAAGCACATTTAAAAAACAGAGAACGTCGTATTAAAATAGCACTAGCAAACCACTATTGGGAGCTAAAAGAAAATGGACGCTCACCAATAACTGAATGGAAAATTATACGACAGGGCAGTACATGTAGAAATTTAGACGACCCGTGTAGATTATGTCCGAATGAAAAATTTGAAATCATAAACTTTAAAGATCCTCAAAATCTATTAAACTGAAGAAGTGAGATAGCGAACAGCTGCATGCACAGAAATAAATTTACCTTAGGCTAACGATCAATAAATAAATAAACAAATAAGTAAAAAGCTAAACTAAACTTAAACCTAACAATTTAATAATTAAAACCTAAAATAGAAATAAAATGAACTACGTGTTGAAATAAGTTCACCCATTATATTGACACAACTAAAAAACAGGATATAGGCCACTTTATAGAAGACAGAGCAATAGAACCGGATATAGGAAGTAACACTTACCGGAACTTTGTTCGTTGGAAGCCCAACGAATGACTTAAAGAATAAAAAGAATAGGATTGGTTAACTAGCTAGCCGTGTATATAAAAACACCCGGCAAAAATAACTCCATGCATTTTAGCCTGAAGATTCCCCCGTGGATGGAACGCGGGAGCCTCTGTGTGGCTTAATTGTCATAAATATATTTTCATAGCTTACTATATATATATATATATATATATATATATATATATATATATATATATATATATATATATATATATAGTCTAAAGAAGCTTTGAGTCATTTAAAAAAAAAAGAAAATGTAAAATGCAGTTTAAATTCCCAGACATACTAACTAAATCCAAGATATTGCAGACTTAACATTCGTTGGAAAATTAATAAATGAAAAAATACAAGTAAAATAAAATAAAAATAAAAAAGGGGGGGGGGTAATTATCTAAGAGTGAAACAAAAACAGGAGACCTTAAGCGTCTAATATTAACACGGGGATCATCAGCTGTTTACCATGTAACTGTTTCGGAAATTTAAAAACAGGACAGTTATAATATTCATGGCTCTCCAATGGTACTGATTATACGACCATTTCCCCAATAATCAAGTGTCGAAATAATTCAGCTCAAAATATCACTAATATATACATAAAAAAATAATAATGAAAAAATAATAATAATAATATATTACCCTTAAGACTACTGTATTATATAGTAATTTGCATATCAAATAACATTAATTATAACAATAAAAAAATAAAAATAATAATACTATCTAAACACTACATCCAAGAACCATTCTGCAATATGGTAGCTAGTAATAAAATTATATAAGAATCAAAGTTGCATTAAAAAATAAATAAAAAATAAAGCTTAAGTACCTTTGGTACCGGAAAAGTAATTAGATAAGAGGAAGGAACCCTAGTCATATATTTAAATAGTTAAAATATATACCTTCATTTTATGAATAGTTAGATTAATAAAGATAGTCGATGATGAATGATAAGAAATATAAAAAAATAGGATACGTACAAGTTTTTTTTTAAAAGATCTAATCGGGCCATGAAGTTTATAATGAGTACTAACTGTAATTCGGGTTATGATCGCCAAGTTTTTGCATGTTTTTATTTGTTTTGTACAATTTGCACTGAAGATTGCTACGCCAATGAATAAATGCATAGGAGCATTTTACAAATATCTTGATGTTAGTCGAAACAATTGTTTACGAAATAAAAAGTTGTAAAAAATGACGCGTATCTGTTCTCTGTGATATTGATGCGGTATTGAACAACATAAAAATACTGAATATAGCATAGCTCTAGCTTTAAACTATTGAGCTATTATAAGTATTTTATGTTGCAAACTAAAAAAAACATATATATATATATATATATATATATCTGTGTGTATGTATATATGTATGTATGTATGTATATTTATATACATATATATACATATATATATATGTTACAAAATTAAAATACACACACATATATATGATAATATATATGTATATATATTTATATGTATATATGATATATCATATGTTACTATCTATCTAGCTATCGTTTGCTGTATTCATCAATAATGTTCATCTATAAACATCTATATTTACTTATTCCGATGTTTACGAAAGAATTTGATGGGAGCACTTTAGTCGAAATCTCAAGCTATTGAAAAGATCGCCAAACTACTTCAACAAAACATTACAAACATTTCCTCATAATTACAGTTTAGTCCATTAACAACTTGACGCATTTCGACGGCCTCCTCCGATGCTTGCGAGTTGTGTGGTAGAATTTGTACTGAACTTTACGATAGAAATACATAGTATCGGTTAACCCCCCGACATCTAGTCGGCGTTGTGCAAATATTAGCGCTCATGCGACTCCGTGGTGCGATTTTTATTTGAAATATTGCGACCGACTATGCAAAAATGATTGATGGGCCTAACTTCTCTCATAAATGTTTCTCCCCTGGTGTATTTTCGTATTTTGCCAATAGACAATAATGTCTATGTCATTCAGAAATCTATTTTTGTGCTATGCCTCTCCCCCTCCCGTTTTCTAGAACTTCGGAAGAATCAACCTCTGACAGCGATGGCTTCCACCCCTGTCTATAACTAAATGAAAATCACCATTTTATGTATCTTTTTCGATGCGAGGGTGTCGTAAATGTTCAGGACGAATGACGTATCTCGACATTTATACAATATATCTGTCTGCTCGCTAAAGATATATTCGCTTAGAAGATGGAGTCTCGTTTGTGGAAACATAATAGGTTTCGACTTCATGGCCCTCTCACCCTTGGAAACGCATACAGACTAAACCTACATGCATACACGTTCACACACACATACAAACGAATATAGGGGAGGACTTGAATGTCTACTGGGGAGGACTTGAATACCAACTAAGCATAACACTCAGTTGTCTTCAGTCTCTCTGTACAGGGGTTTGTCAGAGACCCTGACATGAGGATACTTCGTATTTTAAGTAAACCCTGACCAAATATTCTTTTAAAAATGGTGTGCTGTTTCCTCAAGGCCATATATATATATATATATATATATATATATATATATATATAGAGAGAGAGAGAGAGAGAGAGAGAGAGAAGAGAGAGAGATATACATAATGAATACATATATATATACATATATATATACATACATGTATATATATACATGTATATATATATATGAATATATATATACGTTTATAATAATAATAATAATAATAATAATAATAATAATAATAATAATAATAATAATAATAATAATAATAATAATAATCCAGGTAAAACATCCACAGAATGTCAACAGGGTTTATAAAAAGTGCTCAATATAAAATAGAGCTTTTATATATGATCATTTTTATTTACACAGACATGTACAAAATCTGCGACCCTGCCATGTCGATGTTATCGATCAACAGCTATTATAAACTGAGATCTCATCAGGAAGAATTAGAATACGATTGTAACCGTAGATCATATTTGGAAAGATCTAAGGTTAAGATCGGATTCTGACTCCGCTTGATGAGATCTCAGTTTAGAATAGCTGTTGATCGATAACATCGACATGGCAGGGTCGCAGATTTTGTACATGTTTGTGTAAATAAAAATAATTATATATTTATATATATACATATATATATATATATATATGTATATTTATATGTATACATAAATATATATATATGTATACATATATATATATATGTATATATATATATATATAATTAATGACAATATATGCATTAGCATATACTATCAGTTCCTTTTACTTTGTAGTCTCTTTAAAAGATTCAGCTCGATGACGATCAATTATTGGTAACAGAGCTAATATAAGTCAGTTTATATTATATTCCAATAACCATATAACGATATTGACATAAAAATGTTGTTTGGCACAAGACAAATGAAACGGACCGTAAAAATTATATCTCACAGAAATGTTATATTGTTTGGAAATGTGAAAAAATTAAAATAATAAAATAAAACCATGGTTATTGGAATATAATATGAACTGACTCATATATATATATATATATATATATATATATATATATATATATATATATATATATATATATATATATATATATACCGGATGCCAGACATTCACCCGCTATACTGGAGTGTCTCAAATAGCAGGTGAATGTATGAGAGACGGTAGGATGCCTCATCCCTAGCAAAAACAAAAAAGATTAGATAATTAAAAGAAGAAAGATAAGAAAATTTAAACAAAAAAGATCGAAGCCATATAACGACAAGACTTGGTTTCTCTTATCATTTGTTTATTATACCTTAAACTGCAATAAAATACATTTAAAAATACTTTTTAAACATTCGAATAAAAAACAATTATAAATCAACAAGTATATTATTCATGTTCAGAGAAAACATAAAACACAATTGTGCGGTGTGAGATTCGTCGCCGAAATATGTCGTAAAATATGTCGTAAAATATGTCGTAAAAGGCGAATACTTATCCACGCAACCACCGATCTAATGAAAATATGTTGTTATTTTATCCTTCTCGAACGGTGTATAAGTTGGGCGTAAGAATACAAAATCTAAAATCTGATTTACCTCTTCGCGTAGATCTAAAATAGTTCGATTGTTTAAAATAAATAAATAAACATAAAATAGTTCATTTTTTTAAATAAAAAGAGGATGTCAAATACGTATTTTGCCGAATACTGCACACTCGGAAGAGTCAACTTGAACGTTAACCACAGCTTCCAGGCTAGAAGTGTACTGAAGCATGCGACCTTCACACTGTCTTTTAGGTGACGTCTGAACACTAGTTTGATCAAGACAATAAGCTTGTATTTAGTGTTGCTAGCAGTACGGTATGTGTCTGTCTCAATTGCGTCCCACATACAGGGTTGCAATGCGACAACTTGGGAGCCAGATATGGGTAGAGTTGATGTCATCGAAGTATTCAGACAGCAACTTCTGAGTTTTATCTGAAATGTAACACGGAGCCGAGTCTTATGGCTTTTTGCCGCAGTCAAATTCTGCAGCCAACTTTTACACCAGTTGACAGAAACTCAATACAACAATGTTAATTGATTATGAGTCTCTTTTTGAAGATATGAGACATGGCCTTTGCTAGAAACACGCACAAAGTCAAGCACACTTTAAAAGAACTTGATCTTCATGGTGCGCGGAACTTCGTGCTGACTTTTCTCTACGAGTTGTGCAACTTACCCCTAAAAGAAACAGAGCATCCCCGGCTCGCCTGCGTATTTCACCTTCCAGTAGAGTTTATAGGCTTTCGTAAGGCGTTTCTCTTGAGGCTACGCGATGAGTAATTGGACTTTGCGACGCTTTTATGGGGAGTTGCGAAAATCCACGTTCAGCGCTTTTTTTATAGTTACCAATTCGAAGGCTATACCTGCAACCTCTGTTTTTCAGCTTCTCGTTGTGCGGGCACCGTAATAACACCTGCTATGATCCTTTATGCTAGCCACTGTTTCACATGCCCGTCCTAATCCTTCAACCAACGTCTGACGGCTTTCAAGGTATTCAAAGAGAACAAAGCTGCATTTTTTAAATCATAATGCAGGTCACAGTCATCTAATATTATGATTCACTTTTCACAAAAAATATATAACTTTACAGACCGTTTCTCTACACATGAACAACTAAATATATATATATATATATATATATATATATATATATATATATATTGTGGAATTTTCATCAGTGCGACTCTTAAGAAGTATAAATATCGTGTCCATAAACATCAGAAAACACAAAAGACAGAAAAATAAACACTCACGTTGCTATAGAATACACAACATATAGTACCAAAGAGTAACGTGTGTTTCCTAATAATTATTAGACGCCATCTTTTATACGGACGCAGCTTAGAGGTAGTACGTGTAATTTACTAAATGTCATATTGAAAAATAGCCGTAAATGCATAAAGAGAATTATAAAGTGAAATAAGAGGAATTATCTAAGTAAATAAAAAATAAATATATATAGAGAGATAAATTACAGGATGTAATATCTGAGAAAGGAGGAGAGGAAATCTTTTTTTAATTAAAAAAATACGAAAACAATCTGAGTTACTGAGTTCAAATGCAAGGCAATATTTCGCTCAGAAAAAAGTACGTGTAACTAACTTTACTGCAATGTCGAAAGAAACCCCTAAGCCTAACACTAACCGTAACCCTAACCCTAACCCTTTACTGCAATGTTGAAAAAAAGCCTAACCCTAACCCTAACCCTAACCCTAACCCTTTACTGCAATGTCGAAAAAAAAGCGAAGCTGAATTAAAAAGAAGTTTATACTTCTCTTTAATACTTATCTTTTTGCGAGTACTTTCGACTAACTCTCTCAATCATCTTCAGGCGGAGGGTAAGACTTGCTTATTCAGTTCAAGTTGTGCGGCAATTCATAGCTTTTAAAAAGTACGTATGGGTGATGAGACTACGTATATATATATATATATATATAGATATATATATATATATATATATATATATATAAAAATTTTTAAAATTCAGTAAATAAATTAATAAATTTATTAAAAAGAAAACAGATAAAAGAGATAAAAAAGAGGAAGAGAAAGAAAAATATTTTTACATTTTTAAAATACGAAAAGATGTGAAGAGTTAATAAGCTGAAATGTGATTAAAGATTAAAATTAACTTTTAAAAGTTAAGCGCAATAACTCACTAAATTATTATTTAGAGTCACCTCCCGTTTGTATAGTGAATAAATCAGTTCTAATCCGCTATATAATAAATTAAAATTAAATATATCTATAAAAACGTAATAGAAATGCCTGTTTTATATAAAGACATTAATATATTTCATTTTAGTTTAATATAATTTAAGAATATGCACTTGATAAGAAAAACGCCGAACGAAAACCAAGACTAAAAGGGCAAAAGTCCTTAACGAAGGTTTTTTTATTGCAATTATCACAAACATTTAGAGTAGAACATTTATTTCAGACCCAACTATATCTAACTTATTTTAGTATTAGTTAATTACTTTAACTAATACATAAGTTAGTTAACATTAAATCATGATAAGAACTATTAACATTCTGATGTCCCATATAATAAATCAACATTTTATATCCATATAAAAAAATTGTAAATGGCTCAATTCAACCTAAAAATTCAGTATTTTAAAAACTCAGCTATAAGCTTAAAAGTTTAATAAAAAAAAAAAAATATATATATATATATATATATATATATATGTGTGTGTGTGTGTGTGTGTGTGTATGTGTGTAATGATTTTTAGGAAGCCAAAGAACAAAGTTAAGAATTTTTGTTTATATTAAAATTAATATTTATTTATTTTAATGTCTTGACACTTTCAGTAAATAAAATCACTCTTATCAAAAGTAAATAAGAATTAATACTTTTTTTTTCTTTTTTGTCCTTTTTTTTCTTTTTAATCTTACTTGTCAGATCCATATTGTCACAGGCGAGTAGGATTCCACGGTTGAGTTTTTTTATGTCTAGTATTGTATGCGAGTTCAAGTTTGCACGTGTTTTTGATCAAAATATTTATATATATATATATATATATATATATATATATATATATATATATATATAGTTTTCTCAGCCAAAAGAAGTTATATATATATATATATATATATATATATATATATATATATATATATATATATATATATATATATATGTATGTATATATATCAATATTTAAATACATATTTTATTTTATATATATATCAATAGTTTTCTCAGCCTAGATGTTTTGATAATGGCTGTTTCTGATATTTAATTCTACGCTTGTTCTTATGCTGGAATCTCTGCAACAATTACTGTTACGTTTCTCCGTTTCTTGGATAATTTTTAGACAGGCTTCGTATATTTCAACAAACATTATTCTATTGCACGTAGGTGTTTTTCTTTTGCTCCATCTTTTTGCGATTACATTCGCCTGACTCTCGCAATCGTCTTCAGGCAGAGGGTTGGACTTGCTCATTCAGATCTACTGAGTTCAAATTGTGCGGCATTTCATAGCTTTGAAAAAGTACGTATGTGTGATGAGACTACGTATTTGGAACGTGATCACGTGTGAGGCGCGTCGCAAATTAAAATTTACAATATTTAAAATTAAAATTTTCAACATTAAAAAAAATTTGATCGTAGTATTTTTTACTTTTCAGCTAAGAATATTCTGGAGATAATTTATTGAGGGAATTATATATTTTGACTCAATTCGTAATTAATATTCTTTATTTGGGAGCGTCTGGTCTTTATATACAATGTTTTTTAAGATTTTCAGTATTTTCCCGTTTGAGTTGTACGATATTTGTTTTATTAACTAAAATGTTTTTTAAGATTTTCAGTATTTTTCCCGTTTGAGTTGTACAATATTTGTTTTATTGACTAAAAGTTGTCTAAATTTCTTTCTTTTTTATTCACGGCAAGATTGTTTCAAACGGCCAACGTTTCCATGTTTTGCACATTTTAAAAACCCGCATCTGAAGAAGAGAATTATTCTCGAAATATGTTACACGAAACCTACATCGAGTGACATTGAGATCATGTAGGATTTATAATTATATAAAAATCATACTAATAATGGCAATGCTTTGGAATTTGATAGTTTAAGAGAAACCCTCCACCGAAACAACTATCCAAATGGCATGACATCAACTCCAACAAATCTAGACGCATGTCGTCCATTAAAGGTAAGGCTCGAAGAACACCGGAAAGCTGTAAAACCTGGACAAATCGAAAAGTCGGGTATGGCTGACCATATATGGAAGGAAAAGGAAAACCATCTACCCTTATGGGATGAAGTAAACATTATAGATAGAGAAGAAGAGTGAAGAGTAAGACGACTCAAAGAACCAGCACATATGTGAGGCGACAGTGACTTACTAAGCAGACCCAATATAGAATTCAATACAATATGGGAACCTATAATTATAAATAATAGATAAGTAGTGATCTATAGTGATAAGTAGTTAGATCAAAAACAAGAATAGGTTTAAGGTTCCCGAAATTCATAGAATTGTCCGCATGTACCCGTGGGGCAGTTGATATAGTACTAAGTATAATTCAGTTCTATGTGACAGTAATTTGAAGGTTCAATCCTCAGTGCGGGCGATACGAAGAATTGCGAATTACTGAAGACTTCGTCCCAGTCATGGCAGATGGATTTAATAAAGAGTTCCGTTCGAAATTCCGTGCAGATTCTCGAGTTCGACAGAAAGATTCCCGAGTTCACCTGAAGAAGGTAGGAGGTTACACCGGCCGAAACGTTGTGATAAAAAACATCCAGCATGATAACAATATACCAAATTCTAATAATGACAAGTGTAGTATCGAAGAAGACAATTATATTTAAATGATCAGCTCAGATCTTGGGTCTTCTCTTTTCGGTGAGCTTTATATTTCACCCATTGCAGGTCTATCGTTCGCACCACTACACAATCAAAATTACACGTTCAGAATGCAATAATACACAACGAGGCTACTCTAGTCCCATAAATAGCATATGGGACAGATCGGAAGATTTTCACGCAAGGAAATAGAAGGCTGCGAACAACGCAAGACATATATTTAAGAGAGTACGGTTATCGGTGCTAGAACTAATGAATATACGCGGAAATGTAAGACAAGCAGAACAGGAAATATTCTCCAATCAAAACTCACAACTAGAAACCGGACAGAATAGATGTGAATAATCCAACAGAGGATATCTCCACAATCAGTAATACAATTCAACTCGTAGTATGAGAAGAAGAAGAAAAAGAAGAAGAAGAAGAAAAAGAAGATGAAGAAGAAGAAGAAGAAGACGACGAGAGAGATAACGAAGAGAAATAAACTTATTATTGGTTTCGTCTTTTTATTTTTTTAAATTGAATTATGTATTACTTAGTAGGGTGAAGTAGACTGTTAAGCCTTGTTTTGGCAACTAGCCTAGGAGAAGAAAATCTTAAGCGACTAGACTCGAGAAATGTCTGTTCATGAAATGTGTATTTGGTGATCGCACAACCATTACTACAGAGTATCTGTCGTCTCTCGAGACTGAAACGAGGTCTTATTTATACATAATAATCAAAAACATGGCAAGCAAGCTACACAAAACCGTTTATGCTTTAATCCCGATGAAATTCTCGAGGCTAAATGCATTGGGAATCATAAACTTTCTTTGGAGAATAAAACACAAACGATTTTGTGTAGCTTACTTGCATATTTGTACAGTACTACATAATATTACTCATTTCATGAGCACTTGAAATAAATACTATCAGTGTATATCTATATGGAACAGTAACAATATATATATATATATATATATATATATATATATATATATATATATATATATCATGATTTTTGGGGAGCACAACATTTTATTATTGCAAGCATGAAGGGAAGACGAATTCTATCGTTCATGATTAAAAGTTAATCAAGAGAAAAAAAGGCCAGCCGACCGGTTTCGCCCTCTCTTACCAAAGGCTGTATCGAGGGATTTAAAAAAAACAAGTGATTTAAAAGAAACGGGGTGAAAAGAGAGAGTACAGAAAATAAAATAGCGTTAGGTTATATGTACAATGGAGGATGAATCTTAGAGACTGATCACATCTAGTACCAATAGACATTCCCTTTGCTTGCAAAGGGAGGGAGGTTTAAGACGAACGTGGATCGTCTCTAAGATTTTTAGATGGTATAATGAGTGAGCATGACGGAGAATGGTGAAGGAGTCCATGCTAAAATTCCTAGCGCACGGCGGGTTTTGAAGTAAACCGGTCGGCTTGCATTTTTTTCTCTTAATTAACTTTTAATCATGAACGATAGAATACGTCTTCCCTTCATGCTTGCAATAATATATATATATATATATATATATATATATATGTGTGTGTGTGTGTGTATGTGTGTGTGTGTGTGTCTATACATCTATTGATATGTATATATACACATATATATATATATATATATATATATATATGTATATGTATATATATATTAAGAACATACTGATATATATATATATATATATATATATATATATATATATATATATATTTATATATATATATATATATACCCGTATGTTCTTAATATTAAGAACATACTGATATATATATATATATATATATATATATATATATATATATATATATATATATATATATATATATATATACCCGTATGTTCTTAATCTATATATTCATCTTTCTATTATTTTAGCCATTGTATACGTAATCTAGACGTCTATCTATCTATTCCTGCGTCTGCCATGATTTCTTTGAACCTTCCTACCAAAGAATGTTATCATATTGAATATTCTATTATCATAACAATTTCTACGATACACGGCCTCTATTTTCGCCATTTTCAAATCTTCTCTTCGTTTCTCCACAACAACGATAACAAATTCGAGATGGAAATCTATCTTGGAATTCTTAAACATAATCAGAATAGAAAAGAGAGAAAAAAAGAATAGAATGTTTTGAATAAATAAAACGTAGTTTATTTCCCATGATGATATTCGGGGTGTGCGCCATCTATTTACAGTTTGTTCTCTAAAATAGCATTTTGTGAACATTGTTATTTATACAAACATTCTTTGGCTACATATGTGCATACATGTTTCAGCTACGATTTTGTCAAAGTAAAGGTCGCAAGGCCATCGACAGAGTCTGACATTCTCTCTCTTTATATATATTAGTTTCGTATCACAAAAATGTGTTTTAATTAGAAAATAACGGCTGTTTTGTGATAGCTACACTATGGAGCATCAGTGATTACAAACCCTGCATGTGTTTCAGAGGGTTAGGGGTAGGGGTAGGGTTAGTGAATGTGTTCTAAAGGTTAGGGTAAGGGTTAGTGAATGTGTTCCAAAGGTGGGAAATTCTTGGAAAGAAACTTTGTTAATGGAGATTCTGTTTGAGTGTAGGTACACGGAGGACGGAAAGAAAGTTATTTGCAGTGTGGGAAGCAAGACGAGTTTTTGCTGATAAGGTCATACCGAGGTTGCTTGAGATTGAATCTCGGTCTAACCCTAACCCTAACCATGTTAATACAGATAGAGTATTGATTTACTCCTCTCCAGGAGTTAGGCACAAGGCCAGTTTGTATCTTACTCCCACAAGTAAGTTGTGACTCAAGGTCGGGTCGGGAAAGTGGGGTTTAAAAGTTGCCTGGGCAGCCCCGTCGGCATTCCCCGGTAGGGGCGCCTCAGACAGTAAGCAACAAACTTACTCCTCCTCAAAGCGGGGAGGCGAAGCCTGGGAGGGTTGACCTCCTAGAACTGCACAGGGCAGACCCATAGACCGGCGTACAAGACAATACCAGTCTATGGGGTGCAGTATCCATCGAAACAGATACTACACTTTGATCTTAGCCAAAAGGCCAAGGCTCGTTAATACAGATAGAGTAGGGAAACACTAACAACGTCTCTTCTGTGAGAAATGACTTCCGGGGAAGAAAATAGATCACCTCCTCCTAGCTTGCAGAGTAGATTTTGTACTCTCTCAAAGCAAATTAAAGTGGCACCTCCCTTGATGTGGCAGGCGTATCCTATCTTATGCCGAATCTGACTCTTATACAGATAGACGTTTGCATCAGGAATGATGTATCTTCTGGAGCGGTAAAATGATCGAACCATTTTTCAAGCTATTTTAGCAACAGATTATACGCAAGTTTTCAATTTCAAGTCAGGAGTGAAAGTCAGTACTAGGAGTCTTCTACGAAGATTTACTGTTATTATGTACGTTAATGTATTTCTAAAATCCGTGATCACGCACTCGCGACCTTATAGAAAATATCCGATAATGAGTGACCGAGTTCAAAGGATTCACAGATCGCAACGCGTAATTCCTCCTCCTATTTTTTCTAATTCAACATATTTAAATTTAAGTTACTATATTTTCGTTTGACATTAAGATATTTTAATTTGAACTTCAATGATTTTTATCTGAGAGTGAAAATGTGTAGTTTGCGTTATTTGCCTTCATTTCTCGGATTCTCTTTTCACTCATTCGATGGAGACATACGATATGTTAACAGTCACCATTCTATTTACCCCATCCCCCGTGCCCGCTGCTTTCTGTGACATTATAAGATTTTATGTTCATCAGATTCACGCATCCTTAATTAGAGGAGCCGGTCTCCAGATATCTGGCGCTATCGGCGAGCACTGATAATATATGTGTCTCCAGACGAATGTAAAGGTTCACGTCACTACAGAACAGACAAAAAGTATTATTCCTTTTGTTTTATTGGTTTCGATTTGTCTGTTTTCCGGCATATCAACACTTTTGTCGATTACACAACGTAACAATTTTTTACAAAAGTTTTGTTTATTGTATTTTTTTAGACGATGGGATACTGTTATGATGGGAGATTATATATGGTCGCTTGTCAGAAAAGATGAAAGTGTGCACTTTAGAAAATCTCGATCGTCAAAACACTTCTAATTATCAGAGTTATCAAAGCATTTACATTGCAAAGTTGTATGGTGTGTTTTGTTCTAACTAAAATTGTATTTACTAAATACCATTCAATATAAGAATAAGTACTAAATGCTGTGTAATTATCTTTATAACATAATGCTGTAGGGAAATGTTGTGTATAAAACGCGAAAATATTAAAATTAAGAATTTTTTTTTAAACTATCGAAGTTTTGCAAAAAACCCATGTGATTTTTTTAATTCAGTAGCAAAAAAAACATATACAACATTAAAAAATACAAATAAAAACATAAAAAAATACATCTAAAAACATTAAAAAATACAAATAAAAACATTAAAAGATACATATACAAACATTAAAAAAAACATATACAACATTAAAACATACAAATAAAAACATTAAAAAAATACAAATAAAAACATTAAAAAATACATATAAAAACATTAAAAAATACAAATAAAAACATTAAAAAATACATATAAAAACATTAAAAAATAGATATAAAAACATTAAAAAATACAAATAAAAACATTAAAAAATACATATAAAAACATTA
>OY744533.1:100786802-100849302 GCA_963556195.1 Sepiola atlantica | reverse complement strand
CTCGTTCTCCATGTGTATTTCTCTTTCTCTTTCTGTTACTCTCTCTCTCTCTCTCTCTCTCTTTCTCCGTCTGTCCTTCTGTTTCTTTTACTATATCTCTCCCTCTGACACTCTCTCTCTCTCTTTCTGACTCTTTATCTCTCTCTGACTCTCTCTGACTCTCTCTCTCTCTCTCTCTGACTCTCTGACTCTCTATCTTTCTGACTCTCTCTCTTTCTGTATCTCTCTGTTTTTCTCCGTTTTTCTCTCTCTCCTTCTCTCTCTTTCTCTCTCTCTCTCTCTCTGTCTCTGTCTGTCTTCATACAAACATACACACACACTTATATATGGAAATTGAAAAAAAAAAACCAAAAAATATTATTTATGTTTTCATCAACGTTTCGTCTTTATTTCAAGACTTCCTCAGGATGATTGCCCGAAGTAAAACAGACACTGTTTGAAACATTTGCTACTTGTATCTGTTTTTCCTCAGACAATCTTCCCGAGTAGGTCTTGAAATAATGACGAAACATTGATAAATATATATATATATAAATTTAAAAATATAAAAGGGGGCCTATATAGAGACGATGCTTTATTTGTGTCTGATGAGAGGCCTAGAAAGTATAGCAAAACAATTGAAGCCATGCATGATTTTTTTGCTGTTCATCCTGAGAGGAAAACTTCTAACCTCAATGACGGATTATACAGCCCATTCCATGAACCTAATCTGACTTATTTTCTGTACACTAACTATCTAACCATCCGAAAGCTATAATCAATTCAATAGTCCCTTCGGTTTCCAATAGAATCTCTAGGTTTTCCGCTAATAAAAACATTTTAACCAAACCGCACAATTTTATAATAATGCCTTACTTAACTCAGGAGGATCGTAAAAGTGTAAATATTATTACACATAATATGACAATTAGCAATAGGAGCCGGACCAAAAGAAATATAAATGACCGTAGACAGCAGGGGCACTCCATCAAACCTGATGTGAATGAGCAACATATAGATAGTTCCATACCTACTTCACGTAAACGCCTTAGAAGGAAAAACATCTGGTTTAACCGACCTTTTAATAACAACGTTAAAACCAATATTCCCAAGTAATTCTTTTAAATATTTAAAAAAAAAACTCCTTTAAATACCTACATAAATATAGTTCCATACTTAATAAAAACTGAATCAAAATCTCCTACTTCACTATGCCTAACATAGCCCAAACAATGCATGCAATTGCAGGCGCACCAGTGAATACCCATTGGATAATAGATGCACATACTCTGACATTGTGTACGCTTGTACTGTAACTGAAATAAATAATTTTGCAAAGAACCCTTGAGATCACATAAATGCAGCCCCTATTCAAACTCCACAACTGAGCCTTATGACTAATTTGCACCATAATGCTACACCTAATAATTCTAATACCCACCCTCAACCTCAGCAAGCCAAAAACGATCTTCCTATGGAAGTTAACGATAACGCTAACCATAATATAAAATTAATGAACTCGCCTAATCCATATCATGATAACATAGTAAACAGAAGTAGACCCGTGAATAGGGATACAAGTGGTTAAGGAACAATAGCAAACCCTAAGATACACACTTATATTGGGGCCACTGCAAATCTAATTAAACCCCGCATAGCTACGCATAATTACTCCTTCAATAACGATGTCAGCAACAACAAGACATCACTGACTACTTTAGTTAAACATCTAAGATCCAAAAATATTCCACACAGTATATCATGGTCCATCCTGAAAAAATTAAACTCTTATAACCCAGGATCTAGATCCTGCGGTCTATGCAGTTCAGAAGCCGTGGTGATTGCCACAGCACCTAAACGTTTAAATTTGATCAACTCTAGAAATGAATTAGTTTCCAAATGTCGCCATAGGAGGAAATTCAAGTATACACAATTCAGCCCACCCCCAAACCCGCCGGAGCTGATTGAGTGAGTGTCGGGACCAGCTTCGGAGTATCCAGTTTTTGAGCTCTGTTTGTTAAATCTTCCCTGCCTAAAAGGTTTAGACATTAAAAATGCCTAAATATGTCTTTACATTTTTTAAGTTGAAAAAGTCTAAATTTTGTAATTTTTTAGTTTTTTAAAATTTTTAAATTAGTAAATTCTAAATGTTTTAATAACTTCTTAATTATTAACTTCATAAATCTTCTAAATTATATTAATTTTAATAAGCTCTAAATGTTTTATTAATTATTGATTTCATGAATCTTCTAAATTATCTGATAGTGTTGAATATGTGAATTTGGTTTATATACTTAAAGCAGACGATCAAATAGTGAATTTGGATAAGAGGCTGCCTGGAGGCTTTGACCTAAAGTTACACATCCATCTCTGTGACCCAGACTTTACACATCCGTCTCTGTGACCCAGACTTTTAATATCCGTTCTACACATAACTGATTTGACCCAGACATATAGCATCCGGTGTGCATATAGCTGATTTTACACATCCGTAACTATAAGATTGCGTTGTCGTTGTTAACGCAGACATTTAACATCCGTTTGTATACGCGGTTTGAATCAGTAAACATTCAACTACTTTTTGCAAGGCTGTCTTACCGAGAAAAAGGATTTCTTTTGGACTCGTTACACTATCAATAGGGCTTGCGGGAGCTTGATTACCTTCGAATGTAAAATTGTTTTCACTGGATTAACTTCATCGGACACGGAAGAAAAAATGGCCGAATACATCAGGTCAGTTTGATTTTATTCGAATTCGTTTTAGCAGAGCTTGCATCTAACCAGGAAGTTATGGTACGCACAACTCCTATCAACTCATGAGAACCCTTAATTTTGACATAATAATATTCAACACCAAGTGGGTTTTTTTCTGAACTTTTCATATGTTTGTTTTTTTCTGTCGTTTTATTAATTTGCACACTCCTTGGATACACTTTTCACTGTGATCTACTGCATCGATAGAAAAACAAATTTCACGCCTTAATAATTTTTTCGTTTTTGGAATACCATTCAATACCGGGATTGTTTTTAATAAACCTCTTTGATATCTTTCTGGAAGCTGTTTTAAACTTTATGACTTGGATGAACTGTATAAATTTAACAAAAAAATATGTTTTGGGCCGATATATTTGATGTTTTATATAATTTTATGTATTTTGATGTAGATTTTTTAATATATTTTCAAAGTTTAATTTTATTACCTGCAGTAATGTCATTGTTGTAATGGTCCTCTGAGGAGAAGATTTTCTTTGAAAACTCATGAGTTAAGGACTTTAAAAAACCTTGCTTGAAAATTGAATGCAAATAAAATTTGAGTCGCACCTTATTTTATTCTGTCACTTAATATATATATATATATATATATATATATATATATATATATATATATATATATATATATATATATACTTAACACTGAAAGAAAATGAAATAATATATATATATATATATATATATATATATATATATATATATTAGACATATTTCGTTGAAGACCACGGAGTTCTCCTTCTTTATGATCTTTCTGGTCAGTTTCTCGACCCTGCGAGCGATTCGTTGGGTTTCTGGTATCAATTGATGGATCATAGTGCGTAATGTTGTGTCTTGGGCCATTTCTCGAGCGCTTTCGGTCTCGCGACCGTCTTCAGGAGTTTGTGTGTTGTTGCTGTGGTTTGTAAAGAGCCGTATTTATGGTTTTATTTTTGGTATATCTAATTATTTGCATATGTATATATTCATATCTATATATATATATATATATATATATTCTTTTATTTACTTGTTAATTTATTTATTTATTAATTTGTTTTATTTGTTTTATTTATTTTCTTTTTCATCTATTATTATTATTATTATTATTATTATTATTATTATTATTATTATTGTGTATTAATTGTTGAAGACTGATAATGCGTTAGTACCGGTGGTGAATGCTATTTTATTAATTGTGGGTTGTAATTTTTTATGTGTAGGGCTTCGAAGATTTTTAGTCTGTTGGTGCAGTTTTTAATGTATGATCTTAGTGTTAGTTGTTAATATTTGTCTAAGTTCGGTTGATTTTATGCTTTTTATGTGTGGTAATGTGTTGCTGGATGGCACTAGTGTCATTTAAGTGATACGTAAGGCGTCGGGAGATGGTAGTAGTAGTGTGGCCAATATAAGTACTATGCTTGTCTGTTTTGGTGTTGGGAAAACATTCCTCGAATGGGCATTCGAACAAATATTGTACGTTTGTTTGGTTTAGGGGGGAGTTAGTAGTGTTATTATTTTTATTATTAACTTAGAAGTTTTGACTTTAGTGTAGTAAATTATTAGTTTTATTTTTTGTTGTTGGCCGGTGGGTTTAGTGTGTCGTTTTATTATGTTGATTATAGCTTTTTCGTCGAGTTTGTAATTAGAATGCATTTGGTTTTTATAGTACAAGGGAAGAGTGTCTTTTTGTTGTGCTTTTTTGTCTGATTATTTTGGTGTAAGGAGGTTAAATATAGTTTTATTTGTTGGTCGACAATTCTGTTGGGGAAATTGTTATTTACTAGGGTTTGTTTGATGTTGGTTAGTTCTTTTAGAATATTTTATTGGATGAAGATATCGTGTATGCGCGGTGGACGAGAAATGGCTCAAGACACAACATTAGGCGCCATGATCTATCAATTGGTACCAGAAACCCGACGAATCGCTCGCAGAGTCGAGAAACTGACCAGAAAGATCATAAAGAGGGAGAACTCCGTGGTCTTCAACGACATATGTCTAATAAACGACTTGCTGCCGAAATATATATATGTATATATATATATATATATATATATATATATATATATATATATATATATATATATATATATATATATATATATATATACACGTCGGGATTTGAGTTGTAAAAATACTCGGAATCCGGGGTTTCGAATCGCATGACCAGTAGTGAATAGTCATATCTCTATGCTGATGACTCCCGATTATAAAGGACGAAACGTATATGTACATAGATAATAAACAAAACATATATATATATATATATATATATATATATATATATATATATGATGTCTGTGTGTGTTGTGTACCTGTAATGGCCCGGAAAGAAGACATGAACTCGGGATCAAATCAAACAAAGTATATTGAAGGAAGTATAATAGTTAAACGGCTGTCTGACTGTCGACATTAGACCGGGGTAGTGCATATACTGAGAGGCATGTGCTCCCAGTATTTATAGTGAAGCAGAAAAGTGCATGTAGTCTGTAAGGTAGATACCATGACAATATATAACGTGGAAAAGAAATATATAAGCCTAATAACACCTATGCATATGTATATATCTATATTGATACATGCATCTATTGCCATACTAAATTTAATAAATGTTTAATAAGGTCATGTAGTTTGATTTAAGTATTGTGTTTGATATGTATATAGAGGGGCCAGGAGATTTCAAATACTTATCATTTGATAAAGATTTCTACTTCGAAATATATTATATCACTGTGTAGAAAGTGAGACTAAATCTAGATTTACTAAAAAAGTTGTTAATTCACTTCCTTTTTTTCTTCCTTCTCAACACCGGCATTCTTCCACTTCTTGCGTTGTAATAGCTTTCTATATAATAGTAAAACTTACTTGGTTGTTTGCACAATGAATGTATTGTAATAACCTTCTATATAATAGTAAAGCGAATGTGGGTGTTTGCACAATGAATGTATTGTAATAGCATTTTATATAATAGTAAAGCTTACTTAGTTGTTTGCACAAGGAATGTATTGTAATAGCCTTCTATATAATAGTAAAACTAACTTGGTTGTTTGCACAATTAATGTATTAGATAGTAAAACTTACTTGGTTGTTTGCACAATGAATTTATTAAATAGTAAAAAGATATCAGACTTGAATGGTGTATAAATATGTATTAAACACAAAAATCAAATAATGTGAAGGTTGCAAGTGTAATTCCTGTACAGACAGTGGATCTTCAGTTTATCTTAAATCCCACCCCAAAATACATTTTTAATTTCATATAGTATTATGTAGCAAACCCCGCTCTCCCCAAACGCCATAATTCAACTATGAATAGACAGAAAAATCATAGAATAAAGAAACACTTGTAAAAGTGTAATAGCCGCAGTATTCTATAATAAAAATGGGTTTCACAAAGAGAGCTCTATTCACAAATGGGGAGTTAATGTAGGAATCAACAGGCAGCTGTCTCGCCGTATCATGGCTCATCATTATGGCTAGACATGGATATGACAAGTTTTAAGGCCGAAAGATAGTGGTCTAAAATGTTGTTCTCTTAAAAAAAACTTTTTTTATCAAGGACATTTAGTATTCCTACACGTCAATAAACAGAAAATAAATAAAAAATATATTAAAATATATATTTTTCAGATAATTTTCATACATACACAATATATATATATATATATATATATATATATATATATATATATATACAAAGCTTCTTTTTGTTCAATAACTACAAGAGACCTCTTCAACCACCGATTGCCATGGCAAATAACACCCTACCTGAGAGTTCAACTCGACATTCAAACCAATCAACCTACCATTAACAGGTAACAGGAATTGGAACACATACATTGAAGACATTGCCAGGGCTGCTGCACCGAAAATAAGCTCCCTCTACCGTGCTAGTAAACTCCTCACACCTGACATTATCCTGTATCTCTACAAAGCCACCATTCGCCCGTGTACGGAGTATTTTTGTCACATCTGGGCTGGTACATCATCCACTAGTCTCTCCCCCTTAGACAAGGTCCAAAATAGAATCGCCAACTTCATAGGTTCTTCACTATCCACCAAGCTCCAGCCCCTGTCCCATCGCCGCAATGTTGCATCCTTATGCTTGTTTTACAAATACTTCAATGGATTATGCTCTGATGAACTAGCTGCTCTAGTGCCCCCTCGTAGCAAATACCCTAGAACAACCCGACAATCAGCTAGGTCCCATCCATTCACTGTGGAGGTCTCCAGATGCCGGTAGTAAGTTATGAAACTATATTTATGGTAATTAAGTAAAAGAGAGGCTACCGCGTTTCATCCCCGGGGGGAATCTTCAGGACAGAAGTGGAGAGTGTGAGCCACCTGATATCTAGTTGTGAGGTTCTGCTAGGGGATCGCTATTATACAATGAGACACAATGGAGTGTGTAAATATCTCAAATAGACCATCTGTAAAACGCTTAATATCCAGTATAGCAGCAAGTCCTGGGAACATATACCAGAAAGAACAGTTCGAAATAAGGATACACCATCCAATGTGACTATGCAATTCCTACAGCTACATACCTGGAACGGAGCTGTTAAACCTGACATAGTCATATAGGAGAAAAGGGAGAACGTAACAACCTTAATTTAAGTCAGTGTTCCTAATGATGCTGGCTTAACAGAGCTGAGAGGGGGAAGAAGATAACAAATACCGAGGTCTTATGTACGACATAAAAAGAAACTTGAATCTTAGGAAAGTTCTCCATCATTCCAGTAATTATAGGAGCAACCGGACTAATGAAAAAGAATTAGCAAAAGCTACCTGGCGAATATACCCGGCGAACCAAGTGAGAGAGAGATACAAACTATTGAACTTAAAAGGGCAGTAAGAATATTAAAAAGATCTCTCGGTTGAAGTGTCTGAAATAACAGGTGAATATCTGGAATCGGATAAGGTTGCCGCATTCCTAGCAAAAACAAAAAGATGAGAAAATTGAAAAAAAAAGTGATTCATCAATATTTGAAGACGTCGACTAATTAAAGATAATTATTAATGAAAGTGAATCACTCGTGGTTATTTCGTAAGGGCGTAACGACTGACGTGGTTTTAATGTCCGAGCAGCCGCGCAATGGATTCTGGGAAACATGGCGAGAATCAAGCAACTAAATAATACCCATAATCAGGACAGGACAGGACAAATAGCGAGTTTATTTGTTCGCTTGAACGGGAGGTGGGGGGGGAGAGGTTTTTGCTTTGGTACATTTTTGTGTAATATTTTTTTGTTTTTCCGTTTGTTATTTCATTTTTTTTATTTTCATTCTTTTTTTCTTTGCTTTGTTGTCGTTTTTTCCTTCTCGTTCTTCTTCTTCTTCTTCTTCTTCTTCTTCTTCTTCTTCAGAGATTCGCTAACGTATCTCTATAATATGTTTCTGTCGTAGATAGGTATGTTGAGCAGTCACGCTTCGGTTTGGAATAGCATTTGCCGCAGATGGACGCATCTTAGTTGAGATGCGGCCAATAATAACTATAAGAGGATTTGACAGTCGGTCAGTCTGTCGCGTTTAGGTTTAGATAAATATTTTCGCCGGTTTGTCATGATTTCGTTCGAAATATAATCTTTTGGGGTCTGCTAGGCTTCAGATTTAAATAGTAATGTTTTGTCTGTCACATTTGCGATACAAATAACATTTTTTTCTGTCATCCTGCTGTTTGAAATAGCACTTTTTCCGGTCACGCTGAAGTTTGACATAGCATTTTTTCTGTTCAGTTTTAAATAGCGTTTTTTTGTCTGTCATGTTTTAATTTGTAATATCAGTTTTTTGTCTGTCACGCTTTAGTTTAAACATAACATTACCATTTTAGAGAGGCAATTTAAATAAGCTTATCTTATAAAAAAGCTCCGTCTGTCGGTCAAGCTTTCAAACTCAAGTTTTAAAAACAATGTTCCTGGTTTTGCAACGCTTAAGTTTAAAAAACAATTTGCATAGCAACGGCCCAGATTAAATAGATCCACAGTAATTTAGATACGTCCAATCATCTCCATCAGAAACTCTAACCGTTTGTCTGTCGACCTAACTTGTTAGATTTTAAAGAAACATTTTCTTCAGTGCGTCATAGTTTTATTACAAATAGCATTTTGTTGGGCTGTCACACTTAAATTTGGAATCTGTAAGGACGGTTATTGAATGGACGCATCTTATTGTAGATGCGTCTAAGTCTATTCATAAAGGCGTCATGCGATCGGTTTTTATGTCAGGTTAAAGGTTTTAATAACATTTTTGTTGGTCTGCAATACTTAATTTAAAATTTGTATTTTCATTGGTCTACTTCATAATTAAGTACGAAATAGAATTTGTGTTGGTCTGTCATACTATAGTTATAAATAGTATTTGTGTTGGTCTGTCATACTTTAGTTTGAAATAATATGTTCGTTGGTCTGTCATACTTAAGTTTGAAATAATGTTTGTTGGTCTGTCATACTTCAATTTGAAATAATATGTTCGTTGGTCTGTCATACTTCAGTTTGAAATAATATGTTCGTTGGTCTGTCATACTTAAGTTTGAAATAATATGTTCGTTGGTCTGTCATACTTCAGTTTAAAATAATATGTTCGTTGGTCTGTCATACTTAAGTTTGAAATAAAAAGTTTCGTTGGTCTGTCATACTTCAGTTTGAAATAATATGTTCGTTGGTCTGTCATACTTCAGTTTGAAATAATATGTTCGTTGGTCTGTCATACTTAAGTTTGAAATAATATGTTCGTTGGTCTGTCATACTTCAGTTTGAAATAATATCTTCGTTGGTCTGTGATACTTCAGTTTGAAATAATATCTTCGTTGGTCTGTCATAATTCAGTTTGAAATAATATGTTCGTTGGTCTGTCATATTTAAGTTTGAAATAATATGTTCGTTGGTCTGTCATACTTAAGTTTGAAATAATATGTTCGTTGGTCTGTCATACTTCAGTTTAAAATAATATGTTCGTTGGTCTGTCATACTTAAGTTTGAAATAATATGTTCGTTGGTCTGTCATACTTCAGTTTAAAATAATATGTTCGTTGGTCTGTCATACTTCAGTTTGAAATAATATGTTCGTTGGTCTGTCATACTTCAGTTTAAAATAATATGTTCGTTGGTCTGTCATACTTAAGTTTGAAATAATATGTTCGTTGGACTGTCATACTTAAGTTTGAAATAATATGTTCGTTGGTCAGTCATACTTAAGTTTGAAATAATATGTTCGTTGGTCTGTCATACTTCAGTTTAAAATAATATGTTCGTTGGTCTGTCATACTTCAGTTTGAAATAATATGTTCGTTGGTCTGTCATACTTCAGTTTAAAATAATATGTTCGTTGGTCTGTCATACTTCAGTTTGAAATAATATGTTCGTTGGTCTGTCATACTTCAGTTTAAAATAATATGTTCGTTGGTCTGTCATACTTCAGTTTGAAATAATATGTTCGTTGGTCTGTCATACTTCAGTTTAAAATAATATGTTCGTTGGTCTGTCATACTTAAGTTTGAAATAATATGTTCGTTGGTCTGTCATACTTTAGTTTAAAATAATATGTTCGTTGGTCTGTCATACTTCAGTTTGAAATAATATGTTCGTTGGTCTGTCATACTTCAGTTTGAAATAATATGTTCGTTGGTCTGTTATAGTTAAGTTATAAATAATATGTTCGTTGGTCTGTCATACTTAAGTTTGAAATAATATGTTCGTTGGTCTGTCATACTTAAGTTTGAAATAATATGTTCGTTGGTCTATTACGCTCACGTGTAGAATATCAGTTGCATGCAGATTGAATGGGCGCATTTTGTTTTGAAAATTGTTTTCTTTCATCTTTGATTTGCGTCTTTTGTTGCAAGATGTGTCTTGAGTGTAACCAGCGATCAATTAGTTTGCCAGTGTTCGTCTTACTTTAATTAAAATATAGGCGGCTCTGTTAACAAGAAAAATAGTATGTAAATAAATAAAATAATAAGAAATAAAATAATAAGAAATAAAAGTATACGAACAGAAAAACGGGAGAAACCAACCCTGTTGTAAAAAATGAGCGATAAAATAAATACACAATGAAAAATGTCACGTGACCCAGCACGAAACAAAAGAAGACAAGAAAAATGGCGTTTCGTAATGAATTGACGGGAATCAATTAATGCGTTTTTCTTTTTTTTTCATCAACATAAGGTTTTATTATTCATGTTCCCACCACCTACAAGACTGTGATTTCCGAAAATCTTTACATCTCAGCATATTCTTTATACATGCTGGCAAATACATGCTCCTTTTGGTCTCATATTTTGCCTACTATATATGATGAACAAAAATATACTAAACTGCTCACCTCGTTGATCTAGTATCCGAAATTTTTTGTGGTCTACATCGAGCGATTTTAACCTTTTCGATGGTCATCAGATTCTAATACTTTTTGCTGTTTTTGTTTCATTAGAATAATTATGTTTTTAGTTTATTGTTTTGTCAATAAAAAGTTATTTACTGTTTTCTTCCTTTATATATTTATATATATATATATATATATATATATATATATATATATATATATATATATATATATATACATTTATTTATATATATATATATTTATTTACTTGAATTTGGTTGCCGTTTATTTAGGGTATTTCTTATTTTGTTTGATGAAAACCTTTGAAATGTTTGTACTTAAAATTTGTTGTCGTTTATTTAGGGTATTTCTTATTGTGTTTGTTGAAAACCTTTGAAATGTTTGTACTTAAAATTTGTTGTCGTTTATTTAGGGTATTTCTTATTTTGTTTGTGAAAACCTTTGATATGTTTGTACCTTAAATGTGTTGTCGTTTATTTAGGGTATTTCTTATTTTGTTTGTGAAAACCTTTGATATGTTTGTACCTTAAATGTGTTGTCGTTTATTTAGGGTATTTCTTATTTTGTTTGTTGAAAACCTTTGATATGTTTGTACCTTAAATGTGTTGTCGTTTATTTAGGGTATTTCTTATTTTGTTTGTTGAAAACCTTTGATATGTTTGTACCTTAAATGTGTTGTCGTTTATTTAGGGTATTTCTTATTTTGTTTGTGAAAACCTTTGAAATGTTTGTACTTAAAATTTGTTGTCGTTTATTTAGGGTATTTCTTATTTTGTTTGTGAAAACCTTTGATATGTGTGTACCTTAAATGTGTTGTCGTTTATTTAGGGTATTTCTTATTTTGTTTGTTGAAAACATTTGATATGTTTGTACCTTAAATGTGTTGTCGTTTATTTAGGGTATTTCTTATTTTAGGTGTTCAAAACCTTTAATATGTTTGTACTATTAATTTGTCATTTATTTATGGTCTTTCTTATGTTAGTTTTTTGAAAACATTTAATACGTTAGTACCGATTGGTTAATACGATGTGTTAATATTAGGGTGTTTCTTTTTAATTTAGATGCGAGGAATTTTTCATCGTTTCTGCAGTTATTTTGAAGTATCATTTTGATATTGTAGGTAAAACATTTCGGATGTCGGCTGATTGTAAGTTTTTGTTGTGGTAATGCGCTTGTATCAGATAGGTGGTATTTGAGGCGCCAGGAAGGTCTGATTGTGTTGCCAATGTATGAACTATGTGTTTCAGTTGCGCTGTTAGAATGCATTATTAAATAAAATTATACAGTAGGTTATTTGGCTTAATGTTGAGTTAGCAGTGTTATTGTTTTTTATTATTAGATTAGATTTTTTTAATTCGGTGTCGTAGATGGTTTAATTTTCTGATGTGTTGGTAGGTTTTGTAGAGCTGTGTTTTGTATTTGTTATTGGTTGTTCGTCTAGTGTGTAGTTGTTGTGATTTTTTGTTGTTACTTTTTATGTATAAAGTATCATTTTTGTTGTTATATTTTATGTATAAAGTATCGTTTTTGTTGTTACTTTTTATGTATAAAATATCGTTTTTGTTGCAGATTTTATTTTGTAGGTGCATAGTTTCAATACAGAGTCTAATTTGTTCGTCAACGATGTAATAAGTGAAGTTGTTGTTGATTATGGTTTGTTAGATATCGTTGAGTTCTTTATAAAATATAGTTCTAGGTGAGAATAAGGTTTTTGTTATTGATGCTATTTTGTATATTGGGATCATTCGCTCCAATTATGTCAGGTTCCCTTAGTTCCAATTTTTTTTCGTAGACGGCTCAAGCATAAGCCTTAAGTTTTGGGCATTTTTAGACTAAAATTCATCTAATGGATGTTGATCATAATTATGATAAGGATTTTAGACATAAGGCTTAGTATTATTATATGTTGATTTTGATCTTCATAAAGTAACATAAGCGAAGTTTTGTCAACTAAAGCTCTATAATTATTCATATGATAATATATATATAATATTACATTATATATTTTTATATTTTACTCATACATATATATATATATATATATATATATATATATATATATATATATATATATATATATATCATGGAAATCGTTCCAGACAAGGCATGAAACCACTTGATGTAAGGAGCTAAAAAAATACTACTTCAAGGTCAAAAACTATCCAACGATAAGTGTTAGATAGATAGATTCCGACCCAGAAAATAGCAATTGTTTCCCATCGTCAGGAACATCGCTGATGGAAAATGAGAACTAAAGGATAAAATATGGGAAGCGAGAGGTACGAGGCTGCCCAAAGTAAACCCAACTTCTACTCTCTACTCTCCTATTATATACACATTTGTGTATAAAAATAGCATTTAAAACAAGGTTTCATAAAAAAGTGTTCATATAAAACTGATTTACGCACGTTTCGAACGGAAATTTATTATTACAAGCGTTGTGAGGTCGAAGATAAAATAAGAATGGTCGGTTATTCCTTAGTCCGATTCGAAATAAATCGCATACCGTTTCAGCAGAAAATACAGAAAATGATCCTAAAACGAGCAAAAACACATGAGTTCGACAACGACAGACATATGAAAAGTATATCTATAAAAAAAACGAGAAAATACGTTATGATAAGAACGAACACTTTCTCTGTCTGTCTGTCTGTCTGTCTGTCCGTCGCCTAGAATTTTTATGAACGTAAGAGAGGGGGTAAATCTTATTTACTTAATGTTCAAGTGAGCGATAATCTTTATAAACCTAAGAATGACATTGTGAAACTATTAATTATATAGCTTACATATGTGTCAGATAAATACGCATAATTGTATTGCTATGGAGTTTTGTTGTCATATGAACTTCTTCAAATACCGGAAGCTTGGAATAAAAAAAAGGTTTCATTAAAATATCACTGCAAATTTTTCGAAGCTTCACATCCCTATGTGAGCGTGATACTATGGAACCGACTCGATTCGAACTTAACACACCCAGCTCGCCAGTCCGTGTCGTTAGCTACTTAACCTCCGTCACCTTCCCAGAACGACATTATTTATTTTACTATATTATGTGTCACTTTATTTTATCATTCTTTCCTTTTCTTTCTTTTTTTTCCTTCTTTTTAGCTTTTTATCTGTCCTCATACCCTTATCTTTTTTCCCGGTGTTTCCTTTCTTTTATTTTCATATTTGTTCTTGTTATTTCTTTTCTATTTTTATTTTTGTTATCTATGTCTACCTTTCTTTTATTTATTTTATTTTTCTCTCAAAAATATTTGTATTACTTTCTTTAGCTTGTACCCTCGGTCTCTGTAGTTTAATATCTTTCTTTTCACGCTTTTTTTTTCTTTCTTCGTCTTCTGTCGAGATAAGAGATAAGGAAAGAAAAAGTTGTGAAAACAGACGTTAAAATGCCAAATGACGTGAACTGAATGAAATCTCGCACGCCAGTTGCATAACCACGTGAAGTGCACGAGGCGCGCGTGATCTCGCAACGATAACAGGTTAACGAAGTCAGGATCGTAACATAAGAGTAGACTTGGCGTCGAATATGCCACTGACTATCAGGAAAACATGGCCATTTGCTTTTGTACGATAGCTGTGATTTGTAGCCAGAAAACGGGGAAAAGGCTTTTAAGATCCGGGTATTAAAAGTGCGGACACCGGGAGAATGGAAATAAGCCGCATTCGCTGAATTATGAGGTATAAATTTGCTGTTAAATAAATAAAAAAAGTAAGTAACTAACCCTAACCACACACAGACACGCACAATATACATACAAATATAATACATGTTCTATATATATATTGAAACCGACGGTACGAATGTTGTACTAATTCTTCTGTACCAAAATAAATATATATATATATATATATATATATATATATACATATATATATATATAGTACATGTATTATATTTGTTTCTATAGATGTTAATCCAATGAAACTCCACTGTTTATAACAAGTGGTCAATAACAAGGAGAGCTGTCTTTTAGTATGCAGTTTTTATTCATACAAAAATGTGTTGTTGCATATGTGCATACATGATTTAGTTGACCACTCGAAGAAGAATGAAATGAAAAACACTTTTTTCATTTCATTCTCTCTAAAGGTCTGGGGAAGGGGACTCTCGAAGGAAAGAGCAACTGAAACATATATGCACATATGTAACCAAAAATGTTTGTATTAATAGAAATGTATACTATATATATATATATATATATATATATATATATATATATATATATATATATATATATATATATGATAATGGTACAGATAAGAAATAAAATATGGAAATTAAAAAGAAAAATATAAAAAGAAGGAATGACAAAAACACAAATATAAAATATATAAAAGAGAAATTATATACATATATATATATAGTATCTATTATGTACAAATTTTATTGATATGCAATATTATTTGTAAAATTTATATATATATATATATATATATATTACTCTTTAAACTGGAAATGTATACATTTAATTTTATATAACATAAATAATATTACGTTAAGAAAAACTCTGAGAAATAAAAAAAATATGTATTTTACCGCGCGTATTCGAAAGTTGCTAATATTAAATTCTTCTCAATATATATATATATATATATATATATATATATATATATATATATATATATATATTCCATGGAAAATGCCAGTATACTGAAATCATATGCCCTTAATAGGGTTAAGATGAAAATTCATATACACTAAATGTACAAAAGCAAGGAAATTCCCAAATTTTTACACTTTTATTGTAATTACGGGTATGACTACATATCAACCAAACCATTTCATTATCACATCACTACAGTATAAATCTCTATGCATGAGTGGATGAAGTGTGTGAGGTGCGCTGAAGAAAAATTCCTACCAGTAAAATGCATAGCCTTGTTGTGCTCGCATACCCTTAATGACAATAAAAGTGTAACAATTTGGGAATTTCCTTACCCTATGAAGTCATATGATTTCAGTATACTGGCATTTTTCATGGAATGTCACTACTTTTGTAAAGGCTATGCCTCAATACAATGCCTTCTCATAACTGATATAGTTGTTAGTTTGACTAATCAATGTTTCTTCCAATATTCACAGGTAAATATTTTTTTAACTTGTGATGAGTGTATATTTACTCATGATACAATTCAAACTAGAACAAATTTTTTCAAACTTTACCATGTATTTCTTGCAAAAAATAAATGATGATTCAATCATTTTACAGTCAGTGTGTTTGAAAATTGAGAAGGACACAATGCAAAAATATTTAATTTGAATGAAATAAATAAATCAATCAAACATTTTTGGAGCAGGGAGAAATATAATAATGTTATTCACAATAGTAAACTATAAAATATTCAGTGTACAAAGGAAAACAAAATACAACCTCTATCTGTGTCATAACACAGCTGAATTAATCAAATAGCTGATGAGATATAGAAGAAAGTGTATGTGGACTAGTCATTTTTAAGGTTTGCTGACAATTTCTGAGAAACTACCGTATATTGGTAAACTGAAATTAGAAAGCCATCAACTAGAGACCAGAGCCTCTATGTCTGCCCAAAATCAGCTGAATCCATCAAAAAGTTGATGAGATACAGAATGAACTGTATGTAGACTAGTAATATTTTTTTTTTAATTTTCTGGAAAACTAAGGTGTATGGTAAACTGAAATTAAAATGCCATCAACTAAACGCTAGAACCTCTATCTTTGCCAAAAATCAGCTGAATCCATCAAATGGTCGATAAGATATAGAATAAAGTGTATGAATACTGGTCATTTTAAAGGTTTTTTTGAATTTTCTGGAAAACTAAGGTATATGGTAAACTGAAATTAAAATGCCATCAAATAGACCCTAGAACCTCTACCTCTGCCAAAACTCAGCTGAATCCATCAAATAGTTGATGAGATACAGGGTGACACATACGTACGTACGTACGTACACACATATAAAATGATTTCATTATTGAACTTTTTGGATCTCTTGGTTGCCTTAACTAATGATGTTGAAATTCTACACACTTATTAAACCTATCAAATAAAAATGTTGTGCAAAGTTTAAACTAATTTGGTTTGTTATATAGCTGGACGCATGTGATGATGGATTTATGAGAGATTGCTTAACTTGCGCGATTTGTAACGAAGTCATTTCGTGCAAGTTTAGTGCAATGTTGTTTCCCACGGTCGCAGTGACGGGTGATGAGACCTTAGTTGATCACGAGATTTTGTGACGTCACAGTTTTCCCTGTGCGAAAACTGGAGTTGAGATTTCAGTTTTGACTTGGAAGCCGACTAGTCAAGTCGCCTTAGCCATGTAGCGATTACATAAGCTAGGGGATTTCAGATCCCCAAAGATGAGAGCCAGGCGATGTCCCCCTCTTCCTTCCTTCCTTAATCTCTATGCATAATAATTTATATCTAATCGTCTTGTTTTCTTTCTTCATTTCTAGTCTATGATGAATACGATCGCTGGTAACTACTCCTTAAGAGACTGATCAATTAAATTGAAATATTTGATTAACTGTGTGAAATGGAAATGTTATGCGTTATTTAATCTAACGAAAAGACTACGTTGAGTAACTAGTATTCGATTTACTTCGTCAACTGACGATATTAAAAATTTACATATCTTTATTACTACAATTGAAATAAAAAGTTTATCTTTATATTATTACTGATTCTTCTATCGTGTCATACTTTCTATTGAAACGCCCCTCATTGTTTTATTTGCCTGAAGAACGATTTAGTTTGCCTTAGTGGTTTGACGCCACTTCTGTATGTGCAAGGATTAAAGCTGTTATTATATAAGTGTGATTGGGAAAGATAGATAGTGATATATAGAAAGGTATAGCTTGATTAAGAGAGAAAGAGAGAGAAATAGACAAAGAAAGAAAGAGAGAGGAAGAAAAACAAAGAGAAAGTTTAGAAATAATGAAGGAGAGAGCATTGATTTACTCCTCTCCAGGAGTTAGGCACAAGGCCAGTTTTTATATTACTCCCACAAGTAAGATGTGACCCAAGGTCGGGTCGGGAAAGTGGGGTTTAAAAATTGCCTGGGCAGCCCCGTCGGTATTCTCCGGTAGAGGCGCCTCAGACAGTAAGCAATAAACTTACTCCTCCCCAAAGAGGGGAGGCAAAGCCTGGGAAGGTGGACCTCCCAGAACTGCACAGGACAGACCCATTAACCGGCGTAAATCAAGACCCGAAGGCTAAGACAACATCAGTATTGGGTGCAGTATCCATCGGAACAGATACTACACTTCGATCTTAGCCAAAGGAGAGAGTAGAGGTTGAAGAAAGATTAATAATTGATGATAGGATATTTATTTAACCTGTTAAGGATTAATTCATGTCAAGCAAAAAATACTCATTGTAAACAACCTATTAATGTCAGACCGTACTCTGTATATATTAAAGGCTACGGCCCTAGCTTCCCTTTTCTTGTTCAATGCATGGTATATGCGTTCAAAGATGATCGTTAGGATATCCGTTGTAGAACAGGTTTGCCTAAATCCATACTGTTTGCTAGAAATAACTTTAGCATTTACGATGTAGTGAACTAGCGCTAGATTGATTAACGATTCCAATATTTTAGCGAAGAGAGGAAGAGGGCTGATGAGGCGATAATTGAGCGACTCAGTTCTTTCACCAGAATGCTTGAATACTGGTACTACAAAAGCAACTTTCCAGCTATCAGTTAAGCAAGATTCGGAAAGGCATTTGTTGTAGAATTTGAAGAGACAAGGGGATGCTCAGCACAGCATTTCTTATTAGTATAGCAGGGTGGAGATCAGCCCCACACTTTTTGGAAGTGTCTAGGTTTTTATGATATCCCAGATATGGAAAGGGGTGCTTACGCTAGTTAATTTCTTAATTACTTAATTACTTGTAAAGGAAAGAAAGAGGGGGACATCGCCTGGCTCTCATCTTTGGGGATCTGAAATCCCCTAGCTAATGTAATCGCTACATGGCTAAGGCGACTTGACTAGTCGGCTTCCAAGTCAAAACTGAAATCTCAACTCCAGTTTTCGCACAGGGAAAACTGTTACGTCACGAAATCTCGTGATCATTAAGTGTGGCTTCTGTCCGCTAAGGGACATTTGTGAGGGAGTGGTCTGTGGAGTCGAAAGCAGAGTTGGAAACGAACCGTCAGGCTAGCATATACGCCTTTTCGGTTGCCGTGCAAGCGACATCATGGTTGTTGGATAGCGGGGGAATTGTAGCTTGTCTATTACTCACCACACTATTATACATTTTCTAGAAATCGCGAGTTCCTAATTTCTGCGACTCAATCAGTTTTCTGATAATTTCGGTATACCTATTTTTGGCTGCGGCTATTTCATTCTTACAATGATTTCTAGCGTCAATAAATGTTTGCCTATTTGTGTCTGACTTATAGTGGGTAAGTATTAGTTGGGGTTGTTTAGAGATTGAGTTATAATTAGAAATAAATTTGAGATTGGCTTTTGTCGCTTAAAATATGGGATCGTATGCACATAGACACAAAATAGATACAAAAAAACAGAAACTAAATAAAGGGTATGTGGGGGAAAAGATCATCAATTGCACAAAGGAAACAGATAGCACAGAAACAACTAACGAAAAAAGAGAGAAAGGAAAATCGGGAGAAGGAGAGAAGGAAAAGACGGAAGAAATATAACAATATACCATAAATGAACGAGAAAAGAAAAGAAAGAAACACAGTAAGTACGGATGTAAGAATGGGAATAATAAGTGGGAAACAGTGAAGACGAATAGAACGTGAAATAATCTATAGATAAATTGAGGGAAGAAACGAAGACAAATAAAATAAAGAATGAAAGAATGATAAAAGTAATAAAATGCGAGAAGAACATCTAAAGGAAAGAGAGAACGTACGAAAGTAAAGAAGTACACATGACAGAACGTACGAAAGTAAATAAGTACACATGAGAGAACGTACGAAAGTAAAGAAGTATACATGAGAGAACGTACGAAAGTAAAGAAGTACACATGAGATAACGTACGAAAGTAAAGAAGTACACATGAGAGAACGTACGAAAGTAAAGAAGTACACATGTGATAACGTACGAAAGTAAAGAAGTACACATGAGAGAACGTACGAAAGTAAAGAAGTACACATGAAGGAACGTACGAAAGTAAATAAGTACACATGAGAGAACGTACGAAAGTAAAGAAGTACACATGAGATAACGTACGAAAGTAAAGAAGTACACATGAGAGAACGTACGAAAGTAAAGAAGTACACATGAAGGAACGTACGAAAGTAAATAAGTACACATGAGAGAACGTACGAAAGTAAAGAAGTACACATGAGATAACGTACGAAAGTAAAGAAGTACACATGAGAGAACGTACGAAAGTAAAGAAGTACACATGAGAGAACGTACGAAAGTAAAGAAGTACACATGAGAGAACGTACGAAAGTAAAGAAGTACACATGAAGGAACGTACGAAAGTAAAGAAGTACACATGACAGAACGTACGAAAGTAAATAAGTACACATGAGAGAACGTACGAAAGTAAAGAAGTATACATGAGAGAACGTACGAAAGTAAAGAAGTACACATGAGATAACGTACGAAAGTAAAGAAGTACACATGAGAGAACGTACGAAAGTAAAGAAGTACACATGTGATAACGTACGAAAGTAAAGAAGTACACATGAGAGAACGTACGAAAGTAAAGAAGTACACATGAAGGAACGTACGAAAGTAAATAAGTACACATGAGAGAACGTACGAAAGTAAAGAAGTACACATGAGATAACGTACGAAAGTAAAGAAGTACACATGAGAGAACGTACGAAAGTAAAGAAGTACACATGAAGGAACGTACGAAAGTAAATAAGTACACATGAGAGAACGTACGAAAGTAAAGAAGTACACATGAGATAACGTACGAAAGTAAAGAAGTACACATGAGAGAACGTACGAAAGTAAAGAAGTACACATGAGAGAACGTACGAAAGTAAAGAAGTACACATGAGAGAACGTACGAAAGTAAAGAAGTACACATGAAGGAACGTACGAAAGTAAATAAGTACACATGAGACAACGTACGAAAGTAAAGAAGTACACATGAGATAACGTACGAAAGTAAAGAAGTACACATGAGAGAACGTACGAAAGTAAAGAAGTACACATGAAGGAACGTACGAAAGTAAATAAGTACACATGAGAGAACGTACGAAAGTAAAGAAGTACACATGAGATAACGTACGAAAGTAAAGAAGTACACATGAGAGAACGTACGAAAGTAAAGAAGTACACATGAGAGAACGTACGAAAGTAAAGAAGTACACATGAGAGAACGTACGAAAGTAAAGAAGTACACATGAGAGAACGTACGAAAGTAAAGAAGTACACATGAGAGAACGTACGAAAGTAAAGAAGTACACATGAGAGAACGTACGAAAGTAAAGAAGTACACATGAAAGAACGTACGAAAGTAAAGAAGTACACATGAGAGAACGTACTAAAGTAAAGAAGTACACATGAGAGAACGTACGAAAGTAAAGAAGTACACATGAGAGAACGTACGAAAGTAAAGAAGTACACATGAGAGAACGTACGAAAGTAAAGAAGTACACATGAGAGAACGTACGAAAGTAAAGAAGTACACATGAGAGAACGTACGAAAGTAAAGAAGTACACATGAAAGAACGTACGAAAGTAAAGATGTACACATAAGAGAACGTACGAAAGTAAAGAAGTACACATGAGAGAACGTACGAAAGTAAAGAAGTACACATGAGAGAAAGTACGAAAGTAAAGAAGTACATATGAGAGAACGTACGAAAATAAAGAAGTACACATGAGAGAACGTACGAAAGTAAAGAAGTACACATGAGAGAACGTACGAAAGTAAAGAAGTACACATGAGAGAACGTACGAAAGTAAAGAAGTACACATGAGAGAACGTACGAAAGTAAAGAAGTACACATGAGAGAACGTACGAAAGTAAAGAGGTACACATGAAAGAACGTACGAAAGTAAAGAAGTGCACATGAGAGAACGTACGAAAGTAAAGAAGTACACATAAATGAACGAAGGAAAGAAAAACACAAGAAAAGAGTAAACAGAAAGAAACGAAGGGGTGAGAACGTGAGAAAAAAGAAAACGAAGTACGAGAGAACGAAGAAACGGAAGAAACAAAGAAATAAGAAAAGAAAGAAGGTATTTCTAAAGAAAGAAAGGGTGAAGTCATAAATAGGGAGTGGGTAGAAATATGAAAAGAAAAAAAGAAAGAAAGATAAAAAGAATGATCGACAGAAGGGAGGAAAGAACAAATAACGAATTAAGGAAGGAAGGAAATATTAAAAATAATGAATAACAATCTAATAGAATACTTAAGGAAGAAGAGTAAAGAAAAAAGAAAAAGCGAAAAATAAGAAAAAAGATGAAAGATACAGGAAAAAAGAGAAAAAGAATAAAACAATGAACGAGAACGGAGAAAAAAAAGGAAATACATAAGTGAAAAAAACGTACGATTAAATGAAAGAAGAAAGAATGAAAAAAGGAATGAAAGAAAGAAGTAAAAACGAGTCAATAAGAAAGAAATGAAGCCTTTAAAGGCGAGGCGAAACAGAAGGCAGTAATTTTCGATTTGTATTCAAATTTCATTTGATTTCCCTCGCCATGTTTGCCTCTGAAAACAAACAAGATGTTCGCTTTGTTTCGAATGTTTTCGATTATCAAATTCAAGTTCCAATGTTTAGGCATTTTAACTTGAAGAGATTTTAGAATTCACTTCCAGATTCTCACATTTGTATAGATGCATTTTGTTTTATTTTTAAATTTCCGCAATTGTCATTTTCGACTCTTTCTTTTGGCCTTTTCTCTCTTTTTTTATTTTTTCATTTTCGCAATTGTCATTTTCGACTCTTTCTTTGGCCTTTTCTCTCTTTTTTTATTTTTTCATTTTCGCAATTGTCATTTTCGACTCTTTCTTTGGCCTTTTCTCTCTTTTTTTATTTTTTCATTTCCGCAATTGTCATTTTCGACTCTTTCTTTAGCCTTTTCTCTCTTTTTTTATTTTTAAATTTCCGCAATTGTCATTTTCGACTCTTTCTTTGGCCTTTTCTCTCTTTTTTTATTTTTAAATTTCCGCAATTGTCATTTTCGACTCTTTCTTTGGCCTTTTCTCTCTTTTTTTATTTTTTTATTTCCGCAATTGTCATTTTCGACTCTTTCTTTGGCCTTTTCTCTCTTTTTTTATTTTTAAATTTCCGCAATTGTCATTTTCGACTCTTTCTTTGGCCTTTTCTCTCTTTTTTATTTTTTTATTTCCGCAATTGTCATTTTCGACTCTTTCTTTGGCCTTTTCTCTGTTTTTTTATTTTTAAATTTCCGCAATTGTCATTTTCGACTCTTTCTTTGGCCTTTTCTCTCTTTTTTTATTTTGCTTTTCTAAGTCTGTCACGCTCTGGTTTCAAAGAGCATTTCCATTTCTACCCAGGAATATTGAATATAGCCATCAATCTTTCAGGCTTTGATGAAACTGTAGTATCTGTTCTGTCCACAGTAAAGCCTCAGTCACACGAGACGATTTCACTCGCCGCTACTCCCTGGGGTGCATTTCGTTAGTCATCACTTCAACCTGACAATTTACTTTTAGTTCCTCCTCATCTCCCTTGAATGTACCTAGTACACATAACCAATGACCACTAGTCACGTAAATGGGACTCCTAGCAGGGCATGCTCCCAGTGTGTCTAGCGTACATCCCTCGGCTTCTTCAGGGGTTAGTAATATAAAACGGGTTCAGACCACATTGAAGGCGATATTCACATCTAGTAACCACTCCCTTTTTGTTATTGGTGCTAGAATACAGAATGCGTAGGTTTATTGTTTCGAAAATTTAAAAGGTGCTCTCTCTGTCCAACACTGGTAAGGACACAAACACCAACATATTGAACATGAAACTGTCTTTGGTAGACATATGGAATGTTGTTCCCTGAATAACTAAAGTTTTACATTATGTAAAAATTAAGAACTACAGTCATTTTTGAGTATATATAATTTTACATAAAAATTATAAATTAGTTTCTGGTGGGTGTACCCGGGTTTCATCGATCAGGGCATGCTTGATTTTGGGTTAAAATCCGGTTGGTAAAAACAGATTCGTCAGCACTCTGCCGTTTTCGAAGATTTAGTTTTGAAATAAAATAATTTATATTATCTCTTGTAGAGCCTATGATCAAGCACTTTATTGATTTCTTTTTCAACTAACTTGTGATATATATATATATGTATATATATATATATATATATATATATATATATATATATATATATATATATATATGGGTATGTGTGTGTGCGTGTAGGTTTATTTAGTTAGGCACATTCTTTTGTTCAGGCATATTGCATGTGAAACAATAGCACAATGGTTAAAGGCGTTGATTAACAATCAACTCGAAGTAACACTCTTCTGCTTCAAGATTCAATCCCTAATACAAGCGAAAAAAATTAAGGACAATATAATTAACACTTCTACTCAGTCATGGCTGACTGAACAAGAACAATCTACATAATCTATTGATTAAATGAAAGGTTCAATTCCAATTTCTATATAAATTCCTGAGTTTAATATAAAAATACATCACAGTGGCACATTCCATAGTAGTGCCATCACATTCCATAGTAGTGTCATAGCCTGTCTACTTGAGCAGTTTGCTGCTTCAATCGATGAGGCAATTTGGTCTGAATTTTAAATAGCAGATCCCTCAGATGTTATGGGGTCACTATACTTGAAAATATGTGCCCCAGAGATAGCGTGTCGAGTTGAGCCCGCACATGTTCTAAGAACAACAGCAACGACCGTAATGTGTGACGCAATCAGTTATTGATAGGTGATAACTGGGGATAGTGTTTAACAAATGACCCCAGCTGTGTTTCCACTACATTTGTCAGGTTTCCTAATTCACATCCCACCACGGGAATCGTTGTGGTCAACCAATTGATCATTTGCACGTTCTTTGTCAAATCCACTCTAGGTACGTTCAGAATTGACACACTTTCTATCGCAACTTTGGCCAACCTTTTTCTGATTATCTTCGGACGTATTTAACTTCCCTCTAATTGATTCCAGATCCCGAAAAGTACTGTTAACTAACTGTGCCAGAAAAATAAAAGAATTTAAAAAATGTTAAAAGAAGTTTTGACTGTAACTCAATTTCCAACCGAATTTCGTGCAACCCACTTTCTCTCTGCCTCTCTCTCTCCAATCCAAATCGTTTCACTCCTTCCCAGCTGTCCTCTTCATGTATATCACCTGATATCTACATATGCAAATCAGACCACCGTAAACACCTGCACCTATGATGAGAAGCCCTTTTTAAATCTGCATACGACATGCAAAGCACCTCATTCTTTTTCCTGATGGTGAGTGTTCCTCTTTATTGACACAAGCACGTTCAGTGCTTTGACCACGATTTGTAGTTTTGCTCGTTTTTCTCTCTTTTTGAGTGACCGTATTCTCTTCAAATACTCGTTCATACTCTTGCATTCATTAATCAACATTAAGCGTTCTTTCTTGCCTGAATTACAGCCTCATGAACGTCGATCTTCTCTCCCAGTTTCTTCAGCAATATCCCATAGGGTGTTAGGTGATTATCTAGTTGGTCCTTGTCATCGCATCCTAACTGGTCTTTTTGAAAAGGGTGGTGTGTACCTGTTTCCAAGCATAAGTAGTGCCCATTATCAGTAAGAGCGCAAGTGCTCTCGGGCAAGGCATCCTGCAAAGATAACAAGACAGCAACTGAGGAAAAGGGCTTCCTAAGGATCCTATAGTTCACCCTAGCTTAGACACCATCACTCCTTCATTCTCAAAATAATGAAGGGGGCTATCCGCTGATCCCAATGCCCACGCATCGTCGGGATCGTGCACTTTTCAAAACCATATGCGGGCCTCGCCCTCCACCCTAAGATGTGTCCCCAGCCATTGTCTTTAGTGATCCTCATAGAAATTCTCTCCATGTTTGATTGCCATTTACAGAAAATCTTGAAGGTACCCGATAACTGTAAATTTTACTACGTTTTATTATGCCCAGTCTAGTTCTCACGTGCATCTCGACATATATGTTTCATGTTTATTCTGCATCGGGAACTATATTAATTTCTCAATTGTTTCTCCTTCTTCCTGGCTCTGATGGAGGGCTTTAGTCCTCGGCTCCCCTTTCTTCTGAGTCTTTTACCCTATTTCGTTCTATTAAATTCTGCCCACGAAATTTCGTGTGCTGATTCCCATTCTTCTGACATCCCTTTCGTATTCGCTCCCATTTGGCGCTATCTCCAGATTTGTTCCACTACTACACTTACTTACCTTATGCCTACTTCTGGTTCAGCCAGTGCAGCCCGTCGTACGGGCATTTCTCTTGTGGTTATCTCAGGTATGCCCCATTTCCTTAGCTCTGCTCATTTTAAGTCATTCTCCGCGAACGCGCTTTGTCTTTCCAACTAGTTGGTCCCAGATCACAAACAAAACGGGTCAGTCTGTTCGATTATTCTATATCTGAGTCAATGTTCACTGCCGTTTGTGAGCCCTATACAATATAAGATATCCCACGCTTAATCCCACTTCCTTTCTTCCCCCGTTAATTGTCTGATTTCTTTTCTTCTGTACCTTTCGTATTCGATTTCTAGCCTTTACAAAAACCTAAGCTGTTCAATTAATGTCTCATGATGCTTTACTCCCACATATTTACGCCCTGGCCTAAAAACTTTGTCTACCAGTTAGACTATATCTCGCCCAGACAACATGTAGCAAAGGGAAAACTTACTGATTTCATTAATTGAGAACTTTGCTGTTGCCAAACCCAATTTTCGTTTTCTCCTTCGGATAGTTTTGTCAATATGTCTCCTAGGAACCCGTGAAACCTTTCTACGTCTTATTTTTCTGCGGGAGGAACGGTGAGGTAGTTCTGTGGGTTATGCTCAAGCTATCTAAGCAAATTCACATTTTCAAGTCTGTTATCCGTCATTAACTTTAATGGTGCACTATATCTTGAGAATATTTAATTGATCAGCAAGTGAGTCACTGTTTACGCAGTCTCATCCCGTCAAACGTCTCCAGCCAATTGGTAAATCGGCCAACAATACTCACTCTGTATATATTCCCTTTAGGTGTCTATGTGTACGGCCCTGATACATCCATACTAAGCTTCTCAAATGGATGGGAGGGTAGTCCAACTCCTATCATTGGGACAGCACTGTACTTCTCGCTCCGAGACTGACAGGTTATGCAAGCAGCTACGTGGTGTATTACCTCCCAGTACAAAGCAATCAAATAATATTTCCGACTGATTAGTTCGAACGTTTTATCTGACTCCACGTGCCCCATTTCCTCGTGACATTCTTCTAACACTTGCCTGTGGAATGTCTTAGGCACGTATAGCCTGGTCTTAGGGTTTACATCCTTATTTGGCACTTAATACAGTACGTCTTCTTGTTTCTTTTATAAACCAGCTTTTGCTCTCGTTAACGTTCTTTTCAAAACAGCCTCCATACAGACACTTAATTCGTCATCTCGCCCATAATCGTCTACTACTCTTTTCCGCGGTAACCCTAACACTAACCCTAACCCTTTATCATTCACTTCAGATTCTACGTCTAGTAACTATGGTTCTTATCGGCTGGCAATTCGAGACAACAGATCTGCAATTATAATTTCCCTCCCAGAAAAGTATTCAATACGGCAATTATAACCACTGAAACGTATATAGGCGATGGCGAAATCTTTCAGGTCAGTTAGCACAATTGACATGAGTTACTGAAAGACCCAGGGAGCCCCTGCCAAGCTAAATGGCATGACCCGGAACTGATGAAGCCCCTAATTGAAAGAAAATGCTGTTTCTCTCGATCAGCCTCATTTTTTTTTACGTGGGTGGGGGGATCTTAGAGTTCCGTATTATTTTACAGCAAGCGGAACTTATGGTGCTCTTTCTTGGTTTGATATATTACAAAATCGACTTCGCAATCTTGTAGAGGTTATCTCTTTTATTTTCTACAGAACTTTTCTCATAGAAGATACGTTACTAGCTTGTTCTTTTTCTATCAGTATATCGACTGAGCCTAAATGTCTTGTTCCTCCTCATAATACGTTCACAGCAAGAACTCATGTTGCTACCTGCAAATAACTTCCCCATCTTACTTAGTGTACCTAATACCAGACGAAATTTCCGTCAAAAGTTATCTTTCAAGAATCTATTGAAACGTATGTTTTTTTTCCGCGGAGTACAAAATGGTCGTCTTCAAATCCAATATCAACGAATAATTTTCATAAACCGCCCTTTTAAGTAATCACATTTATTTATTCCATTCATCATTTTCAATCCTCTCATAATATTCTTTATCATTTAGCTGACATCTCATCTCATAAACTATTATAATCGAGTGGCTTTTCGTCTGTACTCCTTAATAAATAAAATAAAAAACACAAAATAAATATACTTTCATAATAACACTGTGTGATACAATGAAGGTCGCGAGAATAGGAAGTGACTTATCGACAAAGACAAAAGAAACTAAGGGATAGGAAATGACTCATCGACAGAGACAAAAGAAAATACGGGATAGGAAATGACTACTCGCAGAGACAAAAGAATTGCGGGAGTGGTCAATTTCTATAAGGGATCCAAATAATATATATATATATATATATATATATATATATATATATATATATATATATATATATGTGTGTGTATATATGCAGGTTGTTTCCAATATGAGTTTATTTCATATGTAAATATCATGTAAGTACAAACTCAATGCAAATGGAACAAAACAGGTTTAATGTTGCACAATATAAGACGTATTCCTGCAAATTTGAATGAGAAAATCAAGTTTGTATAAAGGATCTTACAAATGTTAAATATGCGTAGTGTTTGAGACACGTGTCACCTCACCGGTAGTCTAGCTCCTCCAATTTACCCTACAGAATACCTTGGGTAATCATCTCTGGTGCGATAGTCAATCTCTGAGCTGTTCTATGTGTACAGAAAGTAAGAAGACATAGACAAGTTTCTTTCCCATAAATCCAGAGTAAAATAACAAAATGTCAGGTTATGTGAACGTAGCAGTCATTTATATACCACAATGCCTTTATAACCAGCATGCCTTATCCATATCCATCGCAGATTATCAGTGAGATATGTCCGCAAGTGAACTTCCATTGGATTGGAGCCTTATTCTGTTGGAAAATGAAGTCGTCATTTTCATTTGCAGTGAACTCATCTATTAGCCAGTTCTGAAGCGTTTATAGAAAAGCATATCCGGTCATATTTCACTTAAACAATGAACAGCGCTTGAAATGATTTATTGGAGATGACACAGAACACATTCATTCTTGCAACGTGCCTCTCGTGTTCAACTGTGACATGCGGATTGTCCACGCCTCGAATGCGGGCGTTATGTTTTTGGCTTCGTGAAACATATGCAATATGTGCTCATCCCTAAAAACTAGAATTTCTTTGAACACGTCTTCTTTTATCTTCTCTTGCATATCAGCAAAGTATTGTTTATGATTTCGCTTGACATCTTAAACGATCTACAATTTGTAAGATTTCATCCGCATGATTTTCCTCAGGAAGTGACAAACTGTCGTTAGACAAACCTGGAATGTGAGGCTAGCCCTAACCCTAACCCTAACCTAACCCTAATTCATTTTGATTTCTTTACTCTTCGCAATAAGATTATTTTACGAAGCCGCTAGACCATCTCTTTTAATATTTTTCTTGAACAGACAAACTTCTACTTTGAATTTGCTGTGTCATGTTTAATTCGGCAATGGCTGCCGTTGGTGGCTTTTTAGTGAACTTCCACAGCAATGCAATTGCACAGCGATGTTCGACAAAGTGTGAAGATATTCCGACACACAAAAAGCCCCTTTTCTTGCCAGTGAATGCCATTTTTATATATGTTAATAGTAATCATTACTATTACCGACATAAATTATTTAAAAGGAAAAACAGTTGGGAAATTAGTCAAAAACAAATTATTTTCCGTTACCTATTCATTTGTGACCTATTTGTGTTAAAAAAATTAATATTTAATACGAGATATAAGCATTGTACGTTGTCGTAAATATGGGTTCTAAAATGCTACTTGTTTACGTCTCAACCCTTATTTTTTGTGGCCGAAAGAAAATGGCTACTTCGTTTGGAACCAACATCTACGACAACTTAAAATGCTTATATCTCATATTAAATATTTTCCTCAAGAAGTGACAAACTCTCATTAGACAAACCTGGAATTTGAGGCTAATCCCTTTGGATTTCTTTGGATTTCTTTGGTCTTCTTCCAGATAATTTATAGTGAACCAGAATTGAAAGGAATATCACTACTATGTTTTCGTTGGTTTTCCTCTGCTAGCAGAACTGTCCTACATCTACTAACTTAAGAACCCCCATCCGTTCTTTCAATGTGACTAAACAAGCGAAGTTTCCAGTTTTGCAATCTACTACATATACTGTCTACATTTAATCAGATCTAAGCCGGTCTGTTAGACTCACATTACACATCCATCGAATTATTATGATGTCCATCTATGCAACACATATGTCCAGTCTTCGCTTGCCAGTCTTCAATTCATACATTGTGTGCAGATTCTTGATAGACCCTTCCCTTTGGGTGATGGTGGAAACATTCTACTGGTTAGTTATGGCATAATTTCCCTGAACTTTATCTTTTTCTAACTCTTGCAATCGCACTGTTTATCTGATTATTATCAAAGTCGGTTTTACATGTTATGCCCGCTGGCACGTGTTGGACATCTTTTAAAGATTGACTTTGAGACTGACTTTTTGCTGCGTCATGTTTAAATCTGCAATGGCCGCCGTTGGTGACTTTTTAGCGATGCGCAATGTACAGAGATGTTCAATAGAGTCTGAGGATACCCCAACACACAAAAATCTCCTTTTCTCGCCCATGAATGCCATATCTATATCTGTACATGATAATCATTATTATAACTTACATCAATTATTTTTAAGAGAATACAGTTGGGAAATTAGTTAAAAACAATCAATTTTCCGTTACTAATTCATTTGTGTCCTATTTGCGTTAAGAATTAATATTAAATACAAGATATAAGCATTGTAAGTTGTCGTAAATATGGGTTTTAAAATGCTACTTGTTTACGTTCCAAACCTTATTTCCTGTGGCCGAAAGAACATGGCTACTTCGTTCGGAACCCATATCTACGACAACTTAAAATGCTTATATCTTATATTAAATATGATTTTTTAACGTACAATGGTCACAAATAAGTATTGATTTACTCCTCTCCAGGAGTTAGGCACAAGGCCAGTTTTTATCTTACTCCCACAAGTAAGATGTGACCCAAGGTCGGGTCGGGAAAGTGGGATTTAAAAATTGCCTGGGCAGCTCCGTCGGCATTCCCCGGTAGGGGCGCCTCAGGCAGTAAGCAATAAACTTACTCCTCCCCAAAGAGAGGAGGCAAAGCCTGGGAAGGTGAACCTCCCAGAACTGCACAGGACAGACCCATTGACCGGCGTAAATCAAGACCCGAAGGCCAAGACAACACTAGTATGGGGTGCAGTATCCATCGGAACAGATACTACACTTTGATCTTAGCCAAAAGGCCAAGAATAATGAGTAGATAAATCAAAATAATTTGTTTTTGACTCATTTACAAACTGAATTCCTATTAAAACAATTATGTCGGTAATAGTAATGATTACTCTTTTAAAATAAAGACATCAAACATTAAATATAAAGTGTTGACCTGTTTACACAAATTATGTTTAAATTGATCATTTGATAAGGAACTCAAATAGTTAAGAGCTTGTAAAATTCTATCAAATAGTTTAAAACACCATCATTACTAATACGCTGAAATGTTTGGTTTAAATTCATGCGTGTCTCTTGAATGTTTATTGTACTAAAGCAACTACATGTTTTGTAAATTAATGAAAATAGTACATTATCATTTTATTGTAAACGAAATGACGACCGAACAGCAGAAAAATAATTAAGAAAACAAAACTTTATTTAATAAAATATATTTCAAGTTATTATTTAATAAGTTAAAAACACGTTTTACTCTGTTATTTTTAACACTAAAACGCAAAATTATTCTTAACAGTAAAACGCGCCATTATTCTTAATACTAAAACGCGCCATTACTTTTAACGCTAAAACGTTCAACAATGCTTAATAATAGAAACACTCCGTTGTTTCTAACAGTAAAAAAAAAACAATTATGTTTAACACTAAAACGCTCCATCATTCTTAACACTAAAACGCGCCATTGTTCTTAACACTAAAACGCCCCGATCATTCTTAACACTAAAACGCGCCATCATTCTTGACACCAAAACGCCCCGTTGTTCTTAACATTAAAAGGCCTCATTGTTTTGAATATTAAAACGCTCCATCATTCTTAACACTAAAACGCCCCGATCATTCTTAACACTAAAACGCGCCATCATTCTTGACACCAAAACTCCCCGTTGTTCTTAACACTAAAAGGCCTCATTGTTTTGAATATTAAAACGCTCCATCATTCTTAACACTAAAACGCGCCATCATTCTTGACACCAAAACTCCCCGTTGTTCTTAACACTAAAAGGCCTCATTGTTTTGAATATTAAAACGCTCCATCATTCTTAACACTAAAACGCGCCATTATTCTTAACACTAAAACGCCCCGTTGTTCTTAACACTAAAATGCCCTGATTATTTTTAACACTAAAACGCGCCATTATTCTTGAAACTTAAACGCCCCGTTGTTTGTAACAGTAAAATACCCTATTATTCTTAAGAGTAAAACGCCCAGTTGTTGACACAAAAACGTCCTATTATTGTTTAAACTAAAACGCTCTGTTGTTCTTAAGATTAAAAAGTTCCATTACTTTTAACACGAAAACGCTCCATCATTCTTATCACTAAAACGCTCCATCATTCTTAACACTAAAACGCTCCATCATTCTTAACACTAAAACGCTCCATCATTCTTAACACTAAAACGCTCCACAATCCTTAAAACTAACAATCCGAATACAAAAGTAATACAACTATTCGATGATAAAATCTACTCGATAAAAAGTTGCTTGTTCTTGATATAGAGCTTTGCTTTCAAATGCATCCCTGGAGCAAAAACACAGGCTGATTCAGAGACGGTAAAACGAACTATAGTATGGATTTTATTTCTTGAGTAAATTAAACAATATAATGTTTTGTTGTTATTCGATTACTTTTCATTTCAAAGCTATTTCTAAAACCCGACACACCGATGAGATGGGGGTCAAGAATATTCTTCAATATTAGACAAAAGCAAAATGTGTTTTAGACAAAACGATCGGCTGTTGAAATCTACGTAACTTTCTTTTGTGATTTTACTTGCTTATTTGGTTCTTTTCTCAAACTTGGAGATGATCTCATTATGTGACGAGACGAACAAAGTGTATCGCTTGATTATGCAGGAGTCGATCCGTTGCTTACGGAACCGGAAACCAAATTGTCTTTGTTTCTTTCGCCTTTGTTCAGACCCCAAAAACAGTGCTCACACGACTTCTCATGAATGTACATAACCCCCTAGCAATAGAAGCGAGAAAGGTGGACAAAGATAGAGTAAAAGGGGAGCGGGAACAGAGAGAAACTCAGAACACGGATTTATTAGCGTAAATTCTAGCCGCAGATCATGTTAGTCTTATTCGTTGGTTCAAGTGTTTCTCTCTACCTCAATATCTATCTATTTATCTATCTATCCATCTATCCATCTATCCATCTATATATATATCTATCTATCTATCTATCTATCTATCTATCTATCTATCTATCTATCTATCTATAGCACTCTATATATCTATCTATCTGCCTATCTATCTATCTATCTATTTATCTATCTATCTATCTAAATCTCTCTCTATATATATATATAGAAAGATATATAGATATATAGATATAAATATTTATCTATCTATCTATCTTTCTATCTATCTCTATCTATCTATCTATCTCTAGAACTTTATCTCTCTCTATATATATATATCTAATTATCTCTCTATCTCTCTTATATATATATCTGCCTATCTATCTATATATCTATATATGTATCTATCTCGCTCTCTCTATATATAGAGAGAGATATATAGATATAAATATTTATCTATCTATCTATCTATCTCCTTCTATCTATCTATCTTTCTATCTATCTATCCATCTATCTATATCTATCTATCTATACATATATATATACTTTTCTATCTCTCTTATAGATCTATATGTTTATCTATCTATCTATCTATCTATCTATCTATCTATCTATCTCTCTATCTATCTATCTATCTATCTATATATATATATCTACTTGTCTATTTATCTATCAATCTAACTATCTATATATCTAACTATCTATCTAGTCAGTTTCCAGCGTTGTCTCTTTTAATATCTTCCAACCTCTCCAATATCTTTTATTTATAATTTAATTTTTTTTTCAATTTTCTTATCTTTTTGTTTTTGCTGGGGATGGGGTATCCTACTGGATGCCAGATATTAATCTGATATTTCAGAGACTCCGATAAAAGAGATTTTTGCGATTCTAACTTTCCTTTTAAGCGTAATTATATATATATATATATATATATATATATATATATATATATATACATATATATATGTGTGTATTTTTCACTTGTTTCATTTTACTTAAGTCGAAGTTCTCAGAAATGAAGGAGCCTTATTCCTGTTACAAACACTTGATCTCTATATGATATACATAGATATTCGAATATTTCATTAATTTTCTGCTTTACCTGTCAAAGGTTTAGTTAGTAAAGAAGTTAAGAAAATTAATTTTCCTCTCCAATTGCCTCGTGAACTATGTTGTACTATATCTTTCTCGTGGTCTCTTTTCGGATTCCAGGACAAGAATTCATTTAGTTTGTAGAGTATCCAACTAAGTGCTGTTACTTGAGGTAATATTACTTGGAAAAGGTTCACCATTCCCTATATGAGCCAGTGTATAGCCGTGTCGAGGGGATCTTATTTGAGGTTCGAATACTATGTTATTTTGAATATTTGGTCAACGTTTGGGAAGTATATTTATGTCAGGTTATCCTGACAAACCCTTGTACATACAGACCGAAGACACTCGATGATGGGTCTAGTAGGTAATTGATACTCTCTGTATGTGTGTGTGTGTGTGTGTGGGTGTGTGTGTGTGTGTGTGTGTGTGTGTGTGATTAAATAGCTTTTACCGATATTATTCATAAAAGAAAAAGCACATACCGGTAACGTTTATAAAATCGAATATATATATATATATATATATATATATATATATATATATATATATATATATATATATATATATATATATATATATATATATATACGGTATGTGTAATTAGGCAGTATTCTTTAATTTAAGCAAATATTGTTAAGCACAACAGAATTTTATTGCTTGATTATACCGGTTTCTAATTTTTTTTTTGATTATCCTAATAATCTGTTTAGTTTTAAAATCAATGTTATAAATGTTCCATATGTATCACGAGTCCTATCTATTCTTTGCGAAATCATCTTCAAATGACAAATAAAACTAAACAAAAAGCTGTGCTAATATGGAGGAACGCATAAGATATATTTATAGATACATACAGACACACACACATAGATATGCGCATCACAAATAAGATCCCCTCAGCACGGCTATACACTTGCTCATACGAGGAGTAGTGCATCTTCTCCTAGTAATGTTACCTCAAGTAACACCACGTAGCTGGATACTCCACCAGACTAGATCAATTCTTGTCGTGGAATCTGGTAAGACCAACAGACCACAAGAAAGATATACTATGACATACTTGACTGGTCAGTTGAGGAGAAAATAATTTTTTTATTCTTAACTTTTTTACTAACTCAATGTTTCAGAAATAAAGGAAAAGTTTAATAGAATATTCGGGTATCTATGTATCTCATATAGAGATCGAGTGTTAGCCCCAGGAAGGGGCCCCTTGATTTCTGAGAACTTCGACTGAAGTAAAATTAAACATTAAGAGATACGAACCTACATATCGACACAAGTGGACATATAATATTATATCAACACTAATACGGAAGTCCTGTTACTTTAACCTGATAAAATGCAAATTCTTCAGATTGTAGCTTTATTTTTGTCTACAATTAACAGATATTTCCAAATTATTGTTAAAAAATGTCCTTCTATCATTAAATCTAGTGATTTCGAATTTCTCATTAAGGCAAAGATAACAAGGTATGTTTCGAAATGCTCATGTTCTTGCGTAATTATTAACGTTTTTAGAATTATCGGTTAGGGACCAAAATGTTGAGCAAGTGATGGTTTTCTTTTAAAATCATATGATTGAAGGAACAATTATAATTTATGGTTACGGAATCTTTCTTTACAAAACATTCCTCCATTACCTATATGGAATCTATTATCTGTTCAGTGTTCTTGGTTGAAATAGATTCAGAGTATACTACACAGGATGATTGACACTTTAGTTTTAAAGGACATTCGTTTACATTTTTACAATTACAATTATATTTTTCGTGTTATTTGTTTTATTTGTGTTAGGGTCATTTCTTGGCTGATTTTCATTTCAAGTGTGGGTTTTATTATTTTGTTATTATGCTTTTCCAATATATATGTATATATACATATATACATAAACATACATATATATATATATATACATATATATGTATATATACATATATACATATACATGTATGTATATATATATGTATTATTGTTTGTTTATTTATTTATTTATTCTTTATTTTGCATCTTGTGTTTATTTCTTTATTTAGTGTTTTTTAAATTTGTTTATTTCTTTTTATATTTTATTTATTTTTTTCATTTATGTCTATATTTATTTATTATTATTATTATTATTATTATTATTATTATTATTATATTGCATTACATTATATATATTTAAATGTGTAATTAAATTAACAATAATGTAATTATCATTTAATAATAATCTATCGTGATAATATAAAGCTCAATATAGAGCAAACAATTATAGAGATGAAAGATGAACTTTTGATGTACTAATAAATATTGTATCTTTACAATTTTGTATTCTCATCTTTCATCTCTAGAATTACATTATATATATATATATATATATATATATATATACATATATATATATATATATATAATGAAATGCAAAATAGATATACAGTTAATGAGAGGGAAGGAGGGGGTAGAAAGAGAGAGAGGAATAGATATGAAGAGAGGGAGAGGGAGAGGGAGAGACAGATAGAGAGAGAATGATGGGTTCTTATTCTGGATATAAGTTCATTAATACTAGCCACTGATCATTCGTCTAATGTATTTCTTTCTTTTCTTGTTGTGAATGTCCAAAACCGTGCTCACACTGTCACTCATAAAACGGACACACCACAGCCAAACCCCCAAACAAAGGAAAGCGAAAAGGAGATGGATAAGCCGGGCTTATTAGCGTTAATTCTAGCCGCAGATCGTGTTCGTCTCATGTCGATGTTGTTATTCGTTTGTTCGCGAGTTTGTGCGTTTCATGTCCAAAGATGTGTACCGCAAAATTGCTGGCGGACATCAAATGCGAAATCAAAAGAGAAGCCGCCTCTGAAGAGACGACAGTCTCGTTATGGAAATTAATGACGTGGCATTGACGTCATGTACAACTAACGTTCAAGTCTTGGAGAAACTTTGATTAAATAATATATTTAACGAGGAATGTTGTTATTTATACCAACTCAATGATGACGAGAAAGAGAATGGTAATCTTCTTATAGATATGGTCTTTTATATAATTCGATAAATAGGAATCCAGGCTCTTTTTTTCTCTGCAGATAGTTTAAAGAACGTTGTGATAATTCTAAGACACATACCTGCGTGTATATATATAACTATATATAGAGAGAGAGAGAAAAAGAAAGAAAGAGAGAGAGAAAGAGAGAGAGAGAGAAGGAGAGAGATAAATGGAAGAGTTTAGGCTTAATTCTAGGTAGAAACGACGTTATATGTGTCTTTTGATAACGATATATATATATATATGTATATATATTATATATTATATATATATATTATATATATATATATATAGTTATCAAAAGACACATGTAACGTCGTCTCTATGACTAATCAGTGCGGCTAGACCAAGTGAGCTAATCCACGAACCTCCGAGTGGTAGTGGGAGAAATTGTATAGATTTATAAATTATTGATTTATATTATATATATATATATATATATATATATATATATATATATATATATATATATATATATATATATATATATATATAGTCTCGGAAGTTTTTTTAACCTTCAAAGCTGAAAAAAAAAATGAAAAAGAAATTTTTTCGTTGAAAGATTTTTGTCTAGTAAGTCAACTTACTGCAATCACTATATTAGTTAACTTCCACGAATTTACTCTAATATAAATATATTTTTATATATGTTTTTTATATAAGGGATCGTCAGTTGTTTACCATGAAAAATGTTTCGGGATTTTAAAAACAAAACAGTATTTCTTTATCATGGCATCCCAGCAGTGTTGATCAGACACAACCTCCCTATTTAATAATTATTTTTTAATTAAAATGTTTACGAATATTTGATTTAGTTTTGCCTTCAGATTTGTTTTTTTAGTTATTAAATATAGTTTCTCCTCACTTGTGTTGTTCCTTTCAAATTGAGTTTACTATTTTACAGAACATCTATTTTATAGAGTTAGATGATTCCATTATAATAACCCCCCTTTTTTCCTCTTGGTTATTTTTTTATCTACAAATGTTTTAACATTAAAAATATATATTTATAAAAATATTTCACATATATATACATATATATATATATATATATATATATATATGGTAAAATGAAAAAGGAAAACCAAAAACTGGATGTTTTTTATGTGTACATCAACGTTTCGTCTTTATTTATAAGACTTCATCAGGATGATGATATAGGGAAAAGATATCATGCAAGCACAGATACATGTAGGGTAGACATGTTGGGAAGAAAAATAAAATAAAGTGAAAAATAATGGCAGCGTCTTGCTGGACGTCCGTACTTGTTAGAGAATGAAAATGAGTGGGAGAAAAAAGGGGAAGGGTGGAGGGAGCAAGGACTACTGTGGCTGGCGATGAGAGAAAGAGGTGGGGGATGAGCAGGGGTAAAATGGATGGCAGAGAAAGATTGGAGGGGGTGTTTGACCAGATGGCTGTGGTCGAGATTGAAGGGGAAGAGTGAGTTGGAATGTTTGTGTGTGGGGGGTGTATGCAGGGAAAATGGGGATGGGTAGAGAGGGAGGGGGGGGCTGTGATTTTGGTGGATGGGCGAAAGTTATGGTCTTAGAGAGCGTTTGGAGAAAATGAGGGAATTTAAGAAGAGGTATGGGAGAAAATAGATGAGAGGGGGAAGAGGGAGGATTTGTCGTGATAGGGTGTGAAATATTTGAGATATTTGGAAAATGATAGCAATGAGTGAGGGATTGGAGTGGGTGGGGGAGGGGGGTGATTGAAAGGGTGGGTGAGGAATATTTGAAATATTTGGAACATGAGAAAGTTTATTTGGACTGTGTAGTATTAAAAATGTGAGGGAAAAAGAATATGGTCATGCATTCAAATTTGAACAAGCCAAAATCACTAAACACATCCACAACAAATCTCGGCGAAGATTATTGGAAACTGCCCTCATCACATCCTCCACTACCATCAAGCAGCGAAATGGTTTCTTTAACCTATCACCCTTAATAAGCAAGATCATCCTCACAGAACAAAGTCTTTTGCCTGATCATGGCTAACTTTTATTTTTATTTTCATCTCTAACCTTATGACACTCTTCCATTCACCCACACCCTTCCTTCTTCTCCCTGAATCTTCTCTTTTTTTCCTCACTTTTTTCCCTCACATTTTTAATACTACACAGTCCAAATAAACTTTCTCATGTTCCAAATATTTCAAATATTCCTCACCCACCTTTTCAATCACCCCCCTCCCCCACCCACTCCAATCCCTCACTCATTGCTATCATTTTCCAAATATCTCAAATATTTCACACCCTATCACGACAAATCCTCCCTCTTCCCCCTCTCATCTATTTTCTCCCATACCTCTTCTTAAATTCCCTCATTTTCTCCAAACGCTCTCTAAGACCATAACTTTCGCCCATCCACCAAAATCACAGCCCCCCCCCCTCCCTCTCTACCCATCCCCATTTTCCCTGCATACACCCCCCACACACAAACATTCCAACTCACTCTTCCCCTTCAATCTCGACCACAGCCATCTGGTCAAACACCCCCTCCAATCTCTCTCTGCCATCCATTTTACCCCTGCTCATCCCCCACCTCTTTCTCTCATCGCCAGCCACAGTAGTCCTTGCTCCCTCCACCCTTCCCCTTTTTTCTCCCACTCATTTTCATTCTCTAACAAGTACGGACGTCCAGCAAGACGCTGCCATTATTTTTCACTTTATTTTATTTTTCTTCCCAACATGTCTACCCTACATGTATCTGTGCTTGCATGATATCTTTTCCCTATATCATCATCCTGATGAAGTCTTATAAATAAAGACGAAACGTTGATGTACACATAAAAAACATCCAGTTTTTGGTTTTCCTTTTTCATTTTACCATCACGTCGGATTACCTTCATCCTTCTCTTCCCATATATATATATATATATATATATATATATATATATATATATATATATACATATATATATAAGCATGAAACATCGATGTATGTAGGTAATAATAATAAATATTTTTAAATGTTGTTATTGCCCCCAGGGACGGTTGCTCTGATAGAATGTAATAATAAGTAGTCATACTATGACATAAATGCTATGTTCCAACCATTTGTTGTTGTTATATTGTTGTTATTGTTGCTGTTGTTGTTGGTGGTGGTGGTGTTGTTGTTGCTGCTGCTGCTTCTGCTGTTGTTGTGATTGTCGTTGTCGAACACTGTTCGGCTGTTTACAATGTGTGTTCGCCGTTTTGGCGTATATAGAGTTTAATTTCTCTAAATCTCGGTGCTAATTGGCGGTGGCCGAGTGGTAGAATACCGGACTACGAATCAGTGGCCACTTGTAAACCATGAACGTGCTCTCCGACCGGCAAAAATTAAACTATTCTATCCTACACTGATAATTGCATAAGCATTAAACATCGATGTCTGTAGGTAATAAAATAAAATATGTATTTAAATATTTATACATATATATATATATATATATATATATATATATATATATATATATATATATATATATATAAAAATAAAAGTCAAAATTAAAAAACAAGGAAGAACAACGATAAAAAAAGAAAGTCCTAGAAAAGTCTTCGAAAAGTAGCTCGTTCATTATTTCTTCCACCAAGCCAACAAGCAAATAATCGGCTTGTTGGCTTGGTGGAAGAAATAATAAACGAGCTACTTTTCTAAGATTTTTCTAGGACTTTCTTTTTTTATCGTTGTTCTTCCTTGTTTTTTAATTTTGACTTTTATTTTTATTTTTTTTTCCTCTTCTCTTCTTAAGTGACCTCAACTATTGCAACGCCACATTGTGTATTGTCGGCAGTTGAAACCAGTATTCCAGACATTTAATTTCCCTGATGATCTGCCAAGCAAGTAACTGCTTGGTAGTGAAACACGTGTAGGAAAAAACATTTAATTTGAATAAATAATATTTGTAAGAAAAAATATCTTTAATGGTGATCATTGGTGTCCTGAAAGGAATGCTTTGGTAAGCCTTCATAAAATCACATATAAATACTCTGTACTCTGTAATCGAGTATCATCGAGCTTGTTTTTATTGGAACAACCCCGGTTTTCACTGAATGATCTATTTTATAAGTGAAAAATCTAAATCTATATATATATATATATATATATATATATATATATATATATATATATATATATATATATATATATAGATGGGAAGAGAAGGATGAAAGTAATCCGACGTGATGGGAAAATGAAAAAGGAAAACCAAAAAATGGATGTTTTTTATGTGTACATCAACGTTTCGTCTTTATTTATAAGACTTCATCAGGATGATAAAATAGAGAAAAAATGTCATGCAAGCACAGATACATGTAGGGTAGACATATTGGGAAAAATAGAATGAGATAGTGGCCAACTGCTGGGTGGACGTCCGTATTTGTTGGAGAAATAGAAATGAATGTAGAAAAGAATGAGTGGGGAAAAATGGAAGGATGGGGTGAGCCAGGACTACTGTAGCTGGTGGTAAGAGAAAGAGGTGGGGGATGAGCAGGGGTAAAGTGGATGGCAGAGAGGGAGGTGAGGAAGAGGGGGGGGATGTTTGACCAGATGGCTGCGGTTCAAAATTGAAGGGGAAAAAGTAGGTTGGAATGTTTGTGTATGGGGGGTGTATGCAGGGAAAGGAGGATGGGTAGAGAGGAAGGGGGGCTGTGATTTTGGTGGATGGGCGAAAGTTATGGTCTTAGAGAGCGTTTTGAGAAAATGAGGGAATTTATATATATATATATATATATATATATATAATGAATAATACCATAATGTACTTAGCTTAAAGCGTATATGTATATGAAAATATAATGTACTTTGCATAACACGTTACTGAAGTTTAACGGAATCAACGATCATCAAATGTGTATCTGACTGGCACCAATGATTTGATACCAATCGAGTACATATATGATGATCGGTTATGCCGTGAAACTGCAGTAAAGTATTTAGCTTAGTACATTTTAGTATCATTTATTAGTTATATAACTCATTTCGATAAGATATCGAGCCCTTAGTCAAAATATGCCATTTTGATTTGTTTTTATTTTGATTGAGTGATCATTCTTCTTGTATTCAGTTATCTCCCTCTCTTTCTCCTACTCTCTTTATTTCTTTCTCTCTTTATATATATATATATATATATATATATATATATATATATATATATATATAGTATGTTTAAGAAGGCTGGGTGCAATGCAAAGTGCCGGGTAGGTTGTAAGCTGAAAGGAACAAAAGTGTGTTGTCCGGATGATTATTAAAAATGATTTTTAATAATCATGCGGACAACACATAAAAAGACAATACCACACTTGCTGTTATATAAGATTCTATAAAAAAATAAATAGTAAGTCCCATTTCGATTTATTATTTTTGTTCCTTTCAGCGTACAAACTACCCGGCACTTTGCCTTCTTGAACATACTACTACTATTCCCAGCAATGCTTCAAGCAAATTACCATTCTATATTATATATATATAATATATATATATATATATATATATATATATATATATATATATATATATATATATATGTGTGTGTGTGTTAGTGTGTGTGTGTTATAATGGAATAATTCCAGTAAGAAATCCGGGTATGAGAGCTCAATGTGGTAAACAGAGCAAGAATAACATAAAATATAATAACACGAAATTACATAATTGTCGATGCAATGATTTATTTCAACCTTGTGGTTTCCTCGGGCATCTAACTAGACAATTACATTTTTGAGACTGACAGAAAATTGAATTCACCTTCAACAATTCAAATACAACCAGAGAGAGTAGTGGTTGCAACCAATCTGAACACCCCTTACAGAGCGAGGAGGAATTAAAAACTTATATTTAACTAAGGCGATCGAAATGAATCTTATTGTTTTTTTTTAAATAACGTCTGAGTTTAAAACACATGCAAGGAGGATCGTTAAACTCCCAATTGCCGGGATTTTCTTTTGATTGAAACGGTTGGATCTTTCTAATTCTTCCCGATTGTCTTCAGTTCTTACTGGACGAGACCTTCTGGATCTCGAGAGGTCACATGCTGCACCTTGTTTTTAAAAACGGCTTATTATGGCTTTAATGACATTTGCACTTGGGGCATCTCTAGTGTTAAGATGTCGTCGGTAACACCGCTGGGTTTCTGGATTTGTTCCATGTGACTCAAAGTAACAGTGTACAATGTGGGTTCATTCCTCAATGCTGTATTTGCTCATGATAACGTTAGAAGTACAGCTTCAACCACTGTGTAAAAAAAGAAAAATATTTAAAATCAAAGAAATTATGATTTTTTTTCAAGTATCAGTTACTTTTTAGAACAACCTGTATGTGTATATATATATATATATATATATATATATATATATATATATATATATATATATATATATATATATATTTATTTTTAAATACAGATTTTAATCAGACATGGACCAGTGGTTTCTGACAAGAAACGGGTTGAATTCCCGATTCCGTCGTCTTCAGCATAGTCTGAAATAGTAAATGATGGAATTTCCTCAAAAAACATCTAACTGTTATGAAACGCTATGTACACCGAATTTTGAAATGGAGAGCCGACGATAAACGCTTAGATCAGAAAAAGCCGTTAAAATGATTCTAATTTAGAAGTAAAGCAAGAAAGAAAAGAGAGAAAGAAAGAAAGAAAGAAAGAAAGGAGGGGAAAAATAAAAATAAAAATAAAAATATTACGCTCTTAATTTAATTTAATTGAGCACTCTACTGGTATTTCCCTTTTATTCTTTATTGAGTATATCTTTATTGAGTATACCTTTATACTTTATATATATATATATATATTACATTGAACAATTTAAATTTGAAATAAATTTGGACAATCGTCGCATATTTATAAGTCTTTTTCTTCTATCTCTTTTCTTCTCTCTCTCTCTCTCTTTCTCTCTCTCTCTCTCTCTCTCTCTCTCTCTCTCTCTCTCTATATATATATATATATATATATATATATATATATATGTGTGTGTGTGTGTGTGTGTGTGTGTAATAGTAATTTGAATACTGGATCTGATTGTATTTAATTTCATTTTTAACATAGTTCACCCCAAACAAGATAAGTGGCCACTGTAGACGTAATGGGCTACTGAGAATTAGGGTGAAAGTTCAGAGGATCATCCTAAATTGCAGCTAAATGTTTGTTCACATTAGTTTTAAGCTTCTGCATGTTGGTAGAGTCATAGTAACAGGGAGAAGGGAGGGAGTTCCAAAAGCCGGCAGCTCGAGGAAAGGAGCTATATCAGTAGGAACTCTACAGTGAATGGATTACCTTTGTGTCAGGGTTGTGCCATCACTTTCGCCAATGAAAAGGTATAGTTTTGTGTGTTCTGTCGCAGTTATGAGTGAAATATTAGGGTAGACTGGACTCGGTGAGGCAGTCTATCGTATATCGTATTAAATATAATTTAATTACAAAATTAAATGCATAAGGAACAAAATGCATGATTATGTATTTAATTTCGTAATTAAATTATGTTTTAATAGGATTTACGATAGATTGATATCTGTCTCACCGAATCCAGTCTATCATTATATTTCACTCATAGCGGCAGGAGAAGCAACAAAAATCATACCTTTTCATTGGTGAAAGTAGTGCTACACCCCGACACAAACGTAATCAGATGTTGTATTCGAATTACTATCACACACATACACACACACACACACACACACACACATATATATATATATATATATATATATATATATATATATATATATATATATATATATATATATGTGTGTGTGTGTGTGTATATATATATATATAGTTGTTGGAACCTCATACGTCGCAATCGACGGGAGAGTCCATCATATATATATATATATATATATATATATATATATATATATATATATATATATATATATATATGTATGTGTGTATGTATGTATGTATATATACACACAAAAAATAACGTTTCTATACCTGAACACTATATAATTATGTTTACTCGACTTTTTAACTATTAATAAATGTAAACTCTAATTATTAAATTTATAAATATTAATGTGCTTACGTGTGGCCGATGAATTCTTTTGGGGGAAATTGTAATGTCGATACTCAAACACTGGAAGGGGAGTACTATTTTATAGGAATAATAGTATTTGTAAATAAATCATTTGTCTCGGTGTTATTGTAAGATCAGCGTTTATTAAAAAGAGTAAGTAAATATTCTGTGCACAATTTGGATTTGGATGATAAATAAAATCATAATTAAAATGAATAATAAATAAAAATGAAATGTATTAACAAAAGTAGATATTGAAACGTTCGTATTATTGGATAACTAAGGACAGGATCCTTCCGTCTATAACACAGATGTCTGGCCGTATCTACAAATATGATGCGTCCATTCGGTCTGCTCGTTTAGCGATCATAATGGCATTTGAAGCGAAAGCGTGACAGACCGACAACTCGACTGACGAAAAAACCGACAGGATCTGACACAGATGCGTGGACACATCTGAGAATAAAAATTAAAATAACAGTCGAAAAAAAAGAAAAGATAGGAAAAATGGCGCTTGGAAAATGGCGTCAGGCGATCAAAGTCGACACAGAGAAAAAGAGGCGGGAGAATTGAAACTGTTTGTATTCAATGAGGGCGGATGAAACATGTTTTGAAGACGATTCATTGTGGAATATTAATTATTGCTTTCGGTGTGGCTTGTATTTTTTCACGAGAACCATAAAGAAATTTAAACAGATTAATAATTACACAAACAATACAATAAACATTTTAATAAATCAATAAAAAATAAATAAATAATTGTAAAAAATGGAATCCAAAAATGTCGGATACAGTTTTCAATTTGTGTTCTAGTTATTAGAGTTTTCAGTTTTGTCAACGCGCTGCAGAGAAAAAGAGATCGAATAGATAAGCGAGAAGAGAGATGATAATTCGATAGAAATGTGGCCGAGACAAAAACTGACAGAAAGGGAAAAAGTGCGGGTGTGAGTTTGTATTTCTATGTTAGGTTTACGCGTTTCTTTATACGGCAAACCGACACTAATTTGGTTACTTAAAGCCGAAATGTAAAACCCAGTGTAAACGATATATAGAACGTGAATAATTGAACACAAGTGCAATTTTGCTTTGAGCTCAGTGTACATTCCGAGGTCTTACGTTTAACAACAGTATTAGTGATTAATTATACTGAAAGAATAATATATTTGGGCAAGGATATATACGATTAATTGAACTTAAGCTTCTATTTTACGAAAAGCAGTGAAAATGGGCAAGTTCAATGCTTTCTTACGGTTCATTATTTTTTTATATGCTTTATATATATATATATATATATATATATATAGTGCATGTATTGTTAGTTTCTGTAGATGTAAATCCGTTGAAACTCAAGTGTTTATGAAAAGTGCTCAATAACAAGTAGAGCTGTTATTAAGTATAATTTTTTATTTATACAAACATTATTGGTTACATATTCGCAGAGAGTGAACCTCTACAGACCAAAGACGACAGAGAATATATATATATATATATATATATACATAATCTATTATTTTATGTATATACATTAACTCTATTATGTTATATACATATATATACTCTATTATGTATATGTATATATACTCTATTATATATATATATATATATATATATACTCTATCATGTATGTATATACACATTATGTATGTATATACACATATATTAGAAGATGATAAAATATATAGCTTGAATTTTAAAATTATAAAAATCCCGAAAACTTATTAAACTGTAGACGCGAAATAATAACAAACTGTAGATATAGAATAAACTTCATTTTAGTATAACTATATACATAACAAATTAATAAATAAAAATATGAAACAAATGAAAAATGAATTAATTAAACATCTCAAGTAGCAATGAATTAGAAAATGAAGGGAATATACAAATGTCATTCCCACACGAGCTAAAATAAAGTCAGCTGTAAGCGAGGTGAGCCAACACACAATGCAATAGAAAAAAGTTACAAGTAAAGATCAGCCAACCCTTTGTTTGAGAGGAGCTCGGCTCATGCAACATTTACCAGTGGGTGACAAATAGCATCAGATCGGATTGATTAGTTAGCTAAACTTAATTCTACTTAGATATAAAAGGACAATCGCGAACAAAAATCCGTGCACGTATCCGTATTATTCCCTGCTAGGATTAAACATGGACACTCTGTAAAGCTTACTAGAAATATATTTGTTATGCTATATATATATATATATATATATATATATATATATATATATATATATATATATATATATATATATATATATAGTAATTCAGATCAAGTAAACTTCTACTGAATAAAAATCCAAAGAATTTCAACCAGGCTTATAAAGAGTTCTAAATATCAAATAGATTATTTTTATATATATAATTATTTTTATTTATGCAGGCATGTACACTGACATGTCGATGTTATCGATCAACAGCTATTAGACACTGATATCTCATGAGGTGGAAAGTACGATGATGATTCACGCCGAATTTTAGAAAATCGGAAACCTAGCTGAAGCTCAGTGCTCCTTTAATATCTTTGAAGGTCGTGAGTTTTGAACTGGGGAATGTGGACAGACATTTTGAAGCAGCGACTAAAACTCGATTAAAATGAGTAAATCAAGTTGTTGTTCGCTGTTGACAAATGTTGGGTGAAGAGGGTGGCTTCATGTGAGTCATAAGGGTGGCAACAGGAAACAGCTTCGTGCCACACTACCGAGAAACTCCAGAAATGGATGTCTGATTACTTCCACAGCTTCCGCATTCCAAATAGCTATTCCCCTTACTCGGGTAAGTGCAACTGCGTATGTGTTGAGCGCAGTTGAAAAAGACACCAACCGTACCGCTTGCAACATAAAGGACGAGCTGGTTGGCAAGTTTAAACTGGTGTTTGGGTATCTATCCAAAGACACTACGAATGTCGAAGGTTGCAGGTTCAGTTCCACCTGGGGGTCGTGGTGTAAGCTCATAGCTTCTTCTTCGAGTGAGCTGTATTCGGCCAAATATCTTTTAAGTGATACACAATAAATGTTGAGAATACATCGATAATTGGGAAAATATATCGAACACCCGATCTATGACGAGAAAGTTATTGTTTTATGTGCTTAAACGAACATTGTCTATCCGGATTAGATTTCGATGGGGGCAACAAACACCATCTTCTTGAGCAATCCAGACATATTTTTGTTGGTTATATTTCAATCCATCTCCCTTGGTATCCCTTTTATATATATATATATATATATATATATATATATATATATATATATATATATTCATTCTCCAGACAAACGGTTCAAAGCGAGAAAAAACAAAATTGGAAAATCGGACAAGCACGAAGACTTGTGCACACCAGATGGTCCAAATCAAAGATCATAACTCCTTTTATCTTTGATTCATCTTTCGCGCCATTTGTATTAAATGAGTCAAGCAGTCGCCATTAATATTCGGCCATACAATACCAATAAAACGGCTGTGTATGGATAGAGGTTAATTGCAAGAGTTATATATAAGTCCGTTAATATCAATTTAAACATAATACACGGTGTTTAGTTATCAATAAAAGTCTGTATAATTCTACTTAAACACACATATAATTATCTTTGCACAAATCGAAATAACTACTTTGTATATAAATATTTATTTTTTCATGTATAAATAGAATACGCGTCTGTATGTATGTTTGCATGTTTGTATATGAACCCATAACTTTCTCAGCTAAGAAGCTACTGATTTTAATTTCGGTGTACAGATAGAGTTATATAAGGCGCACATAATTATGTAGTTGGAGATGCTGGCGGTAATGAAGTAAATATATATATATATATATATATATATATATATATATATTATTCATACAGACATGTACAAAAAGCCGCTACACCGGCATGTCGATGTAATCGATCATTAGTTATAAGAAACTAAGATCTCATCAGGAGGAAAATTTTGATCTTTCACTTAGATGTTAATATTGCAAAAGAATGAAAAGAAAGGCTTTGATCGATAACATCGACATTCCATTGTAGCGGTCTGTATGAATAAATATAATTATATAAATAGCTCTATTTACTATTGAGCACTATTATATATATATATGTATATATATATATATATATAGAGAGAGAGAGAGAGAGAGAGAATTTTTCTATTTAAATATGAATTTTATAACATGAAGTAATTATAATAGCTCAATAGTTTAAAGCCAGAGCTCTGTTATATTCAATATGTTTTATGTAATTTTATACCATTTCAATGTTATAAAGGACAGATTCACGTCATTTCATAAAACTTTTATTCAGCATACAATTGTTTCGGAAAATACCAATATATTTGTAAAATGCTCCTGTGCATTTATTTCTTGGTGTTGCTATCTTCAGTGCTAATTTTACAAAACTAAGCAATAACGCAAAAAACATGTAAAACAAGGCGATCAAAGCCTAATATTACAATCATTAAACATTATCAACATAATATATATATATATATATATATATATATATATATATATATACAGAATGTTTCAATCATTGTGTGTATTGTAAAAAGATATGTATTAAGATCTGATACAATGCGTTTGTTATGCGTTCAATCACATATAAGAACATATACAATTGTATCACAACAAAAATAATGAAAGGCGACCGATCATGTGATAGTGTGTTTTTTTTTAGCAATCCTATCTTGTTTTTATATATCTATATGTTATGTCACTATATTCATTCGTTTTATATATCTCTGTGTTATATCACTATATTCTTTTTTTTATATATCCCTATGTTATATCACTATATTCTTTCTTTTATATATCTCTATGTTATATCACTATATTCGTTTGTTTTATATATCTCTATGTTATATCACTATATTCATTCGTTTTATATATCTCTGTGTTATATCACTATATTCTTTTTTTTTATATCTCTATGTTATATCACTATATCCTTATTTTATATATCCCTATGTTATATCACTATATAATTTCTTTTATATATGTATTATCTATGTTACATCACTATATTCCGTTTTTTTATATCTCTATGTAATATCACTATATTCTTTCTTTTTATATATCTCTATTTATATACAGTTAAGTATGGTTATAAATGTGTATGTATATGATTCATTCCTAAACAAATTAACCTATCACTATACATTTTCGAAAACAGCTTCGAAACGTAAGGGTTAGTAATGTTGGCTATATTTAGTTTAATTTTGTTTCATGCAATGGGGGCAAAGACGGGGTGGAAGACATTCGTAAATTCAATAATAGCTATTATATATAATTTAAGAAATATTCCTCATGCTTCAATTCCTTTTCATTGTTTTATAGGAGCCATAATATAGACAAAAGCTCCAATTTTAAAATTCAAATATATGAGATTCACATTAAATTTGATCAAGCGTAATTTAATATCAATTGAGCAGGATACCCTGCATTTCTATTCACTTAAGAATAAGCAGTTAATTCAAGTCACCTTCTAGAATCGAGATTATGTAATGGATTTTGATCCAAATTGGAATAAAGATTCTAGACATAAGGTTTAGTATCATTATATCTTGATTTGAATTTTTCATAAATGGACATAAAGTTGGTGCAAAACTGTTTCGTTCTTGTAATTAATTTTACTCTTCCTATGACGGGTGTCAAGTCATTTATATTCAAAACGCCTTAATATTTCAGGAATATATTCACTTCGTCAAATCAAGATAGAATTATCTGTTTTGCTTTTTTTTTAAATGAATAAGAATTCTTCGTGATTGTAACAGGGCGTAGTTTTAATGTTAAGCGGCGAGACAGCAATGGACCAGATAAATCGGAAATTAAACTCTGTCTTTCTCAATCTTGTTTTTTTTTCATGTATGTATTTTTTAAATTTTTTATTGTATGTTTGCGGTTTCTGTTATTAGCATAATAGAAAACGGTTTGAGATAATGGAGTGGAACACAAACGTTTTTGTGTAGTTTGTTTGCCATAAGCAATGTTATCATTGCTACATATGTCAAGGTTATTAGGCTGAACTTTAGTGAACTTTGTGTAGTAGGGATGATAACTAGTATTCATCGGTAATAAAAACAGTTTGCTTTAAATTAACTCGGGGTGACCAGGTGGAGCGATTTGTAAAGAGTGTGAACGTTTTAAATAGACAATACAACCAAGCCGTGCCAGCCGTATATAAAATAACATTTTCTTGTTAAATAAAACGTAGAATTTAAAATGTCCCCGTTAGCCTGACGAATTCCTTCGATGAAATAAAACACAAACATTTCTTTGTATAATTTTGATTATTCGGACAACTGTTCGCATCTTCTAAGTGACAGTCGTCTGAAGGCGTAATCATCAGTATGGGTGAGATTTAGAATAAAATTACGGATTACGTAAAACTTCTACGCGATCATGGTTGACGGAACGAGAAAAAGCTAGCCACGTGGATTCAATAAAAAACGAGACGCACTGAAGAAGTGCGGAAGTTACAGTGGACGAAACATTGTAATAAATGCTTCAAAGATGAGAACAGTAGTCCGAATAATCCAAATAATAAAAAATTACCAATCCTTATCTAAAAACGATTCTGTGTAGCTCGTTTGCGATGTTTTTTATATTTACACTCTAATGTTGATATTAAATAAGATTGATTATTTCCAATCACTGATAAATCACGTGTCATTTTCATATGGCTTAAACATGTTCTTGAATCAGATGTGCATGATTATTTTTAAAGCCTGTTTTTATAAATAAATGCGTTATTTTTTAATACTGTTAAGCAGGATTTTGCTCTGCATAAACAATAGTTTTGTGTAGATAATAATTATATACTAACTATATAGCTGTAAATAATAACTATATAATAACTATATAGCTGTAAATAATAACTATATAATAACTATATAGCTGTACATAATAACTATATAATAACTATATAGCTGTACATAATAACTATATAATAACTATATAGCTGTACATAATAACTATATAATAACTATATAGCTGTACATAATAACTATATAATAACTCTATAGCTGTACATATAAACTATATAGCTATATTTTTTGTCCGATTTAGAGTTAATATTCAAGGGAAGTAATTTAAATGTCAACTACTTTATTAAAATGCATAATAAGTTCAAGATACATGCATGTACGAACGACATGGATATATATATATATATACATATATATATATATATATATATATATATATATATATATATATATGTATATCTAGGCAGCATTTTCTCTTGCAGGCAAGTATTGTTGAAGATAAGAGACAACTCATGTCTAGATATCCTTTGTACTTGGTAGTCAAATGCAAATTATGACAAATTCATCAGACAATTCCCCATCCGAAACTAAGATCCTAATTCGGACTATTGAAAGGATCTACTAAAGGATATCTAGACATGAGTTGGCTCTTATATTCAACAATATATATATATATATATATATATATATATATATATATATATATATATATATATATATATATATATATATATGGAACCCACAACATGAAAGCGTTAAAAAAAGACGTTTAGGCTTCATAATTTTTTTATAGCTCTAGCCGAAACCTATTTTTCAAATGTGTAGCCAAATAATGTTACATATATAAAAAATGTATAACCATAAAACAGATCTATTTATTATTGAACACTCTTATATAATCACAATAAAGATTTACTTTTTTACACTGTTAATGAACATTTTCTTTTCCCGGATTACTATCTCTATATTGGGTTGGCCAAAAAGTTCGTTCATTTTTTAATGTCATTCTACCGGCCGTTTTATATTCCTATTCTTTAAATCTTGTATTTGGTGTAGCGAGTATGTTGATGTCAGTGTGTAATAAGTCTCCGAGCAGAGGAGTTCTGACATTTTGTCTCTAATTCCAGGCCTTAAAATTGAAAATCAAGCAGAGCACTACCGACATCTGATGTTTTTTTTTACTACAGAAAGGAAAAAATCTACAGAAACCTGCATAAAGATATGCCATGTGTATGGGGAGAATGCTATTACAGAACGGGTGTGCCAGAAATGGTTTGTCCCGATACCGAAAAATAAAATATTTCAGTGAGTGATGCTCCTCGCTCTATCCGGCTAAAGATGATCGACAGCGATAAGTGAAAGCCGTAGTTTTACAAGATTGCCGTTTGACAACCACACAAATCGCAGACCTTCTCAAGATTTCTGTATATACCTTGTAAATGAATTGCATAATCTTAGTTATGTTTCTAAACGTTATGTTTTGGTACCTCTTCCCTAAGAAACGAACAAACCTTTTGGCCAAACCAATATATATATATATATATATATATATATATATATATGAAGAAAAGAACTAATCTTTTACAGATTAAATTTTCTTAAATATTTCATCCGATAGTTACCGAAAATGCCCTCCTAATTTATTCCTTTACCGTCATTTCTGAATTCATCTAGTTCCATTTTAAAATGTGCTACGTCCCAAGAAACGATCAATTGGTCAATATATGTATTTTGTAATCTACCTTGACAATAACCTTCCAGATAATTTATGTTTAAATTCCATGTCTAACAGAGACATAGAATCAGACAAATGTCAAATCGGTACAGAGACGACACAGAACATGTCACCATGATATACACGTCAGTTTCATTAAAGTATTCTGTGTCGAGTTAACAACACGAGCGAAGAAAATGAGGATTTATTTGCGTAAAGCACGACAATCACGGTGTTGGCCGCTCCGCAAAAAGCCCAACTAGTTTGTCTTTATTAGCGTCGGCTCTACCAGTCGCCATCTTTGTTTTCCTGAGTCAGCGGCAGTCGCGACTCTGTTAGCAACGCGCATGCGCAAGTCACCCCTGCTGACGTCATTCTATTATGGATGCAAGGTCAGTTTGAGATCTTATTTGCAGCATTCCGCCCCTGGCCATACATAACGGATATGTGCAGATGTATTTGTTGTAGTGGTAACACGTCATCAACCGAGAGGAGGAAGACTCGTTTTGTGATTGGGTTTGGCGTTCCCGCAGTGAATGTTGTTGTTATTGTTTCTAGGAGTCGCAGAAAGTTAATGGAGAGTTTTTTGTTTTTTTTGTTTCAATACCCGTTAAAATTAGTTAACGAAAATGAAACAATGTACAGCGCATAACACCGGCACAGCTAAAAAAAAACTACTTTTACTGAAATAAAAAATACTATAATAAAATAAATGCAATAAATAGAAATATTTGAATAAATCATAGATCAATAGATTATTTACAACTATGTGCTAAACACATTGTCATTCTAGTAACTTTGCCTCTGAAATTTGTTTTACGTTGGAATAAACAGAAGGTGTTATTAATTCTTTGGATCATTTGCAGACATTGTAATGATGCCAGAATAACAGCTCTGCCTGTTGTTGTCTATTTTAGAACGACAAAAACGTAATTCTGACGAAGGGATCATATTTCCTGAATATTAGATCATCTTAAATATAAAACTATATAAAAACAAGTACACATTTCTGCTACATGTAACACTATCATATGTGCTATCACCATGTAGTGTTGTCATATCGCTATAGTCTTGCATTTGCTTTTAATTTCTATGACACGCGTTGTACTAGCCTTCAATAAATACTTATATATCTATACAAAGTTATACGTTGTGTGTGTCGCGGCATCACAGTAAACCGGTTCATCGCAGATCTGGAATCATCACCTTTGATCCAATCTCCTTATGGATACCAAACGTTTTTTTAACCTTTTTTTAAAAACTCATTATTTAAGATTAAAAATACGTAGAAATAACATTAGAAACAAATGTTCCGACATTTTTAGCGTTTCCTTTTCAATTTAATACGTTGTATTACTTATCATAAGCTGTACCTTTTCACTGCCAGTTAAAAAAAATAAATAAATAAACATATAACAATAAGAGAAGATTTTTAAAACTAATTTTCGTGCATATTTTTTATTAGTATGCTGATTACCTAATTGGCATGCATAATTAGCATAAGTAGAAATAGATTACGATATAAGTTTCTCCTTAAGTATAGCTAGCAGTAGAAGTACACTAGCAACTGAATAGGTTAATATACAACTTCTCAACTATTAGACATGGAACTTTTCTTTATATTTATTTATTTATTTTAGATAATTAGAGTCACATATAAGGAACGATATTTCGAGGTACATATTATTTACTTATGCTAAGTATCTTTGCCACAACGCCAGACATAGAATATATCTTCCTGGTGTTATTAAAATGGTGAGAGTGGATAAAAATATAAAGCCTCACTAAATTGTATTATTTAATCAAGTCCTCAAACTATTGATACTAATAGTTCAAAGTTACAGCGTTTTTAAATGTAGGAACCTTATCATAGGTAAAAAGAACAAGTCAGTATTTAAACCATAAAAGAGGGCTGTTATTTCCCGTCAGAATAAAATTTAGAAGAATTTTAATTCAGAGAACCAATGAGGCAAAAACTGCAAAAACATCGGCGGTGCTAAAGTACAGAACGATCTCTTTAATAATAATATTGCATACCTTAGATTTCTCCCTCGTTTGTAGAGGGCGGTCGGGTCGTCTAGTGGATGAATTCTTTTTTCTCTGCCGTGAACCACGCTGTCCGTTGTCTGCAACAAAAGCTATGACGCACTCCGAAGACAAACTCTTCTTTTAAATTTAATTCATTTTATTACAAGAGTTGTTATTTTAACTGGGAGTCATTCACCACGTAGAGAGAGAGAGAGAGAGAGAGAGAGAGGGAGAGAGCAAATCCTACTTTATCGTAGTTAGTTAACAATGTTTCTTAACCATTCAAAGAAAGGGTAGAAGAGATTTCTCGCGCTTGTCTTCCCTTAAGGGAAATATTTCCCTTAGTTTTACATCGTGAATCGCACGTCCTCTCGGTTCGCTTCTGAATCAGACTGGCTAAAACTAGCTTCTCACGAGAACGAGTGACGTCACAGAGCCTGTCGCAGGTGTAGACTGACCCTTGATCTGGGGTCTCGTCACACGGTAACCATGTCACATCTATTAGCTCTGACTGTGAGAACAAGCCCTGTTCTGCACTCGACTGCACCCGCGTTAACTCGCGCGTCAAACCCGACTTCCAACAGATACGTCCAATTCCCATAGGGCCATTATCCAACAATAATCCAACTGCCTGAATCCAAACAAGTAGACAAGGGGTATAACTTTAACAAAAGTTCAATTTAGCGATTCAGGAGAGAGCTAAAGTTATTACCCTTAAAGCAATTAGATATAGTTTATTATTATATATTGAAAAATAAGAGAAACAAAAAGTTGAGGGTTGATATAATCCTAACGAAATAAAAATATGTATATTTAGAGTTGTTAGATATTATTTAGATAAGGTTAAACATAAGGTTAGTTTAATAATGATATTCTGACTAGAATTTAGAATATCTTAAATGTTGGACTAAACTTATGCCAAAAGTTATTTGAATATAAGTATAAATTAGAATGTATAAGATATTTAAACATAATAAAACAAAAAAGGGAAGTAAGTCTTATAACTTTTTTATTTGGCGATGCAGATAAGACACCAATTTATTACACTAAATATTGTATATTTTATATAATGAAATTGAAAATATAAAAAATCATAGAAAATGGAGGCGGAATTATAATCATGACGAAATAAAAAAAAGATATCTATATTTAGAGTGTTTTATTTACTCCTCCCCATGAGTTAGGCACAAGGCCAGTTTTATCTTACTCCCACAAGTAAGATGTGACCCAAGATCGGGTCGAGAAAGTGGGGTTTGAAAAGCCAGCGCTCGAGAGGTGAGCACTCTGGCCATTTAAAAATTGCCTGGGCAGCTCCGTCGGCATTCCCCGGTAGGGGCGCCTCAGACAGTTCGCAATAAACTTACTCCTCCCCAAAGAGGGGAGGCAAAGCTTGGGAGGGTGGACCTCCTAGAACTGCACAGGACAGGCGTGCAGTATCCATCGGAACAGATACTACACTTTGATCTTAGCCAAAAGGCCAAGAAATTGTATATATATTTAGAGTGTTATGATATAATTTAGATGAGGTGAACAGAATTTATTTAGTTTAACCATTATAGAATTAAGAATATCCCAATTCATGATGTTATCTACTTGGCTTATGTGATGTTATGATAGAGTGCTGATGAAGAAATATTGAAATTTTACGAAAATACTATTTCGTCTTAGAAACGATCGTACGCCAAAGCCTTGTTGATTTTGAATTCTTGGAACTGATATAAATAATGGTATATCTTTATTTGTTTCAACTTTCTCTACAATAGCTCTGTTTGATCTGAAGGTTTAATATTTAGCTGATTTGAATACCTGAATTATTTAGAGAATAAACTGTTATTAATTCTACGTAACATGTTTTTCATTGGTTTGTGTTTTTCATTTGTACTCTCCTCAATGCCATTCTCTTGATTTTAATTATCGCTTTCTCTTTCTCTCCCTCTCTCTCTCTCTCTCTCCCTATATATATATATATATATATATATATATATATATATATATATATATATATATATATATATAACTTCTTTGACAACAGAAGCTGATGAGAGCCGGATGGCTAAGTCCTTCCGTGCTTGAAACCGACGGTACAAATTTTGTACTAATGTTTCTGTACAAAAATAAATATATATATATATATATATATATATATATATATATATATATATATATTATTTCATGTATACACATAAAATGTTATAACAACGAAATTTTAAGCATTTATTTTATAAATTGCATATTTTTCATCATATTTAACATCATATCGATTGCATCGCACAACTAGCAAAGCGCGAGTTAGTTCCATGATTTTATTCTACCCTCGTCTTATTATTATTATGATGATGATGATGATGATGATGATGATGATGATGATGATGATGATGATGATGATGATGATCGCTCTCGTCGTCAAGTAGTTCTTGGTTCTTCCAATCAGCCATCTCGAATTCGGACGCACGTGTGTCAACCTGGAACAAAAACTTATAAAGAGACGACACCTTTTTACGATTCACAAGTTTATTTATATCTCCCGAAAGTAAATCGCGGTTGTTAAAGCATCCCAAAATTATCACTGATGAAGTTGGAACAGATCTAGCAGAGAGAGAGAGAGAGAGAGAGAGAAAGAAAGAGAGAAAGAAATCGACAAAAACCTCAGCACCCCCTCCCCTCTCTCCCACTCTAAGACAAATTCACTAACACTCCGACTCCTCTCCTTTTTCACTCACAGCCATCCACATTCATTTTACTCTCTGCCACTGATTTCTCTCAGCCCGGACCTTGGTCCTGCGCTCCCAGTAGTGGTTAGTACTTCTCATCAACCCGTCATGTCTACCCAATATTTCTATGTACTTGCATGACGTTTTTCTTAAAATTATCATCCTGAAGAAGTCTTACAAATAAAGACGAAACGTAGATGAATACATAAAAAAAACATCTTTTGGTTTTTCCTTTTTCATTTCTTATCTATATATGGTATCGATTAGGCGTATTAGCTGATCTCCCCCATTATGTCATCTCGCCTTTTTCCGCTCTTTTCACTTATATTTGAATAGATATTATGTGTTTATACTTTTCCCATTGTTATTACCACAAAACGTTGCTATCATTTGAACTTGTCATAGCTAATCCCATAGTCCGCGATTGTATCCATTACACATTAATCACGCGATTGTTTCCTGCGAAAACGTATTCTATCTAAATAGAAACATCTATACAAAATTTGCGCCCATTTATAAAACATGTTAACATTTTCAAACTAGATTCCTAAGTTTCTCTTGGAAATATCTGCAATTCTTAGAATTTAAAAAACGCATAAAGTGCTGCTGGTCGAACTCTGTCTCCTTGAACAATCTGATACATTCTTCTCGAGGGCTGACCGTGATGCACACGTGTCACGCTCTCCATCTCGCCCTATTTTCCTCGCTGATTGTAATAATGAGCAAAACAGGCCTGTACTTCGACCAGAGTGACCAAGTTAACCTATCGCTGCGTTCAATTCCATGAAGAATACTCTAGGCAATACATCTAAATATTGTCCGACAAAATGGAAAAATCGATTCTCACAAAGGAACGATCCGAAAAGACGAAGACAACTTAACGAATAATGTGGTACATCGTCTAGCTCAAATGGTATGACCGGCATTATCTATGAACTAACGTTTATTGTCTCTTCCTTGCTTAATCAGCACAACAGTGGCGCTACCAAAGTGTAGTATCTGTTCCGATGGATACTGCACCCCATAGACTTGTATTGTCTTGGCCTTCGGGGTTTGATTTACGCCGGTCTATGGGTCTGTCCTGTGCAGTTCTAGGAGGTCCACCCTCCCAGACTTCGCCTCCCCTCTTTGGGGAGGAGTAAGTTTATTGCTTACTGTCTGAGGCGCCCCTACCGGGGAATGCCGACAGGCCTGCCCAGGCAATTTTTAAACCCTACTTTTCCCGACCCGACCTTGGGTCACATCTTACTTGTGGGAGTAAGATAAAAACTGACCTTGTGCCCTGGAGAGGAGTAAATAAACACACATGCGTGAAATCAAAGGGAAGTAACTCACCCGAACTCGACGCTGTCGTAATAATAACACTGCAGCTTTGTTTTTATATATAAACAAGTAGCGGACAATAACTGATTCTTTGCAAGTTAATTTAACTGCAAACGTTTAAGAAATGTAATATATGAATTTGAAAGCATACCAGAAAGCGTCACAAAATAAATAAAAGGAATACAAGACAAAAGTTACGCAGGGGAGAATAGGATTAACTATTTACTTGAGAGATGACTGGGAAGTTATTTAATTAAAATTTTCAAAGTAATTTATTGCATTTATAATTTTTTGATATTTCTCATAAATCTGGATAATTAAAAAAAAGTTTTTATTAACCATTGTTTTTCTAATAGAATACATACATCTTTGGAAAGCGGTACCAGATCAGATTAAGGACAGCAATACCGCAGAAGATTTTGATATGGAATTAGAAAGATTCAGTAATAATAATCAACAGGGTATTTTTGGAAACTATCAGATGAAATATTTAACAGAATAAGGTCGTTCGTTTTATATTGTATGAATAGTGCCAATGATCTACGCAAAGATTTTAATGACTGATTTTCAATAAAGACGAAACGCTGATGCACACATATATAACATAGTTTTTGCCTTTCCTTTTTCATTTTCAATTACGTCGAATCATTTTATCCCTATTTTTATTCACACACACACACACACACACACACCCATATATATATATATATATATATATATATATATATATATATATTTATTATTTATTACCTACAGACATCGATGTTTCATGCTTACGCAATCTTCAGTGCAGGGAGTTAATTCTCGACGTTCGGCAGGCGCGAACTCTGATCACAAATCGCCACTGATTCGCAGTAAAGAGTCTTACCCGTCGGCCACCGTAAACTAGCTTGAAAGTTAGAAGGAATTTAATTTTGTAAATGCCAAGTCGGTGGGTATTTACAACGAGCAGTGAATAGTGATCAACAACAACAAATCGTGTTAGATCTTGCAATGAAGTTAGTAGTATTGCTTGTTATTAAACTCTCTCAGCGTACTCGGCCTTAGTAAAGGGGGCTTTTAATAATATTCATGAATAAATATTAATTATTTATTACCTACAGACATCTATGTTTCATGCTTACGCAATCTTCAGTGCAGGGAGTCAATTCCCGACGGTCGGCGGGCGCGAACTCCGATCACAAATCGCCACTGATTCGCAGTCAAGAGTCTTACCTGTATATATATATATATATATATTCTGAAGATAAATTATCCAAGGTAATTTAATGAGAATATGTAATTTTGATAAAAAGGGGAGAACATTAGATCAAACAAAATAGAAGTGTTTACATATCTTCCAGGAGAATCTAGCGAGAAAAACTCAATATTAAGGAAAAGTGATCCATAATAAACATTAAAAAAATATAAACTTTCTCGTTGTATTTATTTATGTATGGACTTGTCCATACCAATTGTACAAGATAAAAGTGTCCAAAGCACCCCCAGGACTAGTGGAAAGGCAAACACACAACATTTCAAGTCCCCTGCGTGTGTGGGATATAACACTTGGTTCGCTGCTTAGAAATGTTATATCAAGGAATCAAAATTATATTGTAAAAATGAAGCAAGTAAAAATATCATCGCGGGTTGAATCTTGTACGCGGGCCGAATCTCGCCTGCGGGCCGAATCTAGCCCGCGGGTCGTTGGTTGACCACTATTAGCCCCAGAAGTTACAGTTTGCAAACATATGTTTTAACGAATAAAACGATCTGTCATGAGGATTTAATGTTTGTGATTAATGTATGAAGCTTTCAGAATGAATTCAATAAAATGGGTTTGGGTGACACGAAAGAAAGAGTCATGTCTTTCTCTCTTCATATTAAAATCAAAGAAGGAAAAGAAAGATTGCTACGTTAGGACCGAATACGCACTCACGTCCGCAATCGCCGTTCTGGGAGAAGCTTTCAAGCGAACAGTTCAGTACGCATCGTAAACAAGAAAATGTCATTTTATAGCCACAACAATGTGATGCGTCTGTCTGAAAGGTGTTAAGATGTCAATATTTATGACGTAAGATGTAAACAAACACAAACATGACATACGCACTGGAAATATAGGTGATGCCATATTGGGTAAAT
>OY744533.1:100771802-100781802 GCA_963556195.1 Sepiola atlantica | reverse complement strand
TGTAAGTAATATGTCATGAGACATTCTAAGGATATGTAAGTAATATGTCATGAGACATTCTGAGGATAAGTAATGTGTCTTGAGACATTCTAAGGATATGTAAGTAATATGTCATGAGACATATCCTTACATATTTTTTATGAGTAGCAGTTGTAAAATTACGTAAGGAGTAAGTGTTCTTTATTTAGATAATAGTGGTTGTGCGAATACAGAATGCAAACAACTACGGACGAATCCAGTTACCCGTGAAACTATTTCATAGGCAGCCGCGTTACACGACCTTACATTGAATACGACTGACTACCAACTTGTAAAAGATGGAATTTTCATTATTAAACGCACAGCAACTAATAAAAAATGTTTTTTTCTCGACATTTTGTAATTAATCGGTGTCTTTCTACGAAATAAGTATTTGATACTGATCCGTCAGTTTTTTTTTGTTGTTGTTGTTTTTTGAAACGTAGATATTCTTTTTAATGGGACGTAGATATCCTTTTTTTGTGAAACGTAGATATTTCTTTTTGTTGGACGTAGATATTCTTTTTTGTGAAACGTAGATATCCTTTTTCGTGAAACGTAGATATTTTTTTTTGTGGGACGTAGATATTCTTTTTTGTGAAACGTAGATATTCTTTTTTGTGAAACGTAGATATCCTTTTTTGTGAAACGTAGATATTCTTTTTTGTGGGACGTAGATATTCTCTTTTGGGAAACGTAGATATATTTTTTGTGAAACGTAGATATTCTCTTTTGGGAAACGTAGATATTCTTTTTTGTGAAACGTAGATATCCTTTTTTGTGAAACGTAGATATTCTTTTTTGTGGGACGTAGATATTCTCTTTTGGGAAACGTAGATATATTTTTTTTGAAACGTAGATATTCTCTTTTGGGAAACGTAGATATTCTTTTTTGTGAAACGTAGATATTCTTTTTTGTGGGACGTAGATATTCTTTTTTGTGGGACGTAGATATTCTTTTTTGTAAAACGTAGATATTCTTTTTTGTGAAACGTAGATATCCTTTTTTGTTAAACGTAGATATTCTTTTTTGTGGGACGTAGGTATTCTTTTTTGTGGGACGTAGATATTCTCTTTTGTGAAACGTAGATATTCTTTTTTGTGGGACGTAGATATTCTCTTTTGGGAAACGTAGATATCCTTTTTTGTGAAACGTAGATATTCTTTTTTGTGGGACGTAGATATTCTTTTAATGTGAAACGTAGATATCTTTTTTGTGAAACGTAGATATTCTTTTTTGTGAAACGTAGATATTCTCTTTTGTGAAACGTAGATATTCTTTTTTGTGAAACGTAGATATCCTTATTTGTGAAACGTAGATATTCTCTTTTGTAAAACGTAGATATTCTTTTTTGTGAAACGTAGATATCCTTTTTTGTGAAACGTAGATATTCTTTTTTGTGAAACGTAGATATTCTCTTTTGTGAAACGTAGATATTCTTTTTTGTGAAACGTAGATATTCTTTTTTGTGGGACGTAGATATTCTTTTATGTGAAACGTAGATATTTTTTTTTGTGAAACGTAGATATTCTTTTTTGTGAAACGTAGATATCCTTATTTGTGAAACGTAGATATTCTCTTTTGGGAAACGTAGATATTCTTTTTTGTGAAACGTAGATATCCTTTTTTGTGAAACGTAGATATTCTTTTTTGTTGGACGTAGATATTCTCTTTTGGGAAACGTAGATATATTTTTTTTGAAACGTAGATATTCTCTTTTGGGAAACGTAGATATTCTTTTTTGTGAAACGTAGATATTCTTTTTTGTGGGACGTAGATATTCTTTTTTGTGGGACGTAGATATTCTTTTTTGTGAAACGTAGATATCCTTTTTTGTGAAACGTAGATATTCTTTTTTGTGGGACGTACGTATTCTTTTTTGTGAAACGTAGATATCCTTATATGTGAAACGTAGATATTCTCTTTTGGGAAACGTAGATATATTTTTTGTGAAACGTAGATATTCTCTTTTGGGAAACGTAGATATTCTTTTTTGTGGGACGTAGATATTCTCTTTTGTGAAACGTAGATATTCTTTTTTGTGAAACGTAGATATTCTCTTTTGGGAAACGTAGATACCCTTCTTTGTGAAACGTAGATATTCTTTTTTGTGGGACGTAGATATCCTTTTTTGTGAAACGTAGATATCTTTTTTGTGAAACGTAGATATTCTTTTTTGTGAAACGTAGATATCCTTTTTTGTGAAACATAGATATTCTTTTTTGTGAAACGTAGATATTCTTTTTTGTGAAACATAGATATTCTTTTTTGTGAAACGTAGATATCCTTTTTTGTGAAACATAGATATTCTTTTTTGTGAAACGTAGATATTCTCTTTTGTGAAACGTAGATATCCTTTTTTGTGAAACGTAGATATCCTTATTTGTGAAACGTAGATATTCTTTTTTGTGAAACGTAGATATCCTTTTTTGTGAAACGTAGATATTCTTTTTTGTGAAACGTAGATATTCTTTTTTGTGAAACGTAGATATCCTTATTTGTGAAACGTAGATATTCTTTTTTGTGAAACGTAGATATCCTTATTTGTGAAACGTAAATATTCTTTTTTGTGGGACGTAGATATTCTTTTTTGTGAAACGTAGATATTCTTTTTGTGGGACGTAGATATCTATATTTGTGAAACGTAGATATTCTCTTTTGGGAAACGTAGATATTTTTTTTATGAAACGTAGATATCCTTTTTTTGTGAAACGTAGATATTCTTTTTTGTGGGACATAGATATTCTCTTTTGTGAAACGTAGATATTCTTTTTTGTGAAACGTAGATATTCTCTTTTGGGAAACGTAGATATCCTTTTTGTGAAACGTAGATATCCTTTTTTGTGAAACGTAGATATCCTTTTTTGTGAAACGTAGATATTCTTTTTTGTGGGACGTAGATATTCTTTTTTGTGAAACGTAGAAATTCTTTTTTGTGAAACGTAGATATCCTTATTTGTGAAACGTAGATATTCTTTTTTGGGAAACGTAAATATTTTTTTTATGAATCGTAGATATCCTTTTTTTGTGAAACGTAGATATTCTTTTTTGTGGGACGTAGATATTCTCTTTTGTGAAACGTAGATATTCTTTTTTGTGGGACGTAGATATTCTCTTTTGGGAAACGTAGATATCCTTTTTTGTGAAACGTAGATATTCTATTTTGTGGGACGTAGATATTCTTTTTATGTGAAACGTAGATATCTTTTTTGTGAAACGTAGATATTCTTTTTTGTGAAACGTAAATATCCTTTTTTGTGAAACGTAGATATCCTTTTTTGTGAAACGTAGATATTCTCTTTTGTGAAACGTAGATATTCTTTTTTGTGAAACGTAGATATCCTTTTTTGTGAAACGTAGATATTCTTTTTTGTGGGACGTAGATATTCTTTTTTGTGAAACGTAGATATTCTTTTTTGTGAAACGTAGATATCCTTATTTGGGAAACGTAGATATTCTCTTTTGGGAAACGTAGATATTTTTTTTATGAAACGTAGATATCCTTTTTTTGTGAAACGTAGATATTCTCTTTTGTGGGACGTAGATATTCTCTTTTGTGAAACGTAGATATCCTTTTTTTGTGAAACGTAGATATTCTTTTTTGTGAAACGTAGATATTCTCTTTTGGGAAACGTAGATATTTTTTTTTATGAAACGTAGATATCCTATTTTTGTGAAACGTAGATATTCTTTTTTGTGGGACGTAGATATTCTCTTTTGTGAAACGTAGATATCCTTTTTTTGTGAAACGTAGATATTCTTTTTTGTGGGACGTAGATATTCTCTTTTGTGAAACGTAGATATTCTTTTTTGTGAAACGTAGATATTCTCTTTTGGGAAACGTAGATATCCTTTTTTGTGAAACGTAGATATTCTTTTTTGTGGGACGTAGATATCCTTTTTTGTGAAACGTAGATATTCTTTTTTGTGAAACGTAGATATTCTTTTTTGTGAAACGTAGATATCCTTTTTTGTGAAACGTAGATATCCTTTTTTGTGAAACGTAGATATTTTTTGTGTGGAACGTAGATATTCTTTTTTGTGAAACGTAGATATTTTTTTGTGGAACGTATATATCCTTTTTGTGGGACGTAGATATCTTTTTTGTGAAACGTAGATATTCTTTTTTGTGGGACGTAGATATCTTTTTTGTGAAACGTACATATTCTTTTTTGTGGGACGTAGATATCCTTTTTTGTGAAACGTAGATATTCTTTTAAACAAACAAAACATGAATTTTGATTCAATTTACATCAAATAAAATGTATACACTTCGAAAAAAATTCAAGTGAATTACATTCCACAATGACCTACATAACAGCAGCATATCTCTGTACTTAAGCCAATAAAAATATATACGCTTGGCATTAGGAGACATCTAGCCGATATAGCTCAGTTTGGGAACGTCATACTGAAGATTTAGAGGTCATGTTTTCAATCACTGCTCTCAGCACTCACTTGTTTATTCTTTGTTCTATAAATTATAATGTTTTCTTCTGGCATTGCCCGGGAGTTTTTACTATACTTGATTTTCAACTCATTGATTCCCCCACCGCTTTTGTCTTATCAATTAATTACTTTTTTTATTATAATGTGTAATTTTGGTAAAGAAAATGCGATTCACAGTTCAACATTTCGTCAGACGTCTGATCGATTTTCATTACAAAACTTTTTTTTAATACATAAAACCCTTTATTGAATTATCTTTATAGAATGCAGCCATGAATATATATTTTGCTTTTTGTTGACTCGACTTATGAAGATAGATGGTTTCATTTTCCTTCCATATGTGGTCAGCCATAACCAACTTTTCAATATCTCCACGTATTACGGCTTTTCAGTGTTCTTCTAACCTGACTTTTAGTGGGGTGGGGCATGTCTCATTTTTGTATGTTTTTCCACGTTTACATGGAATTTCATACACACAGATTTCGGTCATGACTTCCGTAGAGGTCTTGACTGGCACAAGATCCTTTGGATAGTTGAATAGATCCAGATTAAATTTTAGGAATTTCCTAGAATCGAAACCACGTAATAGATGTTGATCAAAATAAGAATAAGTATTCTAGACATGAGGTTTAGTAGCATTATATCTTGATTTAACTTTCATAAGGTGCTCAGATAGAAAATTTATTATAATTATATATTGCTTTTAATCTTCGTAAAAGGACATGAAAGTTGTGCAAAAATGTCAGGTCCATATTATATTCCAATAACCATGTTTTTATTTTATTATTTTTATTTTTATTTTTTCACATTTCCAAAAAACATAACATTTCTGTGATATATATTTTTTAACGGTCCCTTTCATTTGTCTTGTGCCAAACAACATTTTATGTCAATATCGTCTCTGCAACATTACAAAATCATCAGAAAAATTCACAAAGAGTAAAAAGTTCTTGGATTAAAGTGTCTTGAAAAAACCTACACCATACAGTGGTTCATTTTTGGGTGAAACCAAACAAAAGACAAGAGAAAATAAATATATCTCACAGAAATGTTTTTGGAAATGAGAAAAAATAAAAATGAAAATAAAATAAAAACATGGTTATTGGAATATAATATGAACCTGACTTATATTTGCTCTGTTGTCACAAATTGACAATCATCAAGCTGAATCTTTTAAGGAGACTGCAAAGTAAAAGGACACTGATAGTAAATGCTAATACATATATTGTCATTAATAATTATATATATATATATATATATATATATATATAATTTAGTATTTTTATGTAGTTTAATACCACATCAGTATTACAGAGGACAGTTTCACGTCATTTTATTCCAACTTATTTTTTTATTTCGCAGACAATTGTTTCGGCTAACATCAATATATTTGTAAAATGCTTCTATGCATTTATTTATTGGTGTGGCTATCCTCAGTGCAAATTGTACAAAAACAAATTCAGAAAGCTTTTAAAAACTTGGCGATTATAACCTGAATTACAGTCAATATTCATTATCATATATATATATATATATATATATATATATATATATATATATATATATATATACTTTTCTACCTATTTTAATCAACTAATGCTTAAGTGAAAATGTCCAAATGCATCTGGAGACATGATTTTTTTGGTAAACTGCACTCGTTCTCATCATTTTAATTTTGTGTTGTTTTTTTTTTAATTCCGGAGAAGACGTCACATCAATTTCCAAATGGATGAACTTGTCACTGATCGTCGATGACGACAACTCCGGAATTACATCTGACATTTTTCTTCTTTGCTTGAGAGAAAACAGACATCTGTACCTCATCTTCTTCTCATTGATTGGTGTGTTCAAAAAATACCAATCAACGAGAAGATCAAATTAGAATTGATTTTCACGCGATGTGAACATTGACTAGACACTTTATCCGACGAACATGCTAACACAAATTGAAGAGTGACAGACTCTATATGCAGAAACGTAAACGCATCGAAAAATGTTTCGGAATTTTTACATGAGGATTGATAATTTGGATCATCCGGATTATTCGGACACAACACATAAAGGTCTGCAGTACAAATCAGTTCTAGTTGACAGTCTTCTGGTGGATGAAGGTTCAATCTTAACAGCAGGCAGTACTAAGAATAAAATAAAAATGTCTGTATATGTTGCAATATCCGTTCCTTCGGGGGACCCTGTAGCATCAAACAAGACACAACGATAGAGACAAGGACGTGCTCGAGAAACTCTGTTTCTTTATTCTTCACCACCAGCTGGTGTAAGTTGGGTATACACACATATATATATAATTAAATATTTATTTGTTCGCAAAAGTCCTTTGGCATTATTGTTCTTTCCCTTGTCTTACGAAGAAACCTCTTTCTTTACCTTGACGGCAGTTGATTTTCGACTCTACCCAGCGTGGGTTATTTTCACGAAAACCAGGCAGTGTGATTTACCTTCCAACCTAGAGGGAAACACGACAATACGTTCTGTAGCAGTTTGCTCCCGGAATCTAGGGGAGGCTTGTGATCCACACACCAGTTGTTTACGGCAGTTCGGTCGTGGTGGTGTTACCTCTCTTCGGGGCTGACCTACGACCAATTTTTCTCGATATCCTCCCAACCTGATTTCTGCTACGTAAGCACTCCTTCTTCCTTCGTTTAAAACCGCCGTTTTAATTTCTGACTTTGCGCTCCAGGTGCCTCGTGCACCTGACTCTTTTAAAAGTTACCGAGTCGTTTTACTTTTTACGACGTTATACTCCGTAATGAACTCGTCGACCTCACACACCTGGGCTCGTTAATTTTCGTTGTTCTTTTAGCCTAATTGACAATCTATCTAGTCTTCAGATGTTCTTCATTATTGCGGGGTCATGCCCTTAGCCTCCTCGTGACGTCTTATGCGTATTTACTCAACATGTCTGTCATTATTTTACATATACTTCTCGCCTGTCATAGCAGACAGAACGAGAAATATCTAATTGTAAATTAAATTAAAGGTTCAGTTCGAAATTTGCCTCCCCCCTTTGGGGAGGAGTAAGTTTATTGCTTACTGTCTGAGGCGCCCCTACTGCGGAATGCCGACGGGGCTGCCCAGGCAATTTTTAAATGGCCAGAGTGCTCACCTCTCGAGTGCTGGCTTATCTAATCCCACTTTCCCGACCTTGTGTCACATCTTACCTTGTGGGGGGTAGATAAATAAAATTAAAAAGGTTCAGTTCGAAATTCCGTAAATATTATTGTTGTTGATTTCATCATTATTATTATTACTATTGTTATTATTGTTATTATTATTGTGTTTGTAATAACATTAGTAGTATTAGTATTATTGTTATTATTATTATTTTTATTATTGCTTTTGTTATTATTATTATAATTATTATTATTATTATTATTGTTTTTGTTATGATAATAATAATACAAATTGTTATTATTGTTTTTGTTATAATTATTATGTTTATTGTTGTTGTTGTTATTATTATTGTTGTTGTTGTTGTTATTATTATTAGTATTATTATTATTATTATTATTATTATTATTATTATTATTATTATAGAATAAAAGTTAATTATTGTGCCATCTAATTTACATAGATGTTTGGTGGTGTGTACAGACACACATATCTAAATAAGACGAGTGCACCTGAAAAAGCAATTTACTCTTTCAAAATGCCCACATCGATTAAAAATATTAGAGAGTGGTCCACTTAACTGCGAGTGTAAGTGGACCGTGTAGATATATGGATAAATAGAAAAGAAATGAGTAACATTTTCAGAGAATTATAAATCACGGCTAATTACAACAATTTGAACAGAGGGTTTTACAAACATACCGCAATCCAAGAACTAAGGTATATATTAATATGTACTTATTTTTATTTAACATATATATAGGGTAGTTTGAATTACATATAGGGGAGTTTTAATTACCTACTGGGAAGTTTGAATTACTTACTAGACACTATCCTCGAGTGTATTCGGTATCTCATTAAGGGTTTGTCAGGATAACCTGACATGAGGATACTTCTCCTACAAGTAAACCCTGACGAAATATTCAAAATGACATAGTATTCGAAGCCCAAATAAAATCCACTCGACACGTCTATACACGAGGCTCATACGATGAATGATGCGCCTTCCCCAAGTAATGTTATCTCAAGTAACAGCACTTAGCTGGATACTCCACCAGACTAGATGAATTATTGTCCTTGTATCCGCTAAGACCAATAGACCACAAGAAAGATATACTATGACATAGTTAACTGGTCAATTGGGGAGAGGAAAATTAATGTTCTTCACTTCTTTACTAACTTAACATTTAAGAAATAAAGGAGTACGTTAATTGAATATTCGAATATCTATGTATCTCATATAGAGATCAAGTGTTAGCCACAGGAAGAGCCCTTCCCTTGATTTCTGAGAACTTCGCCGGAAGTAAAATGAAACAAAAACGGGGAAATATATATTATCACAATAATATGAAAATGAACTTCTAAAAAATCGGAGCATAATCGTATAAAGACAGCAGACATTGTACAATGACACGGCACTAGATTTTGCCAAACAACAGTCCAGACAACATGAAAAAGTATTATATTAGACAGACTTTAATTTCACACAGCACAGAAAAAGCGAAAGTAATACCTACAGCTACATATCTAGAAAACAGAGCTATTAAATCTGATATAGTTATGTGGTAGGGAGACAGTAGCCACCCTTGTTGAAGTCATTGTCCCTAATGGTTCTGGCTTGGACAGAGATTGGAGTGGGATCACTAAATACCAAGCTTGTATGTACGACATGGGGAGAGGCTGGAATCTTAGGAAGATCTCCATCATTCCAGTAGGCATAAGAGAAACCATACTAATGAAAAAGAATTTCAAAAACAACCTGGCGAATATACCCGGTGAACCAAGTGTCAGATCTCTAAGTTAGAGTGTCTGAAAAAGATCAGAAAATTCAATACACAACTGACAAACACACATTAATAGTCCAAATTCAGCCTTAGGAATATAATATCATTGTTATGTTTTTCATCCATTTTGTACAATCAATAAAATTCAAATCTGTTAAACGGATGAAAATACATGCATAAGTTTTGACCAAAGTTTAAAACAAAAACGCAGATTTTAAATTAACGGGCAAAATGAAACATTTACAAGCGCGAAAAATAACCTGAACAGAAAGGAGATGGCTACGATGCTTATATCATTTTATTCTTGTGTTACTAGGAGTCACTGAGAATGTTCAATCTTTAATAAAATAGAAGTTAGTGTAAAAACAGTGTTGTGTAAATAAGGAAATCACTTTATTTACTTTATAGTAACTATTTAACGAGGCTAAGAACCACTCGAGGATAAGAGTTGATGAGATTGAACAAGTTTAAGCAAAAATTGAAAAATGCAATGAATTATATTCGATTATTTATGGAACGCTTTTGGGGGTCGCTTCAGAAAATGCATGAAGCCATTTGATGTAAGGAGCTAAAAAAATAGTACTTAAAGGTCAAAACTTAAATAAGGATAAGTATTAGA
>OY744533.1:100711802-100764302 GCA_963556195.1 Sepiola atlantica | reverse complement strand
GTAGTGGGAGAGAATTATAAAAGCTAACGGAAGTTATGGGTATTTTTTTTTTAATTAAGAGAAAGGTTAAAGAAATGAGGGAGATTTATGCAGAGTTATAGACCAAAACGGGATCAGAACTATCAGAGAATAAATCCGAGATAGGGGGGGGGGTAGTTAATAAACTGGGTGAGGGTGTTGGGGGGATTAGTATGGTTGCTATACTTAAATTTACGTTTATGTCTGCAACTGGAGATAAGTTTATTCTCAGAGTTAATAATACTTTTAGATTTTGTAGCAGTAGCTATCATAAAGGTTTCCAATTATCTGCTCTATCCAGTATATTGAGCTGTATACTTTTCACAATAGGGTTTACCTTTCCTAGAAGTTCGCTTTTACTTCTCCACTTTACATATATATATATATATATTTATATATATATATATATATGTGTGTGTGTGTTCGGGGTTCGCGCCCACCGACCATCGGGAATTAGTTCCTAGACTGAAGATTGCGTTAGCATGAAACATCGATGTCTCTAGGTATTTAAATATTTAATATTTATTTAAAAAAATATTATTGTGTATATATATATATATATATATATATATATATATATATATATATATATATATATATATATTACTATTTCATGTATCAATATCAAATACTATAAGAAGATTTTTTTAATTGCAAAGACAAAGAAAGTCGAATTAAAACAGAACTAACAAATCATTATTGGGAGTTCAGAGAAAATCGACGCTCACCAATAACAGAATGGAATATAATAGACGACCCGTGTAGATTATGTCTGAATGAGAAATTTTAAATCATAAACTTGAAAAACCCTACAAAATCTATTAAACTGTAGAAGTGAGATGACAAACATCTGCCTGCACATAATAACATTTACCTTAGGCTAACAATACGTGAATGAATAAACAAATAATCAAACAAATAAGTAAAAAAAATCAAAATAAAACTAAAAATAAAGTCACTCATTATATTGATACAACAAAGAAACAGGGATAGGCCACGCTATAAATAAACAGAACAATAAAATAGGAAATAGGAAGTAAATCAAACCGAACCTTTGCTCATGAGAAGCCCAACAATGGGCTAAGACAACAATAAAGAATCTGATTGGTTAACTAACTAGTCGTGTATATAAAACCACCCTGCAAAAGTAACTCAATGCATTTTAATTCCCCCCGGGGATGAAACGCGGAAGCCTTTCTGTAGCTTAATGGCCATAAATATATTTTCATAACTTACTATATATATATATATATATATATATATATATATATATATATATATATATATATATATATAGTATAGGTATTATATTTGTTTCTATAGATGTTAATCCATTGAAACTTTAGTTTTTATTTTAAAAAATGCTCAATAACAAGTAGAGCTATTTTTGTCGAAGTTTTTATTAATATAAAAATTATTGGTTACATATGTGCATACATTTTTAGTTGTACTCTCCCATAGACTCTACTTTTTCAGGCCAAAAAGAGGAATTCAAAATATTTTTAATTCCTTCTTCAGCCCAAAAAGAGGAATTCAAAATATTTTGAATTCCTCTTTTTGGGCTGAAGTTGACTTTATGGGAGAGTACAACTGAAACATGTATGCACATATGTAACTAATAATGTTAGTATAACTAAAAAAAGTATACTAAAAATAAATATATATATATGAACAGTTCGAATACAAAACGCGATAAACGCCATTTTCAAAATTACAGAGTTATCATTACAAAAAGTGTTGCAATTCAACACTCGATCACGCTTTAAAATTATGTTTTACATAATATGATACTAGCATCATTTTTCTTCGGTTTTTATTTATTTTATTTTATTTATCTATTTATTTGTAATGTGTGGTGTTATCCTAAAGTAAAGTTTATTCAATTTCTACAATTAATTGCTATTTCACTTCTACAGTTTAGTAAGTTTTTTGGGATCTTTAAAAATTTAAATTTCAAGCTTATCTTTCAAATATAATTTACACGGATCGTCTAAATATCTACATGTACTGGCCCATCGTACTATTTTCCACTTAATTATTTGCGAGCATCCGCTTTCTTTGAGTTCCCGGTAATGGTATGTTAGTGATGTATTTAATCGCCGGCTTTTGCTCCTGAATGTTCCTTTACTGCTGTTATACCCGGATTTAAAATCTACGTAGCAATTTGTTATTCGGGTTTTCTCTATCAAATAATATGGCGTTGTAAAAATACCTTTAGTTAAACAGTTTTTGTAGTAGACAAACTGCACGAGTTCTCGAGTTACAGTTTTTTTATGTAATTATTAACTTCATTGTTTCTATTAGAGTTTTATTGATTAGTATTTATGAGTATTTATTAGTGGTTCTTATTCTCTTCTTAAAACTGTGTTCTGCGTCTATGGTAGTCAAATGACACCCCGTAGCTGCAATCAGTCCTCCATGCTAGTCCCAGGCCATCTGGCCTTGTCATGCGCAAGTTCTCGTAGGCAAGTAAGTTGTTTCGCTGTACGTAGTGGGCCAAGTCCCGCCTGCTTGAGGTCAGCACATAATGTGCCTAGCAGATTTGTGCGGTGCCGTCCTAGTCGCGGTTGGTAGGCTTGCGAGCCAGTAACGGCAAAGTCTAATGCCCTCTGTGCGGGAGTGTCAGAGTCCATTCGTAGAACATGGCCTAACATAGACCATCTCTGTTCAGCGATTTTTGTGGAGAGGGATTTTTCGTTGAACAGCTCGTATAGTGCCTTGTTGCTGATAATTTTTTTCGGTCAGCGGTGACCTGTGATGGAACGGAGGTGTCTGCGGTGGCACGCATCCAGCTTGTCAAGCTTATTAGTGGTTATATTGTACTATGTAATGTCATGTGTATTGTTTTTAATTCTATACTAATAACATTTTATATTTAGTTATTATGTTTTTTTTAATTATCATTTCTAAGTTTTCGCAGCAATTGTATAACAATTTTACGTTATTTTTATCAACTAGTTTGTGCAGGGAGTTTGTTATGGGAAAGTGCTTTTCGATAAGATTTAGAATTTTTTATGCCACGTTTAGTTTTTAGAATATGGCTGTAGGGAGGTATAAACCAGAATATATTTCTAAGTCTTTTATTTTTTTATTATAGTTATTGGTATCCTGTTATTTATATTTAATATTTAATAACCCCACAAGATCCGAGGCCTCTGCATGGTCAAATCAAAGATAATGTCATTCCTTTTTGTTATTAATTACACCTAACCTCCAAATTTTTTTAATATGTCGCTAAATATCTCGGAAACCCTCAGGACAATGTTAAAGAGTTCTACAGATATATCAGTATAGATACCCACGATGTCAAATTGTACAAAGGTATATTTTTGGTATACCATGTAAAGATGTTTTTGTGTATCTTTTTTCTTGTTAGTCTTGTGAGTCTTCCCTTATTTTCTTCCCTTTTTGCTTTCAGTTTCAATGTTCCCTGTATTGTTCATTTTTTCCGGTGTTTATTCTTGCAATGATTAGACTTTCTGAGTTCATAGGTTATGTAGTTTTAAATTCTTTAGTCTTATATACTTACAGTCATCTTTTCCCTTCACTCCATTTATATAGAATCGGTCAATATCATCATTTGGTGTTAGTACATTGTGCATGGGCATTAGTTTCCTAGTTTTCTGGTACATGTGCTTGATTTCTTCTTTTGTGCAGCTTATGAATGGTCTAGAATATCCTACTAGAGAAATTGCCTAGATGTTTATTTGTTTGTCAGATTTATACTACATAATTAAGTTTCTAAGAGTTTTCTCGTTCTCCTCAGCTATTCATTTTGCAGTTTTCTCTTTTATTTTTCTTGATTTATTTCCAGATATTTATAAGTATCATGTTGGCAAAGTGTCCTCATCTCCTCATTATTATGTAGTTCCATGCCTTCCACTGTTTCGAGCTTTCTCTTTTTTATCTTAAGTAGTGCACACTTTTCCATTCCGAATTACATTTAAATAACCGGGCTGAAGATTCTGGTTGTGTTGATCAGCTTTTTCAAATCTTTTCTGTGTTTTTTTTTTTTTGCAAATAGCTTCAGATCGTCCATATACATGAGATGGTTTATTCTCTCTTCTCTGTCAGTGAATTTGTATCCAGCTATACACTTTTTCCAGTATGTTGTTGAGTGGCATCATGGCTATGATAAACAGTGGTGGTGATAGAGAGTCTTATTTCAGCCAGTCGTTGTTCTCCTGCAGTCAGTTTCAGTCTCAACGTGTCCATTGTTTCATTTATAAGACTGATAATTTTGTCGGATGTCTTTTACATCCTTAAAATCTCAATTATCAATGCTTGGGGAATTATGTCGTATGTATCTATTTCATGGCTATGATTTTTCTATTCATTACCTCATTTGGTATCTTTCGATCCATGTATAACATATCTTGCGTCCCTCTTTCCGGCAACCTTTCTGTTCCTGGGGGAGTAATCCATGATTATAGAGGGAGTAGTAGATTTGTTATCTGAGTTGGGTAGTTTAGGATTTTCCACATCGTTGGTAGGCAGGTTATTGGTCTGTAGTTGCTTGGGGGCGTTCCCTACTTGGTGTCTATCTGTATAAACATAGTTCTTTAGCTCATCCAATCTGGTATATATCTCGTGTATATTATTATTATTATTATTATTATTATTATTATTATTATTATTATTAATGTTCTTATTCTTGTTGTTTACTCGCTATGAGATTTTACACGTGATCGCACACTGGTCGAGTAACCAAAGATCCTTAGATTTCCATTATTCTCCCCTTTCTTCGATAACCGTTGCCAATCACTTTGCTTTCTGGCAAAATCCTTTTATCTCTGAGTTATTCGCTGATAACGACCATTGATTTTCTCTGAAACTTCAGCATCAATAAGCCTCTCAGGATTCCATTACTCTCCGTCCCCTTCCAATGAATTTGCACTCAAGTCCCGGCATTTCTATTCATCCTGACTTCTGAATATGTTATGTGGCACAAACCGATGCTGATTCCACCGCGTTTTTATAGAGAAGTGGCAGATTATAGGATTTTTGTTTACCTTTCCTGGCTGTTTCAGTTCTCTTGGTCTCATATAATGTTCTTTCTATGTTGCAGGTTGTTTTATTATTTACTTAGTAGTAATTTCCAAACAAGTCAGTATCAGTGACTGCTCACTGACAATAACCAGTGATGTTCCCTGGAGTTGGAGTAACAGCAAGTCTCCCCCAGATTTCTAACACTCTCCACTTCTTTTCAATAACAGTCGAAAATAATTTTCCGTTAGCGCAACAACCGTTTTCCATCGATTTCTCGCTGGCACCGACCATTGGTCTTCACTGAAATTTGAGTGACAAAAAACTCCCCCAAAGTCTCAGTATTCTATGCACACTTCCGGTGGAAGTCTGGTTAGAGCTTTCCCTTTTCAGTCTTTTTATCCCCCTTGACCCGTCATGATCAGTTTGTGTAATACCTATATGTGTGTGTGCTTGTTGGGAGTAGTCCATGGGATTTCTGTCAGTTCTTCCATTTTATTTCCATTTTATTTCCATTACAAATCAGGTTTGGATGACAATGATTTGTGGGTTGGCTTCCGCGCTCTAGGATTGTCCTTAATATGTCTGATTTTTTTAGTATTACCGATCGTTGTATCGTTTCAATCATACCTTTGATTCCAATTCCTCCGAGTCTTTTTTCAAGGTTTACTGGTATTACTCCTAGTGTTCCTACTACTGATATTATGTTGACAGTTTTATTCCATATCCTTTTCAGTTCTTAGACACGTATTATTATCATTATCATTATTATTATTATTAGTGTTATTATTGCTATTTATATATATGTATATATATATATATATATTAGGTTATTAATATTTATTTCTAAATAATTATTCAAAGCTCTCGCAAGATTGAACACATTAAGTTAAGTTGACAACAAGCCGTCATTCTGCGTAATGCACAACTCTAAGCCACGCTAATTGAGTTCTCTCTCGACCGCTTGCTGGATAGTCGTCGTGTTTGCTAACTCACTACCTATTTCTAGACAATGCGCGTTGGAGCAGTGGTACGCGCCTCGGCTACTGAGTCAAACATGACTTTCGTATCGGGGTTCGAACCGAGCAACTGGCGGTGATTGTCTCCTCTCATACTGACGATTGCAGGCACGGCATGAAATACTAGTGTATATCGGTTTATTTTGAAAATAATATTTATTTATAAATAATTATATATATATATATATATATAGAGAGAGAGAGAGAGAGAGAGAGAGTAAGAGAGAGATAGATAGAAGAAAAAAGAGTGATAAATATGCGACGATTGTCCAAATTTATTTCAAATTTCAATTGTTCAATGCAAGGTGCATTCAGTAATAAACTAGTGTTTATTATTCTTTCCTTAAGCCAAGGCTTTTCAAAGATCGAAATCTTATCATCAGAGGAGAAATACAGATGGATAAGTTGGCTTTCGAAAAAACCAAAGTTCAAATATTTGAAAAATATGAAAATTATTATTAAAAATTATTAAAATAATTTTTGATAAAAAAACGTATTGAATGAAAAGAAAAATTTCCCAGAAAAAGATATGCAAATTGTCCGGGTGGTAAATTTCCGTTGAAAAGAAGTCCGGTGAAATTGTAGAATGTGAAGAAAAACTATATATATATATATATATATGTATATGTATAATATTGATATATATATATATATATATATATATATATATATATATATATATATATATGTATAATATTGATATATATATATATATATATATATATATATATATATATATATATATATATATATATATATATATATATAATAGATCTTGCCCTTGGTATCTATATGATAAGCCAATTATTTTCATCTAATAAAACGGCAAAGAGATAACAATTATCCAAGTATATTTCCATCCCAAGCTTCTGAGGTAAATCTCTTCTCAAATTGCCCCTCGTCTCTCATCAGCTCGACCCACGAAATGTCCATAAATTCGGCCCGGCGTCATTCCAAAGATCAACCATCCAATTCCCCTGATATTCGCCAGAAACACTTGTAGATGCCTGATTTGGCTTCAGTGTTATCGGCCCTGTCATTTGGCACGGACGGATAGGTTTCCTTGATTGGATATCTTGAAACGAGGCTAGATTAGGAGTCGTGCGCACAGACATAAAGCGACATCTGTCGGACGCGATTCGAAATAAACGGATGACTAATGAAAATAGCTTTTGCTGGCTAATTTAATTGTGCAAATGACCATCATAAAAATGACCGGGTCCAACTCGAAATAATCATTTCTATTAAACACGAGTTATTTAGTTTGCGACGAAGCGAGACACCAAATTAAACATTACTGACGGATTGCGTTATAAGAAAAAACAATTCTATAGTAAAATAATTAATGAAATATCTATTTTGATACGTTTGATGTGGGATTTTTAATTAAAATCTATCCGGAGTTTATATCCGTATTTTACCCTGATAAGTGGTGACTCGTAAGTACCAAAGCGTAAAGTAAATTCCAAGATTATGCTTATTCGCCGAAACAATGATAACACTTTACCGCGACACGTTTTTTTTTAATCGAACACGCTGTTTTTAAAACCGAACACGGTCTTTTCAAAATCGAACACGCTGTTTTTAAAACTGAACACGCTCTTTTCAAAATCGAACACGGTCTTTTCAAAATCGAACACGCTGCTTTAAAAATCGAACACGCTCTTTTCAAAAGCGAACACGCTGTTTTTAAAATCGAACACGGTCTTTTCAAAATCGAACACGCTCTTTTCAAAAGCGAACACGCTTTTTTCAAAATCAGACAGGGTCTTTTCAAAATCGAACACGCTCTTTTCAAAATCGAACACGCTCTTTTCAAAATCAGACAGGGTCTTTTCAAAATCGAACACGCTCTTTTCAAAATCGAACACGCTCTTTTCAAAATCGAACACGGTCTTTTCAAAATCGAACACGCTGTTTCAAAAGCGAACACGCTGTTTTTAAAATCGAACATGCTGTTTTTAAAATCGAACACGGTCTTTTCAAAATCGAACACGCTGTTTTTAAAATCGAACACGCTGTTTTTAAAATCGAACACGGTTTTTTCAAAATCGAACACGCTGTTTTTAAAACCGAACACGCTCTTTTCAAAATCGAACACGGTCTTTTAAAAAGCGAACACGCTGTTTTTAAAATCGAACACGCTGTTTTTAAAATCGAACACGGTCTTTTCAAAATCGAACACGCTGTTTTTAAAACCGAATACGGCCTTTTCAAAATCGAACACGCTCTTTTCAAAATCGAACACGCTCTTTTCAAAATCGAACACGCTCTTTTCAAAATCGAACACGATCTTTTCAAAATCGAACACGCTGTTTTTAAAATCGAACACGCTCTTTTCAAAATCGAACACGCTCTTTTCAAAATGTATTTCTCTCTCTCTCTCTCTCTCTCTCTCTCTCTCTCCCCCCGTCCAGTCCAATAGAAAAGTCTTCTCTACCCATTCGCCACGTCAGCTTGACGATTTTCTTGTGACGTCACTTCCGGGACAGCGACTTCTTTTTCGACTTCTAACTAAAACAACCAACCCACTTAAATTAGTGTTAACCTTACGTGTCAATTTACCATTATAAGCCTATTATTACACACTCGTGTGGTATTTTGCTACACTATATTATAATCTGTTTTAAACAGATGAAACTTATGATAGAAAATATGCGATTGTTTTATTCGGACAACGGTCAGAGAAATGTTAACATCGATACAAAGGAAAGTACGATGTTACTGAGGAATGACAAATCACTTCCGTGCGCAGATGTAACACAACTGTTTCGTGTATAACGTTATTTCTGAAAGGAACTTATGATGGAATAAAAAAGTAAATTTTAGAAAAATGTTAGCAACCAGACTTGAGTAAAAAAAAAGAACTTATATCTCGGAGTTCAGAATACACAGATTATTTTTAATTAGTTAAAAAAAAACTTGACATTTGGAAAAACGTTTTCAAACGCCAACCCCTATAATTGAAAGAATTCATCGTAAAGTGTATAAATTAAATAATACACGCGAAGGAAGAAATAGGCACCGCGAATATTGGCTTCTAAGTAATTGCATAAAAGAAACGTTGTTAAAGTTACGATAGTAAGAAACATGCAACCACGTGATAGCATAACGATCATAGTGAGTCATGCAACCACATGATAGCATAACGATCATCGTAAGAGACATGCAACCACAGGATAGCATAACGATAATAGTGAGTCATGCAACCACATGATAGCATAACGATCATAGTGAGTCATGCAAAGACATGATAGCCTAACGATCATATTGAATAATGCAACCACATGATAGCATAACGATCATAGTAAGAGACATGCAACCACATGATAGCCTAAAGATCATAGAAGAATACATGCAACCACATGATAGCATAACGATCATAGTGAGTCATGCAACCACATGATAGCATAACGATCATAGTAATAGACATGCAACCACATGATAGCATAACGATAATAGTCAGTCATGCAACCACATGATAGCATAACGATCATAGTAAGAGACATGCAACCACAGGATAGCATAACGATAATAGTGAGTCATGCAACCACATGATAGCATAACGATCATAGTGAGTCATGCAAAGACATGATAGCCTAACGATCATATTGAATCATGCAACCACATGATAGCATAACGATCATAGTAAGAGACATGCAACCACATGATAGCCTAAAGATCATAGAAGAATACATGCAACCACATGATAGCATAACGATCATAGTGAGTCATGCAACCACATGATAGCCTAACGATCATATTGAATCATGCAACCACATGATAGCATAACGATCATAGTAAGAGACATGCAACCACATGATAGCCTAAAGATCATAAAAGAATACATGCAACCACATGATAGCATAACGATCATAGTGAGTCATGCAACCACATGATAGCATAACGATCATAGTGAGTCATGCAACCACATGAGAGCATAACGATCATAGTGAGTCATGCAACCACACGATAGCATAACGATCATAGTGAGTCATGCAACCACATGATAGCATAACGATCATAGTGAGTCATGCAACCACATGATAGCATAACGATCATAGTGAGTCATGCAACCACATGATAGCATAACGATCATAGTGAGTCATGCAACCACATGATAGCACAACGATCATAGTGAGTCATGCAACCACATGATAGAATAACGATCATAGTAAGAGACATGCAACCACATGATAGCATAACGATCACAGTAAGAGTCATGCAACCACATGATAGCATAACGATCATAGTGAGTCATGCAACCACATGATAGCATAACGATCATATTGAGTCATGCCACCACATGATAGCCTAAAGATCATAGTAAGAGTCATGCAACCACATGATAGCATAACGATCATAGTGAGTCATGCAACCACATGATAGCATAACGATCATAGTAACAGACATGCAACCACATGATAGCATAACGATCATAGTAACAGACATGCAACCACATGATAGAATAACGATCATAGTGAGTCATGCAACCACATGATAGCATAACGATCATAGTGAGTCATGCAACCACATGATAGAATAACGATCATAGTGAGTCATGCAACCACATGATAGCATAACGATCATAGTAAGAGACATGCAACCACATGATAGCACAACGATCATAGTGAGTCATGCAACCACATGATAGAATAACGATCATAGTAAGAGACATGCAACCACATGATAGCATAACGATCACAGTAAGAGTCATGCAACCACATGATAGCATAACGATCATAGTGAGTCATGCAACCACATGATAGCATAACGATCATATTGAGTCATGCCACCACATGATAGCCTAAAGATCATAGTAAGAGTCATGCAACCACATGATAGCATAACGATCATAGTGAGTCATGCAACCACATGATAGCATAACGATCATAGTGAGTCATGCAACCACATGATAGCATAACGATCATATTGAGTCATGCCACCACATGATAGCCTAAAGATCATAGTAAGAGTCATGCAACCACATGATAGCATAACGATCATAGTGAGTCATGCAACCACATGATAGAATAACGATCATAGTGAGTCATGCAACCACATGATAGCATAACGATCATAGTAAGAGACATGCAACCACATGATAGCATAACGATCATAAGAAGAAACATGCAACCACATAATAGCATAACGATCATAGTGAGTCATGCAACCACATGATAGCATAACGATCATAGTAAGAAACATGCAACCACATGATAGCATAACGATCATAAGAAGAAACATGCAACCACATGATAGCATAACGATCATAGTGAGTCATGCAACCACATGATAGCATAACGATCATAGTGAGTCATGCAACCACATGATAGCATAACGATCATAGTAAGAGATATGCAACCAAATGATAGCATAACGATCATAGTGAGTCATGCAACCACATGATAGCATAACGATCATAGTGAGTCATGCAACCACATGATAGCATAACGATCATAGTGAGTCATGCAACCACATCATAGCATAACGATCATAGTGAGACATGCATCTACATGATAGCATAACGATCATAGTGAGTCATGCAACCACATGATAGCATAACGATCATAGTGAGTCATGCAACCACATGATAGCATAACGATCATAGTAAGAAACATGCAACTAGATGATAGCATAACGATCATAGTGAGTCATGCTACCACATGATAGCATAACGATCATAGTAAGAGACATGTAACCAACTGATAGCATAACGATCATAGTAAGAGACATGCCACCACATGATAGCATAACGATCATAGTGAGTCATGCAACCACATGATAGCATAACGATCATATTGAATCATGCAACAACATGATAGCATAACGATCATAGTAAGAGACATGCCACCACATGATAGCATAACGATCATAGTGAGTCATGCAACCAATTGATAGCATAACGATCATATTGAATCATGCAACTACATGATAGCATAACGATCATAGTGAGTCATGCACGTACATGATAGCATAACGATCATAGTGAGTCTTGCAACCACATGATAGCATAACGATCATAGTGAGTCATGCAACAACATGATAGCATAACGATCATAGTGAGACATGCAACCACATGATAGCATAACGATCATAGTGAGTCATGCAACCACATGAAAGCATAACGATCATAGTGAGTCATGCAACCACATGATAGCATAACGATCATAGTGAGTCATGCAACTACATGATAGCATAACGATCATAGTAAGAAACATGCAACAACATGATAGCATAACGATCATAGTGAGTCATACAACCACATGATAGCATAACGATCATAGTGAGTCATGCAACCACATGATAGCATAACGATCATAGTAAGAAACATGCAACCACATGATAGCATAACGATCATAGTGAGTCATGCTAATACATGATAGCATAACGATCATAGTAAGAAACATGCAACCACATGATAGCATAACGATCATAGTGAGTCATACAACCACATGATAGCATAACGATCATAGTGAGTCATGCAACCACATGATAGCATAACGATCATAGTAAGAAACATGCAACCACATGATAGCATAACGATCATAGTGAGTCATGCCACTACATGATAGCATAACGATCATAGTGAGTCATGCAACCACATGATAGCATAACGATCATAGTAAGAAACATGCAACCACATGATAGCATAACGATCATAAGAAGAAACATGCAACCAGATAATAGCATAACGATAATAGTGAGTCATGCAACCACATGATAGCATAACGATCATAGTAAGAAACATGCAACCACATGATAGCATTACGATCATAGTAAGAGATATGCAACCACATGATAGCATAACGATCATAGTGAGTCATGCAACCACATGATAGCATAACGATCATAGTGAGTGATGCAACCACATGATAGCATAACGATCATAGTAAGAGATATGCAACCAAATGATAGCATAACGATCATAGTGAGTCATGCAACCACATGATAGCATAACGATCATAGTGAGTCATGCAAATACATGATAGCATAACAATCATAGTGAGTCATGCAACCACATCATAGCATAACGATCATAGTGAGACATGCATCTACATGATAGCATAACGATCATAGTGAGTCATGCAACCACATGATAGCATAACGATCATAGTGAGTCATGCAACCACATGATAGCATAACGATCATAGTAAGAAACATGCAACCACATGATAGCATAACGATCATAGTGAGTCATGCAACCACATGATAGCATAACGATCATAGTAAGAGACATGTAACCAACTGATAGCATAACGATCATAGTAAGAGACATGCCACCACATGATAGCATAACGATCATAGTGAGTCATGCAACCAATTGATAGCATAACGATCATATTGAATCATGCAACAACATGATAGCATAACGATCATAGTAAGAGACATGCAACCACATGATAGCATAACGATCATAGTGAGTCATGCAACCACATGATAGCATAACGATCATAGTGAGTCATGCAACCACATAAAAGCATAACGACTATAGTGAGTCTTGCAACCACATGATAGCATAACGATCATAGTGAGTCATGCAACTACATGATAGCATAACGATCATAGTAAGAGACATGCAACTACATGATCGCATAACGATCATATGTAATCATGCAACCACATGATAGCATAACGATCATAGTAAGAGACATGCAACCACATGATAGCATAACTATCATATGTAATCATGCAACCACATGATAGCATAACGATCATAGTAAGAGACATGCAACCACATGATAGCATAACGATCATAGTGAGTCATGCAACAACATGATAGCATAACGATCATAGTGAGACATGCAACCACATGATAGCATAACGATCATAGTGAGTCATGCAACCACATGAAAGCATAACGATCATAGTGAGTCATGCAACCACATGATAGCATAACGATCATAGTGAGTCATGCAACCACATGATAGCATAACGATCATAGTAAGAGACATGCAACCACATGATAGCATAACGATCATAGTGAGTCATGCAACCACATGATAGCATAACGATCATAGTAAGAGACATGCAACCACATGATAGCATAACGATCATAGTGAGTCATGCAACCACATGATAGCATAACGATCATAGTAAGAGAATGCAACCACATGATAGCATAACGATCACAGTAAGAGTCATGCAACCACATGATAGCATAACGATCATAGTAAGAGAATGCAACCACATGATAGCATAACGATCACAGTAAGAGTCATGCAACCACATGATAGCATAACGATCATAGTGAGTCATGCAACCACATGATAGCCTAAGGATCATAGTAAAAGAGACATGCAACCACATGATAGCATAACGATCATAGTGAGTCATGCAACCACATGATAGCATAACGATCATAGTAAGAGACATGCAACCACATGATAGCACAACGATCATAGTGAGTCATGCAACCACATGATAGCATAACGATCATAGTAAGAGACATGCAACCACATGATAGCATAACGATCATAGTGAGTCATACAACCACATGATAGCATAACGATCATAGTAAGAGAATGCAACCACATGATAGCATAACGATCACAGTAAGAGTCATGCAACCACATTATAGCATAACGATCATAGTGAGTCATGCAACCACATGATAGCATAACGATCATAGTAAGAGACATGCAACCACATGATAGCATAACGATCATAGTGAGTCATGCAACCACATGATAGCATAACGATCATAGTAAGAGAATGCAACCACATGATAGCATAACGATCACAGTAAGAGTCATGCAACCACATGATAGCATAACGATCATAGTGAGTCATGCAACCACATGATAGCCTAAGGATCATAGTAAGAGACATGCAACCACATGATAGCATAACGATCATAGTGAGTCATGCAACCACATGATAGCATAACGATCATAGTAAGAGACATGCAACCACATGATAGCATAACGATCATAGTGAGTCATGCAACCACATGATAGCATAACGATCATAGTAAGAGACATGCAACCACATGATAGCATAACGATCATAGTGAGTCATGCAACCACATGATAGCATAACGATCATACTAAGAGAATGCAACCACATGATAGCATAACGATCACAGTAAGAGTCATGCAACCACATGATAGCATAACGATCATAGTGAGTCATGCAACCACATGATAGCATAACGATCATAGTGAGTCATGCCACCACATGATATCCTAACGATCATATTGAGTCATGCAACCACATCATAGCATAACGATCATAGTAAGAGACATGCAACCACATGATAGCATAACGATCATAGTGAGTCATGCAACCACATGATAGCATAACGATCATAGTAAGAGTCATGCAACCACATGATAGCATAAGATCATAGTGAGTCATGCAACCACATGATAGCATAACGATCATAGTGAGTCATGCAACCACATGATAGCATAACGATCATAGTGAGTCATGCAACCACATGATGGCATAACGATCACAGTGAGTCATGTAACCACATGATAGCATAACGTTCATAGTGAGTCATGTTACCACATGATAGCATAACGATCATAGTAAGAGACATGTAACCACATGATAGCATAACGATCATAGTATAAGACATGCAACCACATGATAGCATAACGATCATAGTAAGAGTCATGCAACCACATGATAGCATAACGATCATAGTAAGAGACATGTAACCACATGATAGCATAACGATCATAGTAAGAGACATGCAACCCCATGATAGCATAACGATCATAGTAAGAAACATGCAACCACATGATAGCATAACGATTATAGTAAAAAAAATGCAACTACATGATAGCATAACGATCATAGTGAGTCATGCAACCACATGATAGCATAACGATCATAGTAAGAGACATGCAACTACATGATTGCATAGCGATCATAGTAAGAAACATGCAACCACATGATAGCATAACGATCATAGTGAGTCATGCAACCACATGATAGCATAACGATTATAGTAAGAGACATGTAACCACATGATATTATAACGATCATAGTAAGAGACATGCCCCCACATGATAGCATAACGATCATAGTGAGTCATGCAACCACATGATAGCATAACGATCATAGTAAGAAACATGCAACCACATGATAGCATAACGATCATAGTGAGTCATGCAACCACAAGATAGCATAACGATCATAGTAAGAATCATGCAACCACATGATAGCATTACGATCATAGTAAGAGATATGCAACCACATGATAGCATAACGATCATAGTGAGTCATGCAACCACATGGTAGCATTACGATCATAGTGAGTCATGCTACAACATGATAGCATAACGATCATAGTGAGACATGCAACCACATGATAGCATAACGATCATAGTGAGTACTTCAACCACATGATAGCATAACGATCATAATGAGTCATGCAACCACATGATAGCATAACGATCATAGTAAGAGACATGCAACCACATGATAGCATAACGATAATAGTGAGTCATGCAACCACATGATAGCATAACGATCATAGTAAGAGGCATGTAACCACATGATAGCATAACGATCATAGTAAGAGACATGCAACCACATGATAGCATAACGATCATAGTGAGTCATGCAACCACATGATAGCATAACGATCATAGTGAGTCATGCAACCACATGATAGCATAACGATCATATTGAATCATGCAACCACATGATAGCATCACGATCATAGTAAGAGACATGCAACCACATGATAGCATAACGATCATAGTAAGAGGCATGTAACCACATGATAGCATAACGATCATAGTAAGAGACATGCAACCACATGATAGCATAACGATCATAGTGAGTCATGCAACCACATGATAGCATAACGATCATAGTGCGTCATGCAACCACATGATAGCATAACGATCATAGTAAGAGACATGCAACCACATGATAGCATAACGATCATAGTAAGAAACATGCAACCACATGATAGCATAACGATCATTGTGAGTCATGCAACCACATGCTAGCATAACGATCATAGTGAGTCATGCAACCACAAGATAGCATAACGATCATAGTAAGAAACATGCAACCACATGATAGCATTACGATCATAGTGAGTCATGCAATCACATGATAGCATTACGATCATAGTGAGTTATGCAACCACATGATAGCATAACGATCATAGTAAGAGATATGCAACCACATGATAGCATAACGATCATAGTGAGTCATGCAACAACATGATAGCATAACGATCATTGTAAGAGATATGCAGCCACATGATAGCATAACGATCATAGTGAGTCATGCAATCACATGATAGCATAACGATCATAGTAAAAGACATGCAACCACATGATAGCATAACGATCATAGTGAGTCATGCTACAACATGATAGCATAACGATCATAGTGAGACATGCAACCACATGATAGCATAACGATCATAGTGAGTACTGCAACCACATGATAGCATAACGATCATAGTGAGTCATGCAACCACATGATAGCATAACGATCATAGTAAAAGACATGCAACCACATGATAGCATAACGATAATAGTGAGTCATGCAACCACATGATAGCATAACGATCATAGTAAGAGATATGCAACCACATGATAGCATAACGATCATAGTGAGTAGTGCAACCACATGGTAGCATTACGATCATAGTGAGTTATGCAACCACATGATAGCATAACGATCATAGTAAGAGATATGCAACCACATGATAGCATAACGATCATAGTGAGTCATGCAATCACATGATAGCATAACGATCATAGTAAAAGACATGCAACCACATGATAGCATAACGATCATAGTGAGTCATGCTACAACATGATAGCATAACGATCATAGTGAGACATGCAACCACATGATAGCATAACGATCATAGTGAGTACTGCAACCACATGATAGCATAACGATCATAGTGAGTCATGCAACCACATGATAGCATAACGATCATAGTAAGAGACATGCAACCACATGATAGCATAACGATAATAGTGAGTCATGCAACCACATGATAGCATAACGATCATAGTAAGAGGCATGTAACCACATGATAGCATAACGATCATAGTAAGAGACATGCAACCACATGATAGCATAACGATCATAGTGAGTCATGCAACCACATGATAGCATAACGATCATAGTGAGTCATGCAACCACATAATAGCATAACGATCATATTGAATCATGCAACCACATGATAGCATAACGATCATAGTAAGAGACATGCAACCACATGATAGCATAACGATCATAGTAAGAGGCATGTAACCACATGATAGCATAACGATCATAGTAAGAGACACGCAACCACATGATAGCATAACGATCATAGTGAGTCATGCAACCACATGATAGCATAACGATCATAGTGAGTCATGCAACCACATGATAGCATAACGATCATAGTAAGAGACATGCAACCACATGATAGAATAAAGATCATAGTAAGAAACATGCAACCACATGATAGCATAACGATCATTGTGAGTCATGCAACCACATGCTAGCATAACGATCATAGTGAGTCATGCAACCACAAGATAGCATAACGATCATAGTAAGAAACATGCAACCACATGATAGCATTACGATCATAGTAAGAGATATGCAACCACATGATAGCATAACGATCATAGTGAGTCATGCAACCACATGGTAGCATTACGATCATAGTGAGTTATGCAACCACATGATAGCATAACGATCATAGTAAGAGGCATGTAACCACATGATAGCATAACGATCATAGTGAGTCATGCAACCACATGATAGCATAACGATAATAGTGAGTCATGCAACCACATGATAGCATAACGATCATAGTAAGAGGCATGTAACCACATGATTGCATAACGATCATAGTAAGAGATATGCAACCACATGATAGCATAACGATCATAGTGAGTCATGCAACCACATGATAGCATAACGATAATAGTGAGTCATGCAACCACATGATAGCATAACGATCATAGTAAGAGGCATGTAACCACATGATAGCATAACGATCATAGTAAGAGACATGCAACCACATGATAGCATAACGATCATAGTGAGTCATGCAACCACATGATAGCATAACGATCATAGTGAGTCATGCAACCACATGATAGCATAACGATCATAGTAAGATACATGCAACCACATGATAGCATAACGATTATAGTGAGTCATGCAACCACATGATAGCATAACGATAATAGTGAGTCATGCAACCACAAGATAGCATAACGATCATAGTAAGAAACATGCAACGACATGATAGCATTACGATCATAGTAAGAGATATGCAACCACATGATAGCATAACGATCATAGTGAGTCATGCAACCACATGGTAGCATTACGATCATAGTGAGTTATGCAACCACATGATAGCATAACGATCATAGTAAGAGATATGCAACCACATGATAGCATAACGATCATAGTGAGTCATGCAATCACATGATAGCATTACGATAATATTAAGAGATATGCAACCACATGATAGCATAACAATCATAGTGAGTCATGCTACAACATGATAGCATAACGATCATAGTAAGAGATATGCAACCACATGATAGCATAACGATCATAGTGAGTACTGCAACCACATGATAGCATAACGATCATAGTGAGTCATGCAACCACATGATAGCATAACGATCATAGTAAGAGACATGCAACCACATGATAGCATAATGATAATAGTGAGTCATGCAACCACATGATAGCATAACGATCATAGTAAGAGACATGCAACCACATGATAGCATAACGATCATAGTAAGAGACATGCAACCACATGATAGCATAACGATCATAGTAAGAGACATGCAACCACATGATAGCATAACGATCATAGTGAGTCATGCAACCACATGATAGCATAACGATCATATTGAATCATGCAACCACATGATAGCATTACGATCATAGTAAGAGACATGCAACCACATGATAGCATAACGATCATAGTAAGAGGCATGTAACCACATGATAGCATAACGATCATAGTAAGAGACATGCAACCACATGATAGCATAACGATCATAGTGAGTCATGCAACCACATGATAGCATAACGTTCATAATGAGTCATGCTACCACATGATAGCATAACGATCATAGTAAGAGACATGTAACCACATGATAGCATAACGATCATAGTAAGAGTCATACAACTACATGATAGCATAACGATCATAGTGAGTCATGCAACCACATGATAGCATAACGATCATAGTGAGTCATGTAACCACATGATAGCATAACGTTCATAATGAGTCATGCTACCACATGATAGCATAACGATCATAGTAAGAGACATGTAACCACATGATAGCATAACGATCATAGTAAGAGTCATACAACTACATGATAGCATAACGATCATAGTAAGAACATGCAACCACATGATAGCATAACGATCATAGGGAGTCATTAAACGACATGATAGCAGAACGATCATAGTAAGAGACATGTAACCACATGATAGCATAACGATCATATTAAGAGTCATGCAACTACATGATAGCATAACGATCATAGTGAGTCATGCAACCACATGATAGCATAACGATCATAGTAAGAGACATGCAACCACATGATAGTATAACGATCATAGGGAGTCATGCAACCCCATGATAGCATAACGATCATAGTGAGTCATGCAACCACATGATAGCATAACGATCATAGTGAGTCATGTAACCACATGATAGCATAACGTTCATAGTGAGTCATGCAACCACATGATAGCATAACGATCATAGTAAGAGACATGTAACCACATGATAGCATAACGATCATAGTAAGAGACATGCAACCACATAATAGCATAACGATCATAGTAAGAAAGATGCAACCACATGATAGCATAACGATCATAGTAAGAGACATGCAACCCCATGATAGCATAACGATCATAGTAAGAAACATGCAACCACATGATAGCATAACGATCATAGTAAGAAAAATGTAACCACATGATAGCATAACGATCATAGTGAGTCATGCAACCACATGATAGCATAACGATCATAGTTAGAGACATGCAACTACATGATAGCATAACGATAATAGTAAGAAACATGCAACCACATGATAGCATAACGATCATAGTGAGTCATGCAACCACATGATAGCAGAACGATCATAGTAAGAGACATGTAACCACATGATAGCATAACGATCATAGTAAGAGACATGCAACCACATGATAGAATAAAGATCATAGTAAGAAACATGCAACCACATGATAGCATAACGATCATTGTGAGTCATGCAACCACATGCTAGCATAACGATCATAGTGAGTCATGCAACCACAAGATAGCATAACGATCATAGTAAGAAACATGCAACCACATGATAGCATTACGATCATAGTAAGAGATATGCAACCACATGATAGCATAACGATCATAGTGAGTCATGCAACCACATGGTAGCATTACGATCATAGTGAGTTATGCAACCACATGATAGCATAACGATCATAGTAAGAGGCATGTAACCACATGATAGCATAACGATCATAGTGAGTCATGCAACCACATGATAGCATAACGATAATAGTGAGTCATGCAACCACATGATAGCATAACGATCATAGTAAGAGGCATGTAACCACATGATTGCATAACGATCATAGTAAGAGATATGCAACCACATGATAGCATAACGATCATAGTGAGTCATGCAACCACATGATAGCATAACGATAATAGTGAGTCATGCAACCACATGATAGCATAACGATCATAGTAAGAGGCATGTAACCACATGATAGCATAACGATCATAGTAAGAGACATGCAACCACATGATAGCATAACGATCATAGTGAGTCATGCAACCACATGATAGCATAACGATCATAGTGAGTCATGCAACCACATGATAGCATAACGATCATAGTAAGATACATGCAACCACATGATAGCATAACGATTATAGTGAGTCATGCAACCACATGATAGCATAACGATCATAGTGAGTCATGCAACCACATGATAGCATAACGATCATAGTGAGTCATGTAACCACATGATAGCATAACGTTCATAATGAGTCATGCTACCACATGATAGCATAACGATCATAGTAAGAGACATGTAACCACATGATAGCATAACGATCATAGTAAGAGTCATACAACTACATGATAGCATAACGATCATAGTAAGAACATGCAACCACATGATAGCATAACGATCATAGGGAGTCATTAAACGACATGATAGCAGAACGATCATAGTAAGAGACATGTAACCACATGATAGCATAACGATCATATTAAGAGTCATGCAACTACATGATAGCATAACGATCATAGTGAGTCATGCAACCACATGATAGCATAACGATCATAGTAAGAGACATGCAACCACATGATAGTATAACGATCATAGGGAGTCATGCAACCCCATGATAGCATAACGATCATAGTGAGTCATGCAACCACATGATAGCATAACGATCATAGTGAGTCATGTAACCACATGATAGCATAACGTTCATAGTGAGTCATGCAACCACATGATAGCATAACGATCATAGTAAGAGACATGTAACCACATGATAGCATAACGATCATAGTAAGAGACATGCAACCACATAATAGCATAACGATCATAGTAAGAAAGATGCAACCACATGATAGCATAACGATCATAGTAAGAGACATGCAACCCCATGATAGCATAACGATCATAGTAAGAAACATGCAACCACATGATAGCATAACGATCATAGTAAGAAAAATGTAACCACATGATAGCATAACGATCATAGTGAGTCATGCAACCACATGATAGCATAACGATCATAGTTAGAGACATGCAACTACATGATAGCATAACGATAATAGTAAGAAACATGCAACCACATGATAGCATAACGATCATAGTGAGTCATGCAACCACATGATAGCAGAACGATCATAGTAAGAGACATGTAACCACATGATAGCATAACGATCATAGTAAGAGACATGCAACCACATGATAGAATAAAGATCATAGTAAGAAACATGCAACCACATGATAGCATAACGATCATTGTGAGTCATGCAACCACATGCTAGCATAACGATCATAGTGAGTCATGCAACCACAAGATAGCATAACGATCATAGTAAGAAACATGCAACCACATGATAGCATTACGATCATAGTAAGAGATATGCAACCACATGATAGCATAACGATCATAGTGAGTCATGCAACCACATGGTAGCATTACGATCATAGTGAGTTATGCAACCACATGATAGCATAACGATCATAGTAAGAGGCATGTAACCACATGATAGCATAACGATCATAGTGAGTCATGCAACCACATGATAGCATAACGATAATAGTGAGTCATGCAACCACATGATAGCATAACGATCATAGTAAGAGGCATGTAACCACATGATTGCATAACGATCATAGTAAGAGATATGCAACCACATGATAGCATAACGATCATAGTGAGTCATGCAACCACATGATAGCATAACGATAATAGTGAGTCATGCAACCACATGATAGCATAACGATCATAGTAAGAGGCATGTAACCACATGATAGCATAACGATCATAGTAAGAGACATGCAACCACATGATAGCATAACGATCATAGTGAGTCATGCAACCACATGATAGCATAACGATCATAGTGAGTCATGCAACCACATGATAGCATAACGATCATAGTAAGATACATGCAACCACATGATAGCATAACGATTATAGTGAGTCATGCAACCACATGATAGCATAACGATCATAGTGAGTCATGCAACCACATGATAGCATAACGATAATAGTGAGTCATGCAACCACAAGATAGCATAACGATCATAGTAAGAAACATGCAACGACATGATAGCATTACGATCATAGTAAGAGATATGCAACCACATGATAGCATAACGATCATAGTGAGTCATGCAACCACATGGTAGCATTACGATCATAGTGAGTTATGCAACCACATGATAGCATAACGATCATAGTAAGAGATATGCAACCACATGATAGCATAACGATCATAGTGAGTCATGCAATCACATGATAGCATTACGATAATATTAAGAGATATGCAACCACATGATAGCATAACAATCATAGTGAGTCATGCTACAACATGATAGCATAACGATCATAGTAAGAGATATGCAACCACATGATAGCATAACGATCATAGTGAGTACTGCAACCACATGATAGCATAACGATCATAGTGAGTCATGCAACCACATGATAGCATAACGATCATAGTAAGAGACATGCAACCACATGATAGCATAATGATAATAGTGAGTCATGCAACCACATGATAGCATAACGATCATAGTAAGAGACATGCAACCACATGATAGCATAACGATCATAGTAAGAGACATGCAACCACATGATAGCATAACGATCATAGTAAGAGACATGCAACCACATGATAGCATAACGATCATAGTGAGTCATGCAACCACATGATAGCATAACGATCATATTGAATCATGCAACCACATGATAGCATTACGATCATAGTAAGAGACATGCAACCACATGATAGCATAACGATCATAGTAAGAGGCATGTAACCACATGATAGCATAACGATCATAGTAAGAGACATGCAACCACATGATAGCATAACGATCATAGTGAGTCATGCAACCACATGATAGCATAACGTTCATAATGAGTCATGCTACCACATGATAGCATAACGATCATAGTAAGAGACATGTAACCACATGATAGCATAACGATCATAGTAAGAGTCATACAACTACATGATAGCATAACGATCATAGTGAGTCATGCAACCACATGATAGCATAACGATCATAGTGAGTCATGTAACCACATGATAGCATAACGTTCATAATGAGTCATGCTACCACATGATAGCATAACGATCATAGTAAGAGACATGTAACCACATGATAGCATAACGATCATAGTAAGAGTCATACAACTACATGATAGCATAACGATCATAGTAAGAACATGCAACCACATGATAGCATAACGATCATAGGGAGTCATTAAACGACATGATAGCAGAACGATCATAGTAAGAGACATGTAACCACATGATAGCATAACGATCATATTAAGAGTCATGCAACTACATGATAGCATAACGATCATAGTGAGTCATGCAACCACATGATAGCATAACGATCATAGTAAGAGACATGCAACCACATGATAGTATAACGATCATAGGGAGTCATGCAACCCCATGATAGCATAACGATCATAGTGAGTCATGCAACCACATGATAGCATAACGATCATAGTGAGTCATGTAACCACATGATAGCATAACGTTCATAGTGAGTCATGCAACCACATGATAGCATAACGATCATAGTAAGAGACATGTAACCACATGATAGCATAACGATCATAGTAAGAGACATGCAACCACATAATAGCATAACGATCATAGTAAGAAAGATGCAACCACATGATAGCATAACGATCATAGTAAGAGACATGCAACCCCATGATAGCATAACGATCATAGTAAGAAACATGCAACCACATGATAGCATAACGATCATAGTAAGAAAAATGTAACCACATGATAGCATAACGATCATAGTGAGTCATGCAACCACATGATAGCATAACGATCATAGTTAGAGACATGCAACTACATGATAGCATAACGATAATAGTAAGAAACATGCAACCACATGATAGCATAACGATCATAGTGAGTCATGCAACCACATGATAGCAGAACGATCATAGTAAGAGACATGTAACCACATGATAGCATAACGATCATAGTAAAAGACATGCAACCACATGATAGCATAACGATCATAGTGAGTCATGCAACCACATGGTAGCATTACGATCATAGTGAGTTATGCAACCACATGATAGCATAACGATCATAGTAAGAGATATGCAACCACATGATAGCATAACGATCATAGTAAGAGACATGCAACCACATGATAGCATAACGATTATAGTGAGTCATGCAATCACATGATAGCATAACGATCATAGTAAAAGACATGCAACCACATGATAGCATAACGATCATAGTAAGAAACATGCAACCACATGATAGCATAACGATCATAGTGAGTCATGCAACCACATGATAGCATAACGATCATAGTGAGTCATGCAACCACATAATAGCATAACGATCATATTGAATCATGCAACCACATGATAGCATAACGATCATAGTAAGAGACATGCAACCACATGATAGCATAACGATCATAGTAAGAGGCATGTAACCACATGATAGCATAACGATCATAGTAAGAGACATGCAACCACATGATAGCATAACGATCATAGTGAGTCATGCAACCACATGATAGCATAACGATCATAGTAAGAGACATGCAACCACATGATAGAATAAAGATCATAGTAAGAAACATGCAACCACATGATAGCATAACGATCATTGTGAGTCATGCAACCACATGCTAGCATAACGATCATAGTGAGTCATGCAACCACAAGATAGCATAACGATCATAGTAAGAAACATGCAACCACATGATAGCATTACGATCATAGTAAGAGATATGCAACCACATGATAGCATAACGATCATAGTGAGTCATGCAACCACATGGTAGCATTACGATCATAGTGAGTTATGCAACCACATGATAGCATAACGATCATAGTAAGAGATATGCAACCACATGATAGCATAACGATCATAGTGAGTCATGCAATCACATGATAGCATTACGATAATATTAAGAGATATGCAACCACATGATAGCATAACAATCATAGTGAGTCATGCTACAACATGATAGCATAACGATCATAGTAAGAGATATGCAACCACATGATAGCATAACGATCATAGTGAGTACTGCAACCACATGATAGCATAACGATCATAGTGAGTCATGCAACCACATGATAGCATAACGATCATAGTAAGAGACATGCAACCACATGATAGCATAATGATAATAGTGAGTCATGCAACCACATGATAGCATAACGATCATAGTAAGAGACATGCAACCACATGATAGCATAACGATCATAGTAAGAGACATGCAACCACATGATAGCATAACGATCATAGTGAGTCATGCAACCACATGATAGCATAACGATCATAGTGAGTCATGCAACCACATGATAGCATAACGATCATATTGAATCATGCAACCACATGATAGCATTACGATCATAGTAAGAGACATGCAACCACATGATAGCATAACGATCATAGTAAGAGGCATTTAACCACATTATAGCATAACGATCATAGTAAGAGACATGCAACCACATGATAGCATAACGATCATAGTGAGTCATGCAACCACATGATAGCATAACGATCATAGTGAGTCATGCAACCACATGATAGCATAACGATCATAGTGAGTCATGTAACCACATGATAGCATAACGTTCATAATGAGTCATGCTACCACATGATAGCATAACGATCATAGTAAGAGACATGTAACCACATGATAGCATAACGATCATAGTAAGAGTCATGCAACCACATGATAGCATAACGATCATAGTAAGAAACATGCAACCACATGATAGCATAACGATCATAGGGAGTCATTAAACGACATGATTGCAGAACGATCATAGTAAGAGACATGTAACCACATGATAGCATAACGATCATATTAAGAGTCATGCAACTATATGATAGCATAAAGATCATAGTGAGTCATGCAACCACATGATAGCATAACGATCATAGTGAGTCATGTAACCACATGATAGCATAACGATCATAGTGAGTCATTCAACCACATGATAGCATAACGATCATAGTAAGAGACATGCAACCACATGATAGTATAACGATCATAGGGAGTCATGCAACCCCATGATAGCATAACGATCATAGTGAGTCATGCAACCACATGATAGCATAACGATCATAGTGAGTCATGTAACCACATGATAGCATAACGTTCATAGTGAGTCATGCAACCACATGATAGCATAACGATCATAGTAAGAGACATGTAACCACATGATAGCATAACGATCATAGTAAGAGACATGCAACCACATAATAGCATAACGATCATAGTAAGAAAGATGCAACCACATGATAGCATAACGATCATAGTAAGAGACATGCAACCCCATGATAGCATAACGATCATAGTAAGAAACATGCAACCACATGATAGCATAACGATCATAGTAAGAAAAATGTAACCACAGATAGCATAACGATCATAGTGAGTCATGCAACCACATGATAGCATAACGATCATAGTAAGAGACATGCAACTACATGATAGCATAACGATAATAGTAAGAAACATGCAACCACATGATAGCATAACGATCATAGTGAGTCATGCAACCACATGATAGCAGAACGATCATAGTAAGAGACATGTAACCACATGATAGCATAACGATCATAGTAAGAGACATGCAACCACATGATAGCATAACGATCATAGTAAGAAACATGCAACCACATGATAGCATAACGATCATAGTGAGTCATGCAACCACATGGTAGCATTACGATCATAGGGAGTCATTAAACGACATGATTGCAGAACGATCATAGTAAGAGACATGTAACCACATGATAGCATAACGATCATATTAAGAGTCATGCAACTATATGATAGCATAACGATCATAGTGAGTCATGCAACCACATGATAGCATAACGATCATAGTGAGTCATGTAACCACATGATAGCATAACGATCATAGTGAGTCATTCAACCACATGATAGCATAACGATCATAGTAAGAGACATGCAACCACATGATAGTATAACGATCATAGGGAGTCATGCAACCCCATGATAGCATAACGATCATAGTGAGTCATGCAACCACATGATAGCATAACGATCATAGTGAGTCATGTAACCACATGATAGCATAACGTTCATAGTGAGTCATGCAACCACATGATAGCATAACGATCATAGTAAGAGACATGTAACCACATGATAGCATAACGATCATAGTAAGAGACATGCAACCACATAATAGCATAACGATCATAGTAAGAAAGATGCAACCACATGATAGCATAACGATCATAGTAAGAGACATGCAACCCCATGATAGCATAACGATCATAGTAAGAAACATGCAACCACATTATAGCATAACGATCATAGTAAGAAAAATGTAACCACATGATAGCATAACGATCATAGTGAGTCATGCAACCACATGATAGCATAACGATCATAGTAAGAGACATGCAACTACATGATAGCATAACGATAATAGTAAGAAACATGCAACCACATGATAGCATAACGATCATAGTGAGTCATGCAACCACATGATAGCAGAACGATCATAGTAAGAGACATGTAACCACATGATAGCATAACGATCATAGTAAGAGACATGCAACCACATGATAGCATAACGATCATAGTAAGAAACATGCAACCACATGATAGCATAACGATCATAGTGAGTCATGCAACCACATGGTAGCATTACGATCATAGTGAGTTATGCAACCACATGATAGCATAACGATCATAGTAAGAGCTATGCAACCACATGATAGCATAACGATTATAGTGAGTCATGCAATCACATGATAGCATAACGATCATAGTAAAAGACATGCAACCACATGATAGCATAACGATCATAGTAAGAAACATGCAACCACATGATAGCATAACGATCATAGTGAGTCATGCAACCACATGATAGCATAACGATCATAGTAAGAGACATGCAACCACATGATAGCATAAAGATCATAGTAAGAAACATGCAACCACATGATAGCATAACGATCATTGTGAGTCATGCAACCACATGCTAGCATAACGATCATAGTGAGTCATGCAACCACATGATAGCATAACGATCATAGTAAGAGATATTCAACCACATGATAGCATAACGATCATAGTGAGTCATGCAATCACATGATAGCATTACGATAATATTAAGAGATATGCAACCACATGATAGCATAACAATCATAGTGAGTCATGCTACAACATGATAGCATAACGATCATAGTGAGACATGCAACCACATGATAGCATAACGATCATAGTGAGTACTGCAACCACATGATAGCATAACGATCATAGTGAGTCATGCAACCACATGATAGCATAACGATCATAGTAAGAGACATGCAACCACATGATAGCATAACGATCATAGTGAGTCATGCAACCACATGATAGCATAACGATCATAGTAAGATGCATGTAACCACATGATAGCATAACGATCATAGTAAGAGACATGCAACGACATGATAGCATAACGATCATAGGTAGTCATGCAACCACATGATAGCATAACGATCATAGTGAGTCATGCAACCACATAATAGCATAACGATCATATTGAATCATGCAACCACATGATAGCATAACGATCATAGTAAGAGACATGCAACCACATGATAGCATAACGATCATAGTAAGAGACATGCAACCACATGATAGCATAACGATCATAGTAAGAGGCATGTAACCACATGATAGCATAACGATCATAGTAAGAGACATGCCACCACATGATAGCATAACGATCATAGTGAGTCATGCAACCACATGATAGCATAACGATCATAGTGAGTCATGCAACCACATGATAGCATAACGATCATAGTAAGAGACATGCAACCACATGATAGAATAAAGATCATAGTAAGAAACATGCAACCACATGATAGCATAACGATCATTGTGAGTCATGCAACCACATGCTAGCATAACGATCATAGTGAGTCATGCAACCACAAGATAGCATAACGATCATAGTAAGAAACATGCAACCACATGATAGCATTACGATCATAGTAAGAGATATGCAACCACATGATAGCATAACGATCATAGTGAGTCATGCAACCACATGGTAGCATTACGATCATAGTGAGTTATGCAACCACATGATAGCATAACGATCATAGTAAGAGATATGCAACCACATGATAGCATAACGATCATAGTGAGTCATGCAATCACATGATAGCATTACGATAATATTAAGAGATATGCAACCACATGATAGCATAACAATCATAGTGAGTCATGCTACAACATGATAGCATAACGATCATAGTAAGATATATGCAACCACATGATAGCATAACGATCATAGTGAGTACTGCAACCACATGATAGCATAACGATCATAGTGAGTCATGCAACCACATGATAGCATAACGATCATAGTAAGAGACATGCAACCACATGATAGCATAATGATAATAGTGAGTCATGCAACCACATGATAGCATAACGATCATAGTAAGAGACATGCAACCACATGATAGCATAACGATCATAGTAAGAGACATGCAACCAGATGATAGCATAACGATCATAGTGAGTCATGCAACCACATTATAGCATAACGATCATAGTGAGTCATGCAACCACATGATAGCATAACGATCATATTGAATCATGCAACCACATGATAGCATTACGATCATAGTAAGAGACATGCAACCACATGATAGCATAACGATCATAGTAAGAGGCATGTAACCACATGATAGCATAACGATCATAGTAAGAGACATGCAACCACATAATAGCATAACGATCATAGTGAGTCATACAACCACATGATAGCATAACGATCATAGTGAGTCATGCAACCACATGATAGCATAACGATCATAGTGAGTCATGTAACCACATGATAGCATAACGTTCATAATGAGTCATGCTACCACATGATAGCATAACGATCATAGTAAGAGACATGTAACCACATGATAGCATAACGATCATAGTAAGAGACATGCAACCACATGATAGCATAACGATCATAGTAAGAAACATGCAACCACATGATAGCATAACGATCATAGGGAGTCATTAAACGACATGATAGCAGTACGATCATAGTAAGAGACATGTAACCACATGATAGCATAACGATCATATTAAGAGTCATGCAACCACATGATAGCATAACGATCATAGTTAGAGTCATGCAACCACATGATAGCATAAGTATCATAGTAAGAGTCATGCAACTACATGATAGCATAACGATCATAGTGAGTCATGCAACCACATGATAGCATAACGATCATTGTGAGTCATGTAACCACATGATAGCATAACGATCATAGTTAGTCATTCAACCACATGATGGCATAACGATCATAGTAAGAGACATGCAACCACATGATAGTATAACGATCATAGGGAGTCATGCAACCCCATGATAGCATAACGATCATAGTGAGTCATGCAACCACATGATAGCATAACGATCATAGTGAGTCATGTAACCACATGATAGCATAACGTTCATAGTGAGTCATGCAACCACATGATAGCATAACGATCATAGTAAGAGACATGTAACCACATGATAGCATAACGATCATAGTAAGAGACATGCAACCACATGATAGCATAACGATCATAGTAAGAAAGATGCAACCACATGATAGCATAACGATCATAGTAAGAGACATGCAACCCCATGATAGCATAACGATCATAGTAAGAAACATGCAACCACATGATAGCATAACGATCATAGTAAGAAAAATGTAACCACATGATAGCATAACGATCATAGTGAGTCATGCAACCACATGATAGCACAACGATCATAGTAAGAGACATGCAACTACATGATAGCATAACGATAATAGTAAGAAACATGCAACCACATGATAGCATAACGATCATAGTGAGTCATGCAACCACATGATAGCAGAACGATCATAGTAAGAGACATGTAACCACATGATAGCATAACGATCATAGTAAGAGACATGCAACCACATGATAGCATAACGATCATAGTGAGTTATGCAACTACATGATAGCATAACGATCATAGTAAGAGACATGCAACCACATGATAGCATAACGATCATAGTGAGTGATGCAACCACATGATAGCATAACGATCATAGTAAGAGACATGCAACCACATGATAGCATAACGATCATAGTAAGAAACATGCAACCACATGATAGCATAACGATCATAGGGAGTCATTAAACGACATGATAGCATAACGATCATAGTAAGAGACATATAACCACATGATAGCATAACGATCATAGTAAGAGTCATGCAACCACATGATAGCATAACGATCATAGTAAGAGTCATGCAACTACATGATAGCATAACGATCATAGTGAGTCATGCAACCACATGATAGCATAACGATCATAGTGAGCCATGTAACCACATGATAGCATAACGATCATAGTGAGTCATTCAACCACATGATAGGATAACGATCATAGTAAGAGACATGCAACCACATGATAGTATAACGATCATAGGGGGTCATGCAACCACATGATAGCATAACGATCATAGTGAGTCATGCAACCACATGATAGCATAACGATTATAGTGAGTCATGTAACCACATGATAGCATAACGTTCATAGTGAGTCATGCGACCACATGATAGCATAACGATCATAGTAAGAGACATGTAACCACATGATAGCATAACGATCATAGTAAGAGACATGCAACCACATGATAGCATAACGATCATAGTAAGAAACATGCAACCACATGATAGCATAACGATCATAGTGAGTCATTAAACCACATGATAGCATAACGATCATAGTAAGAGACATGTAACCACATGATAGCATAACGATCATAGTAAGAGTCATGCAACCACATGATAGCATAACGATCAGAGTAAGAGACATGTAACCACATGATAGCATAACGATCATAGTAAGAGACATGCAACCCCATGATAGCATAACGATCATAGTAAGAAACATGCAACCACATGATAGCATAACGATCATAGTAAGAAAAATGTAACCACATGATAGCATAACGATCATAGTGAGTCATGCAACCACATGATAGCATAACGATCATAGTAAAATACATGCAACTACATGATAGCATAACGATAATAGTAAGAAACATGCAACCACATGATAGCATAACGATCTTAGTGAGTCATGCAACCACATGATAGCAGAACGATCATAGTAAGAGACATGTAACCACATGATAGCATAACGATCATAGTAAGAGACATGCAACCACATGATAGCATAACGATCATAGTAAGAAACATGCAACCACATGATAGCATAACGATCATAGGGAGTCATTAAACGACATGATAGCAGTACGATCATAGTAAGAGACATGTAACCACATGATAGCATAACGATCATATTAAGAGTCATGCAACCACATGATAGCATAACGATCATAGTTAGAGTCATGCAACCACATGATAGCATAAGTATCATAGTAAGAGTCATGCAACTACATGATAGCATAACGATCATAGTGAGTCATGCAACCACATGATAGCATAACGATCATAGTGAGTCATGTAACCACATGATAGCATAACGATCATAGTGAGTCATTCAACCACATGATAGCATAACGATCATAGTAAGAGACATGCAACCACATGATAGTATAACGATCATAGGGAGTCATGCAACCCCATGAAGGCATAACGATCATAGTGAGTCATGCAACCACATGATAGCATAACGATCATAGTGAGTCATGTAACCACATGATAGCATAACGTTCATAGTGAGTCATGCAACCACATGATAGCATAACGATCATAGTAAGAGACATGTAACCACATGATAGCATAACGATCATAGTAAGAGACATGCAACCACATGATAGCATAACGATCATAGTGAGTCATGCAACCACATGATAGCACAACGATCATAGTAAGAGACATGCAACTACATGATAGCATAACGATAATAGTAAGAAACATGCAACCACATGATAGCATAACGATCATAGTGAGTCATGCAACCACATGATAGCAGAACGATCATAGTAAGAGACATGTAACCACATGATAGCATAACGATCATAGTAAGAGACATGCAACCACATGATAGCATAACGATCATAGTGAGTTATGCAACTACATGATAGCATAACGATCATAGTAAGAGACATGCAACCACATGATAGCATAACGATCATAGTGAGTGATGCAACCACATGATAGCATAACGATCATAGTAAGAGACATGCAACCACATGATAGCATAACGATCATAGTAAGAAACATGCAACCACATGATAGCATAACGATCATAGGGAGTCATTAAACGACATGATAGCATAACGATCATAGTAAGAGACATATAACCACATGATAGCATAACGATCATAGTAAGAGTCATGCAACCACATGATAGCATAACGATCATAGTAAGAGTCATGCAACTACATGATAGCATAACGATCATAGTGAGTCATGCAACCACATGATAGCATAACGATCATAGTGAGTCATGTAACCACATGATAGCATAACGATCATAGTGAGTCATTCAACCACATGATAGGATAACGATCATAGTAAGAGACATGCAACCACATGATAGTATAACGATCATAGGGGGTCATGCAACCACATGATAGCATAACGATCATAGTGAGTCATGCAACCACATGATAGCATAACGATCATAGTGAGTCATGTAACCACATGATAGCATAACGTTCATAGTGAGTCATGCGACCACATGATAGCATAACGATCATAGTAAGAGACATGTAACCACATGATAGCATAACGATCATAGTAAGAGACATGCAACCACATGATAGCATAACGATCATAGTAAGAAACATGCAACCACATGATAGCATAACGATCATAGTGAGTCATTAAACCACATGATAGCATAACGATCATAGTAAGAGACATGTAACCACATGATAGCATAACGATCATAGTAAGAGTCATGCAACCACATGATAGCATAACGATCAGAGTAAGAGACATGTAACCACATGATAGCATAACGATCATAGTAAGAGACATGCAACCCCATGATAGCATAACGATCATAGTAAGAAACATGCAACCACATGATAGCATAACGATCATAGTAAGAAAAATGTAACCACATGATAGCATAACGATCATAGTGAGTCATGCAACCACATGATAGCATAACGATCATAGTAAAATACATGCAACTACATGATAGCATAACGATAATAGTAAGAAACATGCAACCACATGATAGCATAACGATCTTAGTGAGTCATGCAACCACATGATAGCAGAACGATCATAGTAAGAGACATGTAACCACATGATAGCATAACGATCATAGTAAGAGACATGCAACCACATGATAGCATAACGATCATAGTAAGAAACATGCAACCACATGATAGCATAACGATCATAGGGAGTCATTAAACGACATGAAAGCAGTACGATCATAGTAAGAGACATGTAACCACATGATAGCATAACGATCATATTAAGAGTCATGCAACCACATGATAGCATAACGATCATAGTTAGAGTCATGCAACCACATGATAGCATAAGTATCATAGTAAGAGTCATGCAACTACATGATAGCATAACGATCATAGTGAGTCATGCAACCACATGATAGCATAACGATCATAGTGAGTCATGTAACCACATGATAGCATAACGATCATAGTGAGTCATTCAACCACATGATAGCATAACGATCATAGTAAGAGACATGCAACCACATGATAGTATAACGATCATAGGGAGTCATGCAACCCCATGAAGGCATAACGATCATAGTGAGTCATGCAACCACATGATAGCATAACGATCATAGTGAGTCATGTAACCACATGATAGCATAACGTTCATAGTGAGTCATGCAACCACATGATAGCATAACGATCATAGTAAGAGACATGTAACCACATGATAGCATAACGATCATAGTAAGAGACATGCAACCACATGATAGCATAACGATCATAGTAAGAAAGATGCAACCACATGATAGCATAACGATCATAGTAAGAGACATGCAACCCCATGATAGCATAACGATCATAGTAAGAAACATGCAACCACATGATAGCATAACGATCATAGTAAGAAAAATGTAACCACATGATAGCATAACGATCATAGTGAGTCATGCAACCACATGATAGCACAACGATCATAGTAAGAGACATGCAACTACATGATAGCATAACGATAATAGTAAGAAACATGCAACCACATGATAGCATAACGATCATAGTGAGTCATGCAACCACATGATAGCAGAACGATCATAGTAAGAGACATGTAACCACATGATAGCATAACGATCATAGTAAGAGACATGCAACCACATGATAGCATAACGATCATAGTGAGTTATGCAACTACATGATAGCATAACGATCATAGTAAGAGACATGCAACCACATGATAGCATAACGATCATAGTGAGTGATGCAACCACATGATAGCATAACGATCATAGTAAGAGACATGCAACCACATGATAGCATAACGATCATAGTAAGAGACATGCAACCACATGATAGCATAACGATCATAGTAAGAGACATGCAACCACATGATAGCATAACGATCATAGTGAGTTATGCAACTACATGATAGCATAACGATCATAGTAAGAGACATGCAACCACATGATAGCATAACGATCATAGTGAGTGATGCAACCACATGATAGCATAACGATCATAGTAAGAGACATGCAACCACATGATAGCATAACGATCATAGTAAGAAACATGCAACCACATGATAGCATAACGATCATAGGGAGTCATTAAACGACATGATAGCATAACGATCATAGTAAGAGACATGTAACCACATGATAGCATAACGATCATAGTAAGAGTCATGCAACCACATGATAGCATAACGATCATAGTAAGAGTCATGCAACCACATGATAGCATAACGATCATAGTTAGAGTCATGCAACTACATGATAGCATAACGATCATAGTGAGTCATGCAACCACATGATAGCATAACGATCATAGTGAGTCATGTAACCACATGATAGCATAACGATCATAGTGAGTCATTCAACCACATGATAGGATAACGATCATAGTAAGAGACATGCAACCACATGATAGTATAACGATCATAGGGGGTCATGCAACCACATGATAGCATAACGATCATAGTGAGTCATGCAACTACATGATAGCATAACGATCATAGTGAGTCATGTAACCACATGATAGCATAACGTTCATAGTGAGTCATGCGACCACATGATAGCATAACGATCATAGTAAGAGACATGTAACCACATGATAGCATAACGATCATAGTAAGAGACATGCAACCACATGATAGCATAACGATCATAGTAAGAAACATGCAACCACATGATAGCATAACGATCATAGTAAGTCATTAAACCACATGATAGCATAACGATCATAGTAAGAGACATGTAACCACATGATAGCATAACGATCATAGTAAGAGTCATGCAACCACATGATAGCATAACGATCATAGTAAGAGACATGCAACCCCATGATAGCATAACGATCATAGTAAGAAACATGCAACCACATGATAGCATAACGATCATAGGGAGTCATTAAACGACATGATAGCATAACGATCATAGTGAGTCATGCAACCACATGATAGCATAACGATCATAGTGAGTCATGTAACCACATGATAGCATAACGATCATAGTTAGTCATGTAACCACATGATAGCATAACGATCATAGTGAGTCATTCAACCACATGATAGGATAACGATCATAGTAAGAGACATGCAACCACATGATAGCATAACGATCATAGTGAGTCATGCAACCACATGATAGCATAACGATCATAGTGAGTCATGTAACCACATGATAGCATAACGTTCATAGTGAGTCATGCGACCACATGATAGCATAACGATCATAGTAAGAGACATGTAACCACATGATAGCATAACGATCATAGTAAGAGACATGCAACCACATGATAGCATAACGATCATAGTAAGAAACATGCAACCACATGATAGCATAACGATCATAGTGAGTCATTAAACCACATGATAGCATAACGATCATAGTAAGAGACATGTAACCACATGATAGCATAACGATCATAGTAAGAGTCATGCAACCACATGATAGCATAACGATCAGAGTAAGAGACATGTAACCACATGATAGCATAACGATCATAGTAAGAGACATGCAACCCCATGATAGCATAACGATCATAGTAAGAAACATGCAACCACATGATAGCATAACGATCATAGTAAGAAAAATGTAACCACATGATAGCATAACGATCATAGTGAGTCATGCAACCACATGATAGCATAACGATCATAGTAAAATACATGCAACTACATGATAGCATAACGATAATAGTAAGAAACATGAAACCACATGATAGCATAACGATCATAGTGAGTCATGCAACCACATGATAGCAGAACGATCATAGTAAAGGACATGTAACCACATGATAGCATAACGATCATAGTAAGAGACATGCAACCACATGATAGCATAACGATCATAGTAAGAAACATGCAACCACATGATAGCATAACGATCATAGGGAGTCATTAAACGACATGATAGCAGAACGATCATAGTAAGAGACATGTAACCACATGATAGCATAACGATCATATTAAGAGTCATGCAACCACATGATAGCATAACGATCATAGTTAGAGTCATGCAACCACATGATAGCATAAGTATCATAGTAAGAGTCATGCAACTACATGATAGCATAACGATCATAGTGAGTCATGCAACCACATGATAGCATAACGATCATAGTGAGTCATGTAACCACATGATAGCATAACGATCATAGTGAGTCATTCAACCACATGATAGCATAACGATCATAGTAAGAGACATGCAACCACATGATAGTATAACGATCATAGGGAGTCATGCAACCCCATGAAGGCATAACGATCATAGTGAGTCATGCAACCACATGATAGCATAACGATCATAGTGAGTCATGTAACCACATGATAGCATAACGTTCATAGTGAGTCATGCAACCACATGATAGCATAACGATCATAGTAAGAGATATGTAACCACATGATAGCATAACGATCATAGTAAGAGACATGCAACCACATGATAGCATAACGATCATAGTAAGAAAGATGCAACCACATGATAGCATAACGATCATAGTAAGAGACATGCAACCCCATGATAGCATAACGATCATAGTAAGAAACATGCAACCACATGATAGCATAACGATCATAGTAAGAAAAATGTAACCACATGATAGCATAACGATCATAGTGAGTCATGCAACCACATGATAGCACAACGATCATAGTAAGAGACATGCAACTACATGATAGCATAACGATAATAGTAAGAAACATGCAACCACATGATAGCATAACGATCATAGTGAGTCATGCAACCACATGATAGCAGAACGATCATAGTAAGAGACATGTAACCACATTATAGCATAACGATCATAGTAAGAGACATGCAACCACATGATAGCATAACGATCATAGTGAGTTATGCAACTACATGATAGCATAACGATCATAGTAAGAGACATGCAACCACATGATAGCATAACGATCATAGTGAGTGATGCAACCACATGATAGCATAACGATCATAGTAAGAGACATGCAACCACATGATAGCATAACGATCATAGTAAGAAACATGCAACCACATGATAGCATAACGATCATAGGGAGTCATTAAACGACATGATAGCATAACGATCATAGTAAGAGACATGTAACCACATGATAGCATAACGATCATAGTAAGAGTCATGCAACCACATGATAGCATAACGATCATAGTTAGAGTCATGCAACCACATGATAGCATAACGATCATAGTTAGAGTCATGCAACTACATGATAGCATAACGATCATAGTGAGTCATGCAACCACATGATAGCATAACGATCATAGTGAGTCATGTAACCACATGATAGCATAACGATCATAGTGAGTCATTCAACCACATGATAGGATAACGATCATAGTAAGAGACATGCAACCACATGATAGTATAACGATCATAGGGGGTCATGCAACCACATGATAGCATAACGATCATAGTGAGTCATGCAACCACATGATAGCATAACGATCATAGTGAGTCATGTAACCACATGATAGCATAACGTTCATAGTGAGTCATGCGACCACATGATAGCATAACGATCATAGTAAGAGACATGTAACCACATGATAGCATAACGATCATAGTAAGAGACATGCAACCACATGATAGCATAACGATCATAGTAAGAAACATGCAACCACATGATAGCATAACGATCATAGTAAGTCATTAAACCACATGATAGCATAACGATCATAGTAAGAGACATGTAACCACATGATAGCATAACGATCATAGTAAGAGTCATGCAACCACATGATAGCATAACGATCATAGTAAGAGACATGTAACCACATGATAGCATAACGATCATAGTAAGAGACATGCAACCCCATGATAGCATAACGATCATAGTAAGAAACATGCAACCACATGATAGCATAACGATCATAGTAAGAAAAATGTAACCACATGATAGCATAACGATCATAGTGAGTCATGCAACCACATGATAGCATAACGATCATAGTAAAAGACATGCAACTACATGATAGCATAACGATAATAGTAAGAAACATGCAACCACATGATAGCATAACGATCATAGTGAGTCTTGCCACCACATGATAGCAGAACGATCATAGTAAGTCACATGGAACCACATGATAGCATAACGATCATAGTAAGAGACATGCAACCACATGATAGCATGACGATCATAGTAAGAGACATGTAACCACATGATTGCATAACGATCATAGTAAGAGACATGCAACCACATGATAGCATAACGATCATAGTGAGTCATGCAACCACATGATAGCATAACCATCATAGTAAGAGACATGTAACCACATGATAGCATAACGATCATAGTAAGAAACATGCAACCACATGATAGCATAACGATCATTGTGAGTCCTGCAACCACATGATAGCATAACGATCATAGTGAGTCATGCAACCACATGATAGCATAACGATCATAGTAAGAGACATGTAACTACATGATAGCATAACGATCATAGTGAGTCCTGCAACCACATGATAGCATAACGATCATAGTGAGTCATGCAACCACATGATAGCATAACGATCATAGTAAGAAACATGCAACCACATGATAGCATAACGATCATAGTAAGAGACATGTAACCACATGATAGCATAACGATCATAGTAAGAAACATGTAACCACATGATAGCATAACGATCATAGTAAGAAACATGTAACCACATGATAGCATAACGATCATAGTAAGAAACATGTAACCACATGATAGCATAACGATCATAGTAAGAAACCTGCAACCACATGATAGCATAACGATCATAGTAAGAAACATGTAACCACATGATAGCATAACGATCATAGTAAGAAACATGCAACCACATGATAGCATAACGATCATAGTAAGAGACATGTAACCACATGATAGCATAAGGATCATAGTAAGAGACATGTAACCACATGATAGCATAACGATCATAGTAAGAAACATGCAACCACATGATAGCATAACGATCATAGTGAGTCATGCAACCACATGATAGCATAACGATCATAGTGAGTCATGCAACCACATGATAGCATAACGATCATAGTAAGAGACATGTAACTACATGATAGCATAACGATCATAGTAAGAGACATGCAACTACATGATAGCATAACGATCATTGTGAGTCATGCAACCACATGATAGCATAACGATCATAGTAAGAGGCATGTAACCACATGATAGCATAACGATCATAGTAAGAGACATGTAACCACATGATAGCATAACGATCATAGTAAGAAACATGCAACCACATGATAGCATAACGATCATAGTAAGAAACATGCAACCACATGATAGCATAACGATCATAGTGAGTCATGCAATTCAAATAACGCATAAATATAATAACGTGAGTAATGACCACGAATCTGCAAACATTTGAAAACTTACATTTTAACTAATTTTATTTATGGAAGGTTGTGCTGATCTAATATATAAAGTAAAGACGTTTTCCCCCCTGTACCTTCTCGGAGTATAGGAAAATACCCACATGCATCCCAGGCTACTAAACTCACCCCATACTACACTTATTCACTCGAGCGTGTTTTAGTAAATTTGTTATTATTTTTTTCTACCTAACACTAAATATCAAATTTGGCCCACCATCAACGTCTCTCCGAAAAAACAACTCCATATCGGTGATAGCAAAAACTTTTCCCTCCTTACAATTGTGTAGTGTGACTACACTCATCGACACCAGGAAGTAATAAACACAGTTTAATTTTCACAAAACACCGGTTGTCATTCATTATTTGCCTGGTATTAATTTAACACGCATGCCAAACCTTAGCCCAGTTGGTAAGAAGGTAGGTTTCATTATCGCGAGTTTTAGCGTTCGATCCCAGTCTACTCCGCCACTTTTTTCTTTTTTTTAAATTTAAAACATTCGCCAACACGGTAGACGTGGCAGAAAAAAACAGTAGGCCGTTTCTTTTTTTATTCGACGTCATGCAATAGGTAGTAGATTCTCCCGTGCAACGCCGGGCGACGGGTTCCGCTAGTTGTATATAAAGGCAGTTTTGCGATCAATTTGATACTTTTTAAAATCCTTTCATTTCAGAACCATTTTTATATGCTTTTATTTCAAAAGCATTGGAAGTATTTAATAAGAGTTTAACAGTTTCTGTGTACTATTTGGTGGGTTTTATACTTGGACACCATGCATGACTGGAAAGCACCGGAATATTAGAAGAAAATGACTCGCGTCATGACGATTCGTGCCGGATGCCAAAAGACACTCAGGGATGCTGTTTCCTTCGAGTTAGTTTCATTTGGAAATAGGTGCTCTCAGAGATGCACTTTGAATCTTGGACAAGATCAATTATTATCGGCCAAGATATGAAGGTTTTTTCCTTCCTTTTCGAGAGAAGTGTCAAATTTTTCTCGAACACACCGTAATACTTTTTTGAAGATAATAAAAGTCACACAAAAGCCTAAAGGATGATGTAAAAGTAAAAATTCAAGACGAGTAGCTGACACGTAGTAATAGTAAAAGTAATTTATCAACCGTTGAAACGAAAGCAGAGAAAAATATAGACAAACCACTCACCCGTTAATGACTGTGTAGTGCAAAATTACCAGCTTAAACATGTTTGCATGAATAGAAATCATTTAGAAAGCATATTGGCTCTTGTGATGAAATCATTGCCTATCTATAAGAATTAGATATTTATTATTTGGTCTCGGCCCCAGGTCCTAGTCCTGCAATACAGATGTGTAGTAGAAGCATTGCTTATCTAAAAGAAAGGTATATTTATTATTTCGTCTCGGTCCCATTCGCTTCTCCTCAACAGAGTTGAATGAAAAAACGAAACGACACAACAAAATCTTCATCTTGGGACAGACAATTGCAGAACGCAGCCTCATAATAGAAAGAACGTTTGGCGAATTATCAATACAACAGTGCATCTCGGGAAGAGCCAGCCCCGTGAGATGTGTCAAATGTTACAAATCTTACAACGACAGCTGACGGTCGATGATAGAATTTTATAAGAAATGAAATAAACAAGTAATTCGAGTTTAATACAGGTGATTCGAAAACGGGAATTGATTACAGAAAATTCAAGAATTAACATCAAATTTACTTGTTATATTGTTTCTGATAGTTTCACCACAATTTAAATACATTACGGAAAGTTGTGCGTATGAGATAATGATGTCTGACATATACTTGATTCGGAATAGCCTATTTTTTTTGTTTTTTCCTTCAAATATATTTTATTTCGTATAATTTTGGTTATTCGGACTACATTTCTGATCTTGAGTTTTATCATCACAACGTTTCGGTCGCTGTAACCTCCGGCCTTCTTCTGGTGTATCTCTTCGAACTCGGGAATATTTCTGTCGAACTCGGGAATCTAGACGGAATTTCGAACCTTTTATTTAATCAACATCTCAAAAATTCAGAAATATAATATTTTATTTCGTTCATTTTTTCTAGAAAATACTTATCCAGGCTAACAAACCTGTTCGAGTTAATAAAAAATATATTTTTATAGGTATATTTTATAGCTTTATCTCTGTTTCTCACTATATATATATATATATATATATATATATATATATATATATATATATATATATATATATATATATATATATATATATATGATTATTATTTAAATTCCAATTACCAAAATTCAGTCTTCACTCATAGCATTTATGTTTTATGGCAGAATTGACGATGGGGGTACAATTGTTTCGCAACGTGCAATATATATATATATATATATATATATATATATATATATATATATATATATATATATGAAGAAGAATGGAAAGGAATTAGAGAAGCAAAAGTCAAATCATAATTCAATTCAATTGCTCAGAGCAAGGTATATTCCGCAGAAAAGGCAATTTATTCAAGTTAAATTTTCCTTAAGCCAGGCTTTTCAAAGATCAACATCTTATCATCAGAGGAAGTCGCTGGGATAGATAAGTTGGCAAAGGCCAAGATTTAAAATTTGAAAAAATAAAATAAAAGTTGTAGGGGGAAGAAACACAGGGCAAAATTCTGCCCGAATGCAAGCAAATGTCCGATTGCTAAAAAGTCCGGTGTCGAAAAGTCCCGCGGAGAGAATGAGATATAGATAGGTAGGTCGTTAAAAGGCTCGAAAAGTTGTGAGAGAGGATTCAAAGTTAAATTCCAAGAGGCCACAACTGGATATTGAGCTATATACTCTTCACAATAGGTTTCACTTTTCCTAAAAGTTCGCTTTTAGTACACCACTTTATATATATATATATATATATATATATATATATATATATATATATATATATATATACATACATACATATATATATATATACATATATATATATATATATACATACATACATATATATATATATATATATATATATATATATATATAATGATAATAATCCATGTAAAACATCAACTAGGTAGTAATCCGAAGAATTTCAACCGAGTTTATAAAAAGTGCTCAATATCAAATAGAGCTTTATATATGATTATTTTTATTTACACAGACATGTACAAAATCTGCGACACTGGCATGTCGATGTTATCGATCAACAGTTTGTATGAACTGAGATCTCATCAGGCATAGTTAGAATCCGATCTTAACCTTAGATTATATTTGGAGAAAATGAAATGGAGAAAATAAAGCAGGAAAAGAAATTTAAAATTTAAAAATTTAGGGAAGCTCGTGGTTTGGGACCGTTAAGAATAAAAAAAAAGTTAAAATCTAAAATATGAAATATAAAATATAAAATAAAACAAAATAGAACAAATAAACTAAAGTAAAAAGAGAGAGAGATGTAATAAAAAGGGTAGAATGAAGATAGATAGATAGATAGATAGATAAATAGATAGATAGATAGATAGATAGGTAGATAAATAGAAAGATAGGTAGATAGGTAGATAGATAGGTAGATAGTTAGAAAAAATGAGATCGTCTATTGATTCAGACAGAGAGTGGAGAGAGGAGTGGGATGATACATGCAAGTGAATGTGTCAAAAAATCGACAGTTACTTCAGCTTGGACGAACATATATATATATATATATATATATATATATATATAGAGAGAGAGAGAGAGAGAGAGAGAGAGAGAGAGAGAGAAAGAGAGAGAGAGAGATAGAAGAAAAAAGAGTGATAAATATGCGACGATTGTCTAAATTTATTTCAAATTTCAATTGTTCAATGCAAGGTGTAATCAGTAATAAACTAGTGTTTATTTTTCTTTCCTTAAGCCAAGGCTTTTCAAAGATCGAAATCTTATCATCAGAGGAGAAATACAGATGGATAAGTTGGCTTTCGAAAAAACCAAAGTTCAAATATTTGAAAAATATGAGAATTGTTATTAAAAACGTATTGAATGAAAAGAAAAAAAAGAAAAGGTTCCGTGAAAAAGATAAGCAAAAATGTCCGGGTGGTAAATTTCCGTTGGGTTTATTTTTATCATATATTTATATATATATATATATTGGATCATGCAAATAAGAGCAACGATTATTTCCAATTCAGTTTCTAATTGATGCTTTATTCAGCTGATCTAGAGGTTGACCTGGGTTCAGTTGTGGATTTGGGTATGAAATGGCTTGTTTCATTTAATTCAGTTAAGACTCAGCTCATGTCTTTCAATTGTAGGTGTGTCCCTTTTCTTTTTGAGATTCTCATGGATGGCTCTGCTCTTGAGGGGAAATCGACTCTAAAACTTCTTGGCCTTTCTGACAGTTACTTCAGCTTGGGCGAACAACGTATTCTTATCTTGGCTCCATTGCTGTTGAGCACTTTCTAAACCGTGGATTATTAACTCACATACATGGAAAAAACCAATTTTAATACCTCCTTCAAAAACATTCCAACTACCAACCGTCAACTCTTTAGGAATACAAGGACATGTCAGTAAACGTCTCCACCCAATCCCTGGGCGTGAAATAAGGATATAACTCCAGAAGGGGACTTAGCCTGAAAAGGGATGGTCACGCTGCATAAATGCTAAATACAATTCAATGGCCCCTAAAACCCGGAAAGGAGATTATAGAAGCATTTACGCTGCCTAATATTATTTCTATATTCGTGTTGAAATGCTATTTCTATTATTCTGGTCACGTGGTGAAAAAAAAACGCTATCGTAGTTTTAAAAAGCATGGAACGATTTTAAACTAATGGCTTTAATTGGCAGAAATCGAATATGCTTAGCCTCTGGTCATCGACAAATAGGATAGATGACGTCATTCTTGTCAATTTAAATGAAAACCGTCTCATTACTCTTTTCTTTTTAATAATTTTCTTTATTATTCTTTATTTCATTTTTTTATTTAATATTTGTAAAGCCACTGGATTAAATTCCAGCCTAGAGGTGAAAAATAATAGAAAAATAAATATGGAAATTTAATTACAATTCGAATTGCAGGAACTTGATGGTGAAGAAACATGCATATACACTGACTAACACAACACACGTGCACACAAAAACACGTGAATCCACATATACTTATTTAACAATAAAAATAATAATAAAAATAATAATAAAAATAATAATAAAAATAATAATTTAACAATAAAAATAATAATAAAAATAATAATAAAAATAATAATTTAACAATAAAAATTATAATAAAAATAATAATAAAAATAATAATTTAACAATAGAAATAATAATAAAATATTAATAAAAATAATAATTTAACAATAAAAATAATAATAAAAATATTAATAAAAATAATAATTAAACAATACAAATAATAATAAAAATAATAATTCAACAATAATAATTCAACAATAAAAATAATAATAAAAATATTAATAAAAATAATAATTTAACAATAAAAATAATAATAAAAATAATAATAAAAATAATAGGAGCCCTGGTAATTCCAGCGTTGTATCCTTGTAGTAGCTGATGAAATATTCCCATTCTGTTTATTAAGGGTTGATTTTGTTTCTAATACATGAAATAGGGAGTGTAATTAGAGTTATCCCCCCTTATCTGATTAAGCTCGGTTTAAATGAATGTAGTTAAAGTGGGGGTTTGTTTTGATTGGTTAACTGAAAATAAAGTCAGTTCTGGTTATATAATTGCTACTCCAAATCATTTTCTCGTGTATACGATCAATTGAACACAAGTTGTTCTTTTATCCAACAGTATTAATGTGTAAATGACCACAATTCCGTCAAGCCCATAGCCTAGATGCATAGATAGATGGATAACTAGATAGATAGAGAGAGAACACGGGTGAAATCATGTATGTAACCCATGTTTCAATATACATCATGAGAAAACTCAATGTGGAATCAAATTCGAATCCTTATTTTGTATTTTTAGAGAAATATAAACGATTTTCATGCATATGAGGCTACTTCTTGATCATTAGATAGATAGATAAATAGATAGATAGATAGATAGATTGATAGATATATATATATATAGATAGATATATAAATAGATAAATAGATAGATAGATAGATAGATGAAAATATAGATTAATAGATACAGATATATATATATATATAGATAGATAGATCGATAGATAGATAGATAGATAGATAGATAGATAGATAGATAGATAGATAGATAGATAGATAGATAGATAGATAGATAGATGACAAGATAGATAGATAGATGCAAAGATATATAGATAGATAGATTGATAGATAGATGGATGGAAATATAGATAGATAGATAGATAGATAGATAGATAGATAGATAGATAGATAGATAGATAGATATATACATAGATAGATAGATTTATTGATAGATAGATTGAAATATAGATAGATAGATAGATAGAGATAGATATGTAGATAGATAGATAGATGGCAAGATAGATAGATAGATAGATAGATAGATGAACAGATAGATGAACAGATAGATGAACAGATAGATAGATAGATAGATAGATAGATAGATAGATAGATAGATAGATAGATAGATAGATAGATAGATAGATGAACAGATATATATATATATATAGATAGATAGATAGATAGATGGAAATATAGATAGATATATAGATAGATAGATAGATAGATAGATAGATAGATAGATAGATAGATAGATATACATAGATAAATAGATAGATAAGTAGAGATAGATAGATAGATAGATAGATGGAAATATAGATATATATATATATATATAGATAGATAGATAGATAGATAGATAGATAGATAGATGAAAATATAGATAGATAGATACAGATATATATATATATATATATAGATAGATAGATAGATAGATAGATAGATAGATAGATAGATAGATATACATAGATAAATAGATATATAAGTAGAGATAGATAGATAGATAGATAGATAGATAGATAGATAGATAGATAGATAGATGGGATATAGAAAGATATAGAAAGATCGATAGATAAACCTGTACATTCACCTCTATTTTTTCATCCTTCCATCATGCAGACGTGAATTGAATAGCTTTAAATGGGACTCCTAATTATCGTCACGCAAAAACTATCAAGAATACTTTTGCGACGACCACAACGATGACACCTCCTACACCCCAACAGCAAAAACCGACGACATGGATCCCCTGCCGACGACAATTACTCTAACTACCCCAGCAGCAATTCCATCCTAACACCAACAATAACAGTCATCAACTCCAACCGCATCTTCATTTGCATGTGGCGTTTTTTTACTCAATTTGTTCTTTTTTTCGTTTTGTTAGGCGCGTCCTTGTACATCTATGATAGAACTCGTCTGTCAGTCTGGCTTCAGATAGAAAATTTGATCGCTAAACGCACAGATGGGAGAACACATTTTAAAGAGAGGATCTGTCTATCGTTCTGTCTGTCACGCTTAAGTTTTAGGTAAGGATTTTTGTCTGTCACGCTTAATTTTAAGATAACGTTTTCTTTTGTATGTCACGCTTAAGTTTGTGACAACGATTTCTTTTGTCTCTCACACCTAAATTTATTTTTTGTCTGTCACGTTTTTGTTTGTGATAACGATGTCTTTTGTCTGACACGCTGATATTTGTGATTACGTTTTATAACTGTCACGCTTAAGTTTGAGATAACGTTTCCTTTTGTCTGTCAGGTTTAATCTTGTGATGACGTTTTCTTTTGTCTGTCACGTTTATGTTGGTAATAGCAATTTATGTTGTTTGTCACGCTTATGTGTGACATAACGTTTTCTTTCGTCTGTCAACCTTAAGTTTCAGAAAACAATGTCGTGTGTCTGTCACGCTTAAGTTATAGATAAAGATGTCTTTTCTCTGTCACGCTTATGTTGGTAGTATCAATTTCTTTTGTCTGTCTCGCTTAAGTTTGTGATAACGTTTTTTTTATCTGTCTCGCTTATGTTTGTGATAACAATTTCTTTGTCTGCCTCGCTTAAGTTTGAGATAACGTTTTCTTTCGATAACTTTTTTTCTCTGTCACGCTTATGTTTAAGATAACGGCTTCTTTTGTCTGTTACGCTAATTTTTGTGATTACCATTTATTTTGTCTGTTACGCTTTAGTTATAAATAGCGTTTCATTTGTCTGTAACGCTTATGTTTTTAATAGCGATTTTTTTGTCTGTCCCGCTTAAGTTTGAGATAACGTTTACTTTTGTCTGTTAGGCTTCAGTTTGAAATAGCGTTGTATTTTATGTATCGGAAATTTTTAGATGAGTATTGATGAATTGGATTATTTTGATTATTCGGACTACTGTTCTCAACTTGGGTTTCATCACAACGTTTTGGCTGATGTAACCTCCTATCTAAATCAGGTGCGTTTTGTCGAACTCGGGAATCGATGAGTCGAACTCGAGCATATGTACGAAATTTCGAACGGAACCCGGGGAAAGTCAAAATCGGATAAAAGTAATTCGTAACTATATTCTTAGTATCGCTCATATTTAGGATTATCACATAGCACTTTTATCCGTTGCACAAGGGGTTACATGACAGAACGGGGGAACGCTACGCACGTGAATTAATAAATGGTTCCGTTCGACATAAAAATTCCCGAGTTCGACAAGACGCACCTGAAGAATGTCAAAGGATGCATCGGTCGAAACTTTGTGAAAATAACATCCAAGATGAGAACAGTAGTCCGAACAGTCCAAAAATACAGCGTTTTTTTTTTTTGTATGTCACGCTTATGTTTGAAATCGCATATTCAACGCTAAATACGCACATTTAATAGACGCACCCTCTTTAATCAGAGGCTCTGTCTATTGTATCGATCTGTCACGTATAAGTTTGAAATAGCGTTTACATCGCTAACCACGCGCATCGAGTGGGCGCATCTTAAACATATGTTTTTGTTTTCTAATTTTTCGTCGCTTTGCAAATGCTCTATGTCTCTTTCCGTTCAGAACTCTCGCCCTGAGCCGACTCACACAAACCTGTCTCATTTTTATTTCAATATCTTTCTCGCTTTTCTTTACTTTTTTCTTTTTTTCATGACGAGCAATTAACTTTCATTCAATTCCTGATCGCCGATTTCAAATTCAAGTGTCGTCGTTTTTCGTCTTTTTTCGTCTTTTTTCGTCTTTTTCCATTATTCTTAATTATTCTTTTTTTCTAAGTAACGGGGACATCATTTTCTGATGTGAAACGCCATAAATAAATTCCGCCCTGACATCGACACCTTGCATACATTTATCGTCGCCATTTGGTCAATCACTCACCCCCCTCTCTCTCTCTCTCTCTCTATCTATCTGTCTATCTTTTCGAATACTTACATCAACGAGTTTATAGTTCGTAGGCTACACATAAACGTTTATGTTTATTCTCGGGGTAAACATCAGGCAATTAGTCTGATGATTTCTCCGGGAATGAAACTTAAACGTTTCTGTGTTGCTTACTGGCAATAAGTATATCTTTATAATCTACTACTAAGCTCTCTTCACATGCTGTTGAAGTGAATACTGAAAAAAAAGAAATATATATACGTAACATAATACATGACTTCATAATATTAAAAAATATGAGAAGAATGTTGTAGTTCGCTTGGAGCATTGTGTATAGTGTAAGAATAATTTTTTTTTTTTTTGAAGGCGATAACAATGCGTTGTTAAAGTGACACATACGACACGTGGAATCGAAAAACAAA
>OY744533.1:100706802-100709302 GCA_963556195.1 Sepiola atlantica | reverse complement strand
AAATCAAATACAGTAAACACAAATAGGTTTTTAATTCTCGGAAAGAAGAAGGTTACCTGAACTGAATTCATTATAGTGGGTGTGTGTATGTGTATGTGTGTGTGCGTGTGTGCGCGCGTGTTTTTATATAGTAATTTTCAAGTCAATTATTATTTTAAATAAACAATTTGATTCAATAAATTTGTGTTTTAAAACAATAAGATTAAGAAAATAAACAAAGTTAGGACGGTTTTTAAAATGGGAAACTGACACGGTGTATTTAACGTTCACATTAACGACAGCTAACAACAGCTGTTTAATCAGATCGCCATTTTACCGGAGGGAGGGAGGACACCACTTAATAAACAGCCAATGACTTTGCAATTTTAACAGTACTCGCGTTGAAATTATTTAGAAAACACGCCGGTTATGATGAAAATGGCTGTAATTAATTGTATGAATAATTTTTATTAATATAACCTCATCGGAAAATATTGTGAATACATATGTAAATTTGATAATAGCAGTTATAAGTGTATATTTGTAAATATAAATTTAATTGAAGGTTTAAAGGAATGACTTATGTAAATAGGAAAACCCATCTGGTGTCTTAACGGCTTTTAATGACAGTATATAAAGAATTTCAAAAAGATTAGTTTCAGTTAAATAGTCATACTGGAGTTTCGGCTTCAGACAGACAGACAGACAGATACATAAACTCCATTATTAATAGATATGTATATATATATATATATATATATATATATATATATTCATTGGTTGTCCTATACATATTATTTTATACTATACTAGCCCTCCTCATTCGGCGTTGCCCGGGTTGTTTTACTTAATTTTATTTTTAATTGTTATATGAAAATATTTTTCGTTTTCTGTTTCAGATAACCGAGTTGTATTTTGTGTGTTCGTCTTTCAGCTGTTGCTAGGATTCACAAAGCCAAAAACTGTTAAATAATTCGCAGGACTGAAGTAGGATTTAACCAAAGAAAAGAGAGAAACTAAAAAGTAAAATAAAAGTTTTTTATGCACTCGGTAATGAAACTTCGCAAAGTAACAAATACTTTGGTAAAACAATAAATAATGATGTTTTATTGCATAATCTGATTTGGAATCACTTTGATGTGGTGGTCAGCTTTTCAGGTTAGGGTTAGGGTTAGGGTGTTGTTTTAGCCCGTTTCCGGTTTAAACTAAATATCAATGCCAAATAATAAATGCGAGCTGAGACTTGTTTCAAACAAAAACGTTTAAAATAATTTGTAATAGTAAATAAACGCATCGTTACTCTCCGTATATCTCTTCTGTTTCACCCTTAAACACACACACCTTATCCGCTTTCTCTTTCTCTCTTTTTCTCTTTCTCTCTCTCTCTCTCTCTCTTTCTCTTTCTCCCTCTTTCTCTCTCTTTCTTTCTCTCTGTCTCTCTTTCTCTTTCTTTATCTTTCTCTCTCTCGCTCTCTCTCTCTCTCTCTCTCTCTATATATATATATATATATATATATATATATACTTTGAAACTTGAACGATAAACACTCACATTACTTGACAGCGTGCCAACGCATTTCTCGTTCGACACCGGTTTTGAATTCTACCCGCCTTTCATAACAGCACGGCGATGACGTCGTACCATCAAAGACGTTTATCAAATTAACAAAGAAATAAGTTTCTTTATTCTTGTTTTTTGATGAAAAAAATAAATGACTCAATACTGGTCACCCCTGAAGAAGGAATTTTATTCCGTAATCGATAGGATTAATGTAGGAAAAAAAAATTAATCTTGTATTGCTAATTTGGCTTATATTTCAATTTTATATATATATATATATATATATATATATATATATATATATATATATATATATATATGTGTGTGTGTGTGTGTGTATGTGTGTGTGTGCGTGTATGTGTGTCTTTGTTCAATATGAAGCAAGAAAGCAAACAAGAAAAAAGTAGCTGATTTTAGCGTCCGAAATAAAATAATTATTTCAAAAGTGATCAACAGGTGCTTTTATAGTAACAAATGAAATCAAGAGAGAAAAAACTAGTTCACGTAGTGATAATTACATTGAAGTAATGTTTTAGACTTTTTCTTTTGAAGACAATAAAGAGATGTATATATAAGTAAAAGAAACTGACCGTTGTTTGTGAGAACCAAAGAAAGAGTTACTTAAAAATTGATTAACGGACTAAATCTTTGTATTCTTTCTTTTTATTTGAAGTATATATATATATATATATATATATATATATTGGTTTGGCTAAAACGTTCGTTCGTTGTTTAGGAGGGAGGAACCCAAACATACAGTTAGAAACATAACCGAGTTCATGCAATTCATTTTCCACGCTATATGGGAAAATCTTAAGAATGTCTGCAAGTTCTCTGGTTGTCAAACGGCAATCAATTTCATGGTTATAAAAGTTATTTGTTTATATATTTATTTAATGAATGAAACATTTATTATATAAATATATGTATGAGACTTTCGCCGATATAACAGCCTTGTCA